>CM019150.1:143626651-143742683 GCA_009733165.1 Naja naja
AGCTGCACATGTTCCAAGTGCTGCATGTTGTTGCCTGGTTGAGTTAAAGAGTTTGGCCCTTGACCCCCAAATACTTCTGTGCAAATTCATACGCACTCAACAAATTCTGTTGATGGCATTTGTCATCCTGTGAAGGTCAGATTTTAATGCCAGTAGATTATCCTGTATCCAGAACTTGCTAGACATCAACATTATAAAGAAAAACTTCTATACAGATATTAACAGCAAAATAAAATTACAGACAGGAACTCTAAGTTTGCCAGTAATGGATGCTTTCTTTAGCCCTTGTTGGAGTTTTCTCTGGAGGAATAGCTATTTTATTTTCTGAAAGAGACATAAGCTGAATGGTCCCATTGCCTCCCATTAGAAACGTCTTTCAGTTGCCACCCACAATTCAATCCCATTTCTTACCCTCGGGTCAAGTATTATAAGCAACAAATTAGTATGTATTTATTAAATTATGCCATTTCGATCTTCCCTTTCTGACCTGGAGGGACCTTGATGGTGGCTAACAGCATAATAACATAAAAGGGTACATTAGCAGCAATCATATCCATAGTAAAATCAACACAACAAATCAACACATCTATTCAAGAATGCTACAAATAAGCCAGCAGAAGCCTTATTGCTGAAGCATTCAGATAACAGCAATAATTCCCAACTTGAAACCAGGCTTTGGAATGGCAGATGCAGCAGCTCTAGAAGATTGCTTGGTTGATTTCCTTCTACTTCTTTGGGATCAGAACTACTGGTCCAAATTTTAATTATCCATCCTTGCACTACAGTGATGATTGGAATGTAGTGCCAGATAATCAAGGAGATTTCAGTATAATTGGAAACATGCAGATAATCAAGAGAAAAGAAAGAAAGAAGCCATATGGTGATGAAACAGAAAAAACCTGGGCAGTTGAGCTTGTGTTTTTTAAAAGTCAGTGGCACTGAGGATAAGACTACTGAAAACAGCAGAACAGAAAGGAAACCATGATGCCAGCCAAAAGGAGATGGAGAGTAAAATCCCAGCCCATTGCCAGGTTAAACCTAGAAAGAGGAAGCATCCAAGACAAAAAAAAGAGAGAGACAGACCTGTGCAAATGAAATGGAGAGTTAGAATACCATGGCTAGGAGGAATAGCAGAGAAGCATGAGGTTGAGAAGTAACTAGGAATATGAGGAATTGTATCCATCTTGGTAAAGGAAGGGAACTGGAAGTCTGACTAACATTCTGGGTTTTTTTTATACTAGTACAAATCTCCCAGTTCTTTTATGGAAATCTTTGACTTAGATTGTGTGATATTTAATAACAGAATAACAAAGTTGGAAGGGACCTTGGAGGAAAGCAGGAAAGTCCAACTCCTTGCTCAAGCAGGAAACCCTATACCTTTTCAGACAAATGGCTGTCCAATCTCTTCTTTAAAACCTCCAGTGTTGGAGCACCCACAACTTCTAGAGGCAAGTTGTTCCACTGATTAATTGTCAGGAAATTTCTCCTTAGTTCTTGGTTGCTTCTCTTCTTGATTACCTTCCATCCATTGCTTCTTGTTCTGCCTTCAGGTGCTTTGGAGAATAATATACCCTTAAAGCTTTTGAGTAGGACATGTTCTGACTATGGGAAGCAATCACTTTAATCCTAGTAATGCCTAACTACATGAGACACAACACATGTCACATTATGGAAGCATCTTTAGAAGAGAGGTACTGGTCATGGATTACAGCAGAAAGCAGGTAAATCTGGTCTTCTAGAAAGGCATCTATCACAAAGGCTGCCATTTAAAAGTAGGTGAATAATTAGCAAGAAGTCAGAAAGCAAAGCTTAGCATCTATTACCACTATCTACCTAAGCAGCTTTTTTTTGTCTTCTGATGCTCATATTCATGGGCTCAGTTAAGCACCTTACATGGTTTAAATGGTGATCTCCAGTTCTATTGCTATGGAATTTAATTACCTGAATCTCTAGAGAGGCTGGGTGATCTGTATTCAGGAAGGAGCCTTATCAATATCTTGGCAAACAAAGAGCTTTTCATATGTTCCTGCCTAAGAGACAATAATCGCATCTGTGTTTCAGGACTAGTACTGAGAAAAAGTTGTATTTTTCAGTTTGATGAAAGAGAATTGCTCAAGAAATTTATTACAAAGGAGATAAATTCTTGTGGATGAAATGTAGTGTTGCATTTGCATGCGAGTGTCTATCTTTTATTGTAAAACCATCTTTCTAACTGTCTGCAGCCTGGCTGGGTTGTTACACTCACATTCATTTCTAAAGGAAGACACAATGCACAAATTTCTCTCCCCATTGCTATTATTATGACTGATCACACAGTCAACCAGATATTTAGACTGGAATTGGCATTTTGTCTTCTTACGAATCCTTCCCAACAGTCGGGGATTCAAAAAATGTTGCTACCGGTTCTGTGAGCATGGTTTGGTGGGCGTGGCTTGGTGGGCATGGCTTGGTGGGCGTGGCAGGGGAAGGATACTGAAAAATCCCATTCTTTCCCCACCCCACTAACCTGCTTTCCAGCTCTGTTCTCCAGTGCAGGGCAACAAAAAGACCCAGCCAATCAGCTGGAACTCGAGGCAGAGAATAGATGGGGCGGGCCTGTCAGAGGTGGTATTTGCCGTTCTCCAAACTACTCAAAATTTCCGCTACCGGTTCTCCAGAACTGGTCAGAACCTGCTGAATTATCACCTCTGCTTCCCAAGGATCTGAATAGGCAGGTGTTTATAATATTAGAGATATTGCCACAGGATGTAAAACTGTCTTTTGCAATTGACTGATGGAGAGGAGGAGGAAGGGAGGAGGATGAGGGGAGAACCAAATAATGTAAAATCAAAGCTGCCAGTTCATTAGTTGATGTTGATTTTGGTCTTCATTCACATCAAGTTCTTCCCAAGAATTTAGGCTGTTGAAAAGTATTGGCATAATATATGCAGATCCAACCAGTTGGCCTTTTGTAATTGACAGATGAACACTTTGTTCATCTTTTAAATGAACATTTAATGTTCATATTTTCTAAGTAACATCCCACAGTTAAATCTGGTGTGCTATGCACCAAGACTTTATCAGTTTGTATTTGGAAATCCCACAATATTTTAACCTGCTAATTTTTTTTACTATTTTTTCCACTATATGTTCCCACCATTTTTTTTATTACTTGTGAATTACAACTTTTGCAGATTTTATTATTACTTTATGGTTCATTACACAGTCAGTCAATATTCAGATTGGATTTGGCATTTTTGTCCACCTATAGAATCCTTCCCAAGGACCTAGGATAAGTAGGTGTTAATGGTCGTTGGTATTACATGTATCTTCACAGGATGTAAGCTGTTCCAAGTAAAGCTGTCTTTTGCAATTAACTGATTGTGAATTTGTCAGTTCAATGATATTCAAGTAGTGCTCCAGTTGTTTTGGGATTGCACCCAAGGCACCTATTGGTACTAAATTTGCTTTCTTTTGCCACAGTCAAAATTATTGGAGAATGTTTACATCCCAACAAAAATTGTCCACATTTGAAGGGCTCATGTATTTCTTTTGTTCTCATTTTCCCAAAGAAACACCTATGACTGTGTCACTGAACAATCTGCCACCTGATTTAATAACATTCTTAGGGATGGGGAGGTATTAGTGGGTCCACATTGCTGCATGTGTCCCATAAGCTGTGATTTGCTCATCCTGGTTTGAAGCTTAGAGCCTCCTGCTATAATTATTGTAATTATCTTGTTTCTTGGGAAAGGCTGCTATTCATTTTCTTAGGAAAGTAGAAAATGGCTAAAATCACAAACTGATACCCCAAATAAGATAAAAAGGATGGCCAATTATTTATTTATTTGACACTGGGTGGCTTATAAACATTAAAAGCCAAAAGCCAACATTGAAGCAATAAAAAATTGCAATAATTTACAATTAAAAGATGGGGAAACGAGCAGGATGCACACAGGGGAGAGGACATCCTTCTTATTTTGAAATTGCACTTCCCTTATACTTCACACTCAGTTTTCTGCATCATGCTAGTGAAATCCTGCCAAGGACAAAACGAAAAACACAAATGACAACTTTTTGTCCTGATAGTTTTGACATTTGGAGCTCATAGATCTTGAGGATATGTGCAAGGTATGCTGAGAGATGATGTCTCTGTCTCCTATCATGGCTAATTAAATCATATAGGACAGAGGCTGTCTCTTTGATTAGGAGAGATGACCAACACCTCCCAGAGGGAGAAGAGCCTTTGCCCAAAGGAGCTAGTTTTGATGCCTTTTTGAGCAAATCCAGCTTTGACCTGAGCAATAATTATGAATCATCTTAAATATTCAACTTTGGGAAAAGGTGAATAAGAAGGTGATGGTCTTACATCCTGCCAAATAATTATGTTTCACTATTTTACTAATTATTTCAAAGCATTTTGGTTAGTGGACATGGTGCTAAACTGCTTTGGACATCTTGGTGAATGGTATGTGCCAGAAATCATATAGAGGAGGGCAACTCTGTTTGTACTTCTGAGTATGTTGGTGGAGTTCAGTGCCATTAATTTGCTGGATGAATTAATGCAATTAGGGCAATGTTTTGCTGTGGTTCTTATCCTTTCTGTCAAATCAACTCCAGAATGTAGTACTGGAAGACTAGTTTTCTGGGCCTAGACCAATGGCTTGTGAGGGTTCCTATTAGTTCTACAAGATGTTCAGATGTTTATAAAAGTATGAGTAAAGTATATTTGGACCAATGGGCTGATGGTAGCCAAGTCTTCTGTCCTTATCACATAACTCCAAAGAAGCAATTAGTATCCTTGAATGTTTAGTAAAAGGCTGGATGAGGGATAACATCAGAGCTAAATATATATATTGGTCAACAGAATACTAGATTCAAGGATTGAGATTCAGCTGCTTTCAATGGCATTGTACTGATCCTGAAATAGAACCTTTGCAATTAGGGCATCCTCCTAGTTATAAATTTGCAGATCATAGCTGTGATAAGTAACGTGTTTGGAAAATAACAACTAGTATACCAGTTGCCATTCTTCACCGACTTGGTTGCCCCTAACTTGATTATATCCCCTCTTCACTACTGAAGTTCGCTTTAAGTGGGGTTTCCTGGAAAGCATTCAAAAGCTGAAAATAGTGAAAAAGTTATACAGCTTTTCCAAAACTTCCAGTAGTGATGTTGGGCTGAAATTTTCTTCTACATATTTACTATTCCCATTTATTTTAATGGAAATTGGCATTCAGTATTGTCCTTCAAAGGAGAGGAAAAGAAAGAAAGGTGAAGTCTTCAGGGATTTATACACAATAAAGGTAAAGGTTCCCCTTGCACATATGTGCTAGTCATTTCTGGCTCTAGGGGCGGTGCTCATCTCCATTACAAAGCCGAAGAGCCAGAGCTGTCCCACATGACTAAATGCCGAAGGTGCAGGCTGTTACCTTCCCACGAAGTGGTCCCTGTTTTCTACTTGCATTTTACATGCTTTGAGCGGCTAGGTTGGCAGAAGCGGGACAAGTAATGGGAACTCACTCCGTTCGCGGTGCTAGGGATTGAACCACCGAACCACCAACCTTTCTAAACCACAAGCTCAGCCTCTTAGCCACTGACCCACCACGTCCCCCTTTACATACAATACTTAATTACAATTAGCTGTCAACTCCTCTTTTTTTAAAGAAAGGGGGTGCAGATTTGCCAAGTTGGAGAGGGGGATACCTGCCAGGTATCCTGGTTTAACAGTATAATCTTGGAGGTCTTCTAGTCCAAATCTCTGCTTAAGCAGAAATTTCTCCTTAGTTCTAAGTTGCTTTTCTCCTTGATTAGTTTCCATCCATTGTTTTTTGTCTTGCCTTCTGGTGCGGTTTTGGTCCGCGCTTGGAGGGCCGCTCATTGTTAAGGCCAAATCGTCAAGAAGACTCCACGCAGGTTCTTCCTCGGATGAGCTGACCCGACACAGAGTCCGGGGGCTCTTTTATTGGGTGAGTATAGGCGGGGTTAGTAGAGCATACTATGAGTACATTTTTCCATAAATGCAGGTGCACAATTTGTGCAAGCGGCAAGCAAAAGGTTACAGTTTGTGGTTATGTGGTTGGAATAGGATATGTAGAAACAGACAGACATTGCAGCTACATTCTCCGCTGCTAACTTCCTGTACATGGTCCGACTCTGATAAGAATCTACACATACAGGTCACACAAAGGTTATATGTCAAATACAGAAGTGACTAATGGATCCTTGTATGTGGTTCAGCTTTTACAGAAGCCTGCACACACAAGTTTTAATGGCTAACAAAAGCAATTAATGATTTTATAGCAACATTCTGGTGCTTTGGAAGACCCCTTTTCTTTGTGGTAGCCCCTTAGATATTGGAAGACTGCTATCATGTCACCCTTAGTCCTTCTTTTCATTAAACTATGCATCCCCAATTCCTGCAACTCTTCTTCATATGTTTTAGCTTCCAATCCTCCAGCCGCCAGGTTTTCTAATAACTTCTAATTCGATACATATTTTCCATCAATTTGTTGTTTGTCAATGATGCTGTGATAATTAATGCAAACAGCAAACAGAATAAAGTTGAGTGGAGAAAACTTTTGCTGATCCACCATTACCATTCCCTGTCACATCCTATCCCAGATCCTGTTACCCTATTTCAGTGCAAACACTTCTGGCTTTCATGTTATCAAGCCAAAAGTTGCCTTTTCATCATCCACAGAGAGCATTCCCATTGCTCTTAGTGGACAAGTCTCCTGAAAGAATGTGAGTCTCATTACACAGAGGACTTAATTATGTTACAAATTGCAGTTTATAGTTAATTCAATCACTTTCATTTCATCTCATGTGCATTTTGCCCAATCCAGAGACTGAATAGGGTGTGGCTAAGACTTCATGATCTATAATGACACTTTGAATTGAGAGATAAGAATCCATAATCATATGCATTAATAAAATGACATACAGCACTTAAAGACGATCTGCTAACCTATAAAAGTTTAATAGGACATAGGTTGCTTAAGCCTCTCATACAGACACACAGAGAGACACTTTTACTCACATTTTTCCCTCTAAAATTATCCTAGTTTGGAATGGGTTAGTGAAACATAAAGGACCAAATCTAATGGTAGGACTAATGGTAGTATTTCTCAATGGTGAATGTCCCTTACAGTTTCTTTTTAATCCCTTGCCAACAGCGTTTATTGCATCTTAAGGTAAAGGTAAGGTACAGGTTCCCCTTGCACATACGTGCTAGTCATTTCTGGCTCTAGGGGGCAGTGCTCATCTTCATTACAAAGCCGAAGAGCCAGTGCTGTTCGAAGACATCTCTGTGGTCATGTGGCGGCATGACTAAACACCGGCATGGAACACTGTTACCTTCCCACCAAAATGGTCCTTATTTTTCTACTTGCATTTTTTACATGGCTTTTGAACTGCTAGGTTGGCAGAAGCTGGGACAAGTAATGGGAGCTCACATTACACAGTGCTAGGGATTCAAACCGCTGAACTGTCGACCTTTCTGACTGACAAGCTAATCATCTTAGCCATTGAGCCACCACATCCCTAGTATTGCATCTTACTTTCCATATTGCAACCGCCCTTGATTTATTGTTATATGACCTGCTGTGTGTGGAAATCCAGAGCTCATTCTGAGCTAACCTACTTGTTTTCTTTTGTCATTCTTGGTTACTGAATAAAGAAGAGTGAGGAGTCTTCCTGGAACTTCAAATATTTCCCCACTGTGAAAATCTCAGACTTTTGATTCCTATCCCAAAGTCATGTGCGAGCCACCCAAGATCAGATCTTGCTGTCTCCTGACAAGAGCAGGGCCGGTGCCCAGCTTTGATAAAACTGTGGGATTGTTGCTGTTTGTTCAGAGCTTCTGCTGCACAGAATCTAATACTAGGTGTTGTAGAAATTGGCTACCATTGGGGTATCTTTGCTGTCCTTATGAGCTCCTGGCATATTTTAAGAGATTTGGGTATCATCTTGCTTAGTATGTATGCTTTTAGGTTAGGCTTTTACATCTGTTTGCTTGAGCTAATAAAAAAGTCTACCGTCCCTTTATTTACTGGAGTGTACATTGCCTCTGGATCTAAAGACCAATCTCCAAACTTGTCAACTTTAAGATTTGTGGACTTCAACTCCCAGAATTCTCAGCCAGCATAGCTGGCTGGCTGAGAATAATTGGCTGAGGAATTCTTTAGCATAGCTGGCTGAGGAATTCTGGGAGTTGAAGTCCACAAGTCTTAAAAATCGCCAAGTTGGGGACCCTGATCTAAAGGAACCAACTGACTCAGCACCTGATCACTTGGCAAAACACTTGCTGCATAGCAGTTGATATTGCCCATCCTGGATCTGACCTGGTTTTGATTGGTGTCTTCCCTGTGACATGCTGCATGGCAGTTCTTACCTTTGGTAGCTGGAATCCAAACCTGGTTTGGTGGTTTCTTTGCTTTTTACACTGCTTGGATGCCTACATCCTAGGGTTCAAATTCCATTCATCTATTTTTCCCAGTGTTATATTAATGATAAGCAGTATTTTCCAAACCAAAGTCTTGTACCTTTGTTGTGTTCTTCAATACATCCACTCCTGAACCCAGTACAGATTTCTTGCCTAGATTTTGAAAACCATCCCTCATTTTTCCGGATACTTTTCATTCTTCAAAATTCTTTTAATATCATCTCTTTTTATTATCTCATCTGCTTAGACTCTTCTCCCCAAACAGCTGCATAACAATGAACTTCTAACTTCATTCCAACCCCCCACAAGCCCTATCTTTTAAAGAAATTCTTCCTTACTGCATATAAGCTAATGTAGCTTCCTGAGATAATCTTATGTTTGTTCTGCCTCCACATCCTTCTCCTTCCCCTGTATTTTCTTATTTGTAGGATTTTAGGTGAGATCCTTTACATAGGAAACTGCCCTTTTCTAAGTTGCATGTTGGAATGGCAGCCCTTCATTTTAACTGCTTTAAATTATATTAGTTGGGATGACTCAAAGTGCAAATTGAATTAGCTGCTCCATATAAGGGTTGCCTAGCAACCAAAATGAAACCAAGATTTTTGGTTTATAACCTTTGCTTCCATGAAGAATAGTGTGGTGGGAATAGTTTTATACACTCACATACAAAAAGTTGCTCTCAAGTCTATCTTGACCTGCTTTGCAGATTTCAATTTTGAAACATTTTTACTGCTGTAAATCCTTCCTTCTGTCTTTCTTCTGAATCACATATAAGCCACAGGGAAATGTTTTAAATTAATACTACTACTATATGGGGCGTCATGGGTTTGGCCCAGGAATTCATGGCCTCCATGGCAGCCATGGGCCTGACTCAGGTGATTGATGGCTCGACTCATGAGGGGGGCAACATGCTCGACCTGGTTTTCATCTCGGAGCAGTGGCGGAATGGTCTGGGGATGGCGATTTTCTGTCCATCCCGTTCCATGGTCAGACCATTATCTCCTACAGCTGGCTTTCCGCCAAGCTACCCCACACCGCTGGGATGAGGAGCCACTTAGATGGTTCCGCCCCAGACGCCTAATGGACCCAGAAAGGTTCCAGGTGGAACTGGGGTTCTTCCCTACATCCCTGGCCCACAGCTCTGCCGAGGCCCTGATGGCAGCCTGGCAACAGGCGGCGGCGGGGGCCCTTGACAGAGTTGTCCCCATGCATCCCCTTACCCAGCGCAGATCCCGGATGGCTCCCTGGTAAACAGGGGACCTCCAGGAGATGAAGTGTCGGAGAAGGGCTTTAGAGAGCAGATGGAGGTTGACCCGCTCCGGTTCCAACCGAGCCCAGCTAAGAGCCCATATTAGGACTTACCTGGTAGCTGTGAGAGCGGCGAGGAGGGTTAACTTCTCTGCTCTCATAGCATTGCAGGTAACCGCCCAGCCACCCTGTTCGAGGTCACCCGCTCCCTATTACATCCGGGGGCTGTGGTGGATCCTTGCAGGGCAGAGCTGAGAATTTGGATTATACCTGCAGGATAAGATCGCTCGGATCCGGGAAGGGCTGGACTCTAATGTGCAGGGGTCTGACCCTGGGGGTGCAGATGGTCTGGCCAATGTAATCTGGACTGAGTTTGATCCTGTTTCTGAGGATGAAATGGACAGGATCATGCAGCGACTGAGCTCCACCACATGTTTGTTGGACCTGTGCCCTTCCTGGTTGGTTTCCGCCTCCAGGGAGGTCTGAGTGGCTGGCAGCGGGCAGTGGTCAATGCTTCATTAAGGAGGTGCCTTTCCTACGCCCTTAAAGGAGGCGGTGGTGCGGCCCCTCCTGAAGAAGCCTGCCCTGGACCCAGCCGGGTGAACAACTTTCATCCAGTCTCCAACTGCCTTTTTTGAAGTGTGGGTGGCTCAGCAGTTTCCGCTTTTCCTGGAAAGCAGACTACCTAGATCCATACCAATGGGCTTCCGGCCCAGGTATAGCACGGAGAGGCGGCATTGGTCGCACTGATGGATGATCTCCTGAGGGCTCCGGGACAGGGTTTCCTCTGTCCTGGTCCTGTTAGATCTCTCAGCGGCTTTTGATACCATCGACCATGGTATCCTGTTGCAGCGTCTTGAGGTTGGGAGTGAGAGGCACTGTATTGCAGTGGTTCTCCTCCTCCTCTTGGGCCTTCTGTCGGTGTTGGCAGGGGGCAGAGGTTGGCACGAGGGCTCTCACTTGTGTGGTCCCTCAGGGGTCAGTTCTCTCCGCCCCTCCTGTTCAACATCTATATGAAGCAGCGCTGGGCGAGATCATCCGTGGCTTTGGGGTGAAGTATCATCAGTAGCTGATGATACGCAGTTATAATCTCCACCCCAGGCCATGGTGATGCCCTCTCGTGATGTCATTGTCTGGATGCGGTACAGATCTGGATGGACAGGAACATGCTTGGCTCAATCAGCCAAGACAGAGTGGCTGTGCATACTGACATCTCGGTCCAGTCAGGAGATTCCATCTTTGGTCATGGGGAGAGGTGTTGCCCCGTGGACAGGACACGGAACTTGGGTGTCCTCCTGGATTCATGGCTCAGGATGGAGGAGCAGGTAGGGGGCGTGGCCAGGGGCATTTGCCCAGGTTGGCTGGTTCACCAGCTGTGCCCTTATCTGGACCGAGATGCCCTGCGCACTGTCACTCAGGCACTTGTTACCTCCTGGCTCGACTACTGCAATGCTCTCTATTTAGGACTGCCCTTGCATACCATCGGAGGCTTCAGCTGGTGCAGAATGCGCTGTTGTGATGGGCGTCCCGGTACTCCCATGTTACACCCCTCCTGCGCGAGCTGCATTGGCTACCAGTTGCCCTCGAATGAGATTCAAGGTCTTAGTATTAACATTCAAAGTCCTACGAGACATGGGTCGGGTTATTTACGGGAGCTCTACTGCCGGCATCGAATACCAACCGCCTGTACAAGCACACACAGGCAGGGACTCCGGGTGCCGTCTGCGACAGTGTGTGGCTGGCGTCCGGGAAGGGCCTACTCTGTAGCGGCTCCACTCTCTGGAACCAACTGCCTCTGGGGCTCCGCCTCCCCCTGATCTCCGCACCTTCCGTCATGACCTAAAAACTTGGCTGTTTGAACAGGCTGGGCTGTGCTGACTCCTCGGGGAAGGGTTTTATATGTATTATGGGATTTTTAGTTTAATTGGCTTGCTGTAATTTAATTCTATTTTAGTTAACTTAATTTATTGTATCGTTTTTATCTGTGAGCTGCCCTGAGTCCTTCTGGAGAGGGGACATCAAATCAAATTAATAAATAAATAATAAATAAATAACCCTAACCCTAACCTAACCTAAACCCTAAACCCTAACCCCTAACCTAACCCTAACCCTAACCTTTATTTTAAAATAATATAAAGCTTAACATTTCTCTGAACTCGAATGAAACACTTTTAAAGCGTTTTCTGCAACGTCAAGGACTTTGCTGTTTAATGGTGCCAATTTTTATTATATTGCCTGATTTTCCTTAAAGAGTCTGCTCAGCAAATTATCTTTCTAAGGAGTGTCTGAAGGGAATATTGCTGTTATAGACTATGTAGTTTGTGCGAGTCTTTACCAATCATCTTTTGCAGAAGAATAGAACATTTTAACATTCTGAATTAACTCCTTTAACTATTTTAGTATCTCGCTTGAAGAAGATATTTAATTCTTCCTTAAGAATCCTTCCTTCTTCTCAAAGAACCAAGCCAAAATACATGCCATCTCTCTTATTTTCTCTTATTCCTCTCTCTTATTTCAGCTCTCTTATTCTCTCTCTCTCTCTCTCACACACACACATACACACACTAAAATAACTTATTGGACTTTCATTCAATAAAGAAAATAATATTTGGCCAAAAGAGGGGCTAGGTTCACAATAGTACACTATTAAGTTAACATATAATTTATTATGACATATTCAGCATTTAATAAAATACGGTTTAGTTTAATGCATCATCCCAACCATCCAGATTATTTTATATTGTACTACAGTCTTAGAAATCTATCTTACTTTACATTCTAAAAAAAGAACTTGTTTTTTTAAAATGCTGTGGATAGTATAGCCCTAGCACCATATATCATTGCTTGTCTCCCTAGGGTCTCTTGTAGAAGAACATGGTGGCTCAGGCTGTTAATTGCCTGTACTTAAGTTCCAGCTGCCTACAACTGCTGTAGGCTCGAATCCCACCAGGCTCAAGGTTGACTCAGCCTTCCATCCTCTCGGGGTAGGTAAATTGAGGACCCAAGATTGTTGGGGCGTTAGCTGACCTGTAAAAATGCAGCTTAGTAATAAGCAGGCATATACAATGGAATGAAGGCTATTGCTGAGCACACTGGGTTGCATCCCAAAATTGTAAGCAGCCCTGAGTCTCCAGAAGGGCGCATATGTAATTAAAATAAATAAATAAAATGAATTTAGATTTAGAAAAACACAAGAGGGATGGCAACTTTGTCATCTGAATAAGATTCATGAAGCTGGTGCTTGAGTGTATGCGTGGGAGGGAGACATTTTGTTTGTCTGCATCATCTTTCCTCTTTTTCTGGGAGGGCTTCCCTTCCAGTTCCTTCAGCAAAGGAAGGGAATGAAGTAATACTTCAATGTTCCAGCCGCAAAGAGGAAAAGGCCTTGCTTCCATTCCCCTCCTTTGTCTGTCTTGTGTATGTTAATATCTGTAGGATATTACATTGCTTTTGACACATTTCGTTCCAAAAGTTGTGCTTGTATCTATAGTTACCTAAGAGAAGTACACTAGATATGGAGGGTGGAGTGGGGAGAGCTTGGCACATGGCAATCTAGTTTGTGTTTATAAAGCCATTTGGATCACATTTTGCCCAAAAATAATGAAGAACAATAATGAAGGACAGAAGTCACGATTTCATTTTAATGTATGCTTAGCGTACATTTAAAGTGATAATAATATTCTATTCTATTCTATTCTATTCTATTCTATTCTATTCTATTCTATTCTATTCTATTCCAATCCAATCCAATCCAATGATGATGTATTAAATTTATGCACTATGTGACCCCCATCAGCTTTGGGTGATTTACCAATGATGCATGCCTCTCTTAGCCCATGCCTACCCACTGCACCTCAGCTCCTTCCCCTTTTTAAATTTAAAAATTTTTTTGTCCCCAATGTAAAGGGCAGGAGTGAGTGGCCCTGTCTTATGTCTTAACAGCATAAGTCCCTGAAAACTGAACAGAACAGGACCAGGATTAGTAGGTGGCAGGGATACTGACAAGAGAAAGCAAGTTCAAAAATAGGTCAAATCAAAATTGCCCTAGACTGTGAGAGACAGTTGGGCAGTGGCTAGCAAAGTTTCCAACTCTCCTATTCTAAGCCTCATCCCTCTTGCTCACCTAACCCAGAGTGGGAGAATTATTAAGAGGTTGGAAAAAGTGAGGAGGCCTTGTGTTGTGTGTGTGTTTTCTCTTTGTTTCTTTCTAACTTGCTTTGAGCACTGTCTCTTATCTTTGCCTTCGTCTGTATCTCAAGAGGTTTGCTTTTATTTTTATCTCCTTCATGGCTGCCCTCCTTTATATTCTCCTTATATTTCTTTTTTGCTTTGTTCTGCCCTTTGGCTCCTCTTTACGGACTCTGGTGATACCAGAACAAGTAGCTTGCATTATCTCAGGAATTAACTTGTATGCCTGAATCACACCATTTTTATCACAGGCAATAAACATTTGTGCAACTCAACAGAGGGATATTCTGCCCACACACCCTATGTTTGCTTTTCTCTCTGGAGAGAAAATGAAATGGGTTTGAGCTGACCAAGTCTCATGCTGTAATAAATTTGGCGATTCCAATATTTTTATGTTTTCGCTAACTGGATTACAAAAAATAAACATGCCCTCAAGTCAAGCTTGACTCCTGGAGGCTGCATTTAAGCAGGTATTTGGCAACATTATGGAAGTGATTTGTCATTGTCTTCTGAGATATTTGTTCAATTTCTAATTTCTCTAACTTTCCTGGAATTCCCAGATATTTCCTTCATTTAACTACTGAGCAGGGCCAATTCTGCTTGGTTTCTGTGATTAACCAGGTGTTTCCACCTGAGAAATATTTTGTCATCAGATTTATAGATACTCCCTTCTCCACCCCCACACTCCAGTAGAAATCTTAAATGTTTAAACAAAGAAGTAGGGATACTTTATAAAGAAAAGAGTCTGGGAATCCCTTCCAGGTTTGCTTTTTAATTATTTGTTTGTTCATTCATTTACTTAGCCACCTAATTCACCCTTGGTGAGTCTGGACAACTTACAAAGATAAAACCTCAGAGCAAAAAAAAAAACAACCCCAATGACCTTCCATTCACCTGGCAGCAACAGACTAACCACTTGATGGGCTCCATATCACTCTGGGGAGCCCAGGCCTGTTGGCAGAACCACACCTTAAGGGCCTTGTGAAAGAATGTCAAAGTGGGGTCTAATGTTATCTTTGCAGGGATATTGGGGAGGGAGTCCCCAACAGACTTGGTCCTTTTTGGTCCAGCTAGATGGACCTCCTTAGGTCCGTATAAGATTCCCTGCCTCTCCACTCTGGTGAATCAGGTAGATATGGCTGGGCAAAGACGGCGTGTCAAACAATCCAGTGCCAAGCCATGTAGGGCTTTGAAGGTGGTAATCAGCATCTTGAATTGGACCCAGAAGCAAATCAGCAGCCAATGCAGCTCTTGCAAGAGAGGTGACACATGTATGCAAATCTAGGCTTGGGAAAAACCATGCAGGCTCCACATTTTGAACCAAGTGAAGGTTCTGGATACTTTTCAAGGGCAGCCTCAGTAGAGTGTTTTGTAAAATAGACAGTATAGCTCTTTGCAATATTTTATTTTTCCTTTTAGATGGCCAAGTAGGGAAGTCTTTTAGGAATGACTATGACACCTTAGAGTAGATAATAAGAAGTCTAGTTCCCCATTTGTTGACTAATCCATTTTATTAAAAGGCATAAACTTTAATGAACTGCAGTCATTTTTGCCACCATGGTTTAACATGGCTCCCCTATATCTATTAGGGCAGATATCTTCAGTAGTGTGACAGCTATGCTTCCTTTTCACTTCCTTTTCATTTATTCATAATAAATAATGTTGAGAAATCATGAAGTAAGAGTTGTCAGGAATATTTCCGGGATTATTAATATTTGGCTAGGGGCTGGCAGAGGAGCAGGTATCTAGTAATACCACCACCATCCTGTTTTCCTGTCCTAGAAACCTTATTGACATCCCACAGAATGATTCCACTGTGATCTGTAAAATAAAGAATTTGCTCTAGAATAGCATGGAAGCCCAAATAAATAAATCAGCCAGGAAGCATGGAAAACTATTTAAAAGAGGATTAGAAACAATTTTATAAAATATAATTTTATAAATTGCCGATTGCGCTCCGGGTGAGATTCAAGGTTTTAGTTTTAACATTCAAAGTCCTACATGGCATGGGTCCCCAATATCTGAGGGCGTCTTCTTCCAATAGCTAGCTCCGGCCTGTCGGGCTCATAGGCAGAACTCCTGGGTTCCATCGGCGGTTCAATGCCGGTTGGTACTTCCCCGACACGAGCCTTCTCTGTTGCGCCCCGACCTCTGGAATCAACTGCCTCTGGAGCTCCGTCTGGCCCCTGATCTCCGTACCTTCCGCCATGAATTAAAACTTGGTTGTTTGACCAACCGGGCTGTGACCCTCCTTTGGGGGATGGGTTTTAATATATTTTATTGCATTGTTATGTCTTATATTTGGGCTTGTTAGTTTAATGTCTTTTTAAATATTTATTGTTCTGTGTTTTTAGCTGTAGCAGCCTGAGTCTTAGGAGATGGGGCGGCATACAAGTTCAAATATAAATAAAATAAATAAATAAATTTTCATTTCCAAGATTGCTTTTCCTTTGAGTGTTTTAAGGTTACAATCACAAAGCTTCTCTGTTTGGCTGTCTTGCAGTCCTATGCTAGGCTGACCCTCTCAGAGAAAAATTCTATAGACTCATGGAGACTTAAATAAGAATTGGGGTGGCTCATAGATCAGATATCATCTATCAATATTTTCCTAGAATTGACTTGGTTGGGGAAATTATCAGTCATTCGCTCACCAAAAATTTCTTCATGTGGGCTGAGTCAATCTGAAATAAGTTTAGGAAAAAATGAGTTCACCACCTTTCCTCTTAGGATCTTTTTTTAGAATTTCAGATATCTTGAAATATTGACATATTCCTCTAACTCTTTTTTAAACCTTGCAATTAAAGGTCTAGTATAGACTTATCTGGAAACAGTTGCCTACACAGACAACTGAAATGCAGTTTTTAAATTGCTGGAATTGTGTACATTGCAGGAATCTCCAACCTTGGCCATTTTAAGACTTGTGGACTTCCAACTGCCAGAATTTCCCAGCCAGCATGGCTGTTTGAAGAATTCTGGGAGTTGAAGTCCAAATAACTAGGTTGAGACCTAATACAGTTTTTATTAACCACAGACAACCATTGCTGTTGAACAGTTCCTAACAAAGCAAAACATGACTTTTTGTAATAACGCATTTCCCAGATATTAATAAAATGTAATACAATAAAAGATACTTACTAAAAAGCTAAAATAAATCAGGAAAAATATATTATGCTTGCATAACTTATTTTTCCTTCACTAGATCATAAATACAAGATAGAGCGTTTTGTTTTGTTTTTTGAGGGAGAGCATTTTCTCTTCCCTCCCTGCTGGCAAAAGATGAACAGTATAACAATTAGAGCCCTCTCTGCCAACTCATTTATTAAGACATCAGCGGGTGGGGTCAAGCAGCTTTAACTCCTAGAGAATAAATGAAAATGAAGCTAGCAAAGTGGTCTCGAGGGAGGGTTTTCTTTTTGATTAAGTAGTCTAATAATTCAGCATTGTTCTTAACAATGGATTAGAATGTTAAGCTATGCCTTCATGCAGCTCGATTAGTTGTATATAGTGATTGAGATTTCTATGCCTGGAAGAATGTGGAAATAGTCCCATATACTCTGGAAAATTGTAATCCTAACTAACTGAAAAGAAAGTGTTTTTATTTAAATAAAGTGTGCATACACTTTATGCATGTACAGGTTTAATATCTACAACAGTGCTGTGCAACAAAATTCTGCAATTCAGAGTGCTTGTATTCACAATTCCAGAAAGTAAAAATGTATAAGAATATCTAACATAGCCAAGAGAAATTAAGCTGTGGTTGCCACAGAAGATATAATAATAATAATAATAATAATAATAATAATAATAATAATAATAATAATAATAATTGTTATGTATGTAGGTTTGAATGTTATTGGTTTAGTTTGAATTGTTCTTGTAAAATGTCAAATATGATTGGTTTAAAAGTGCGGGAAAACCCTGCACTCTGATTGGCTGGCAACTACGGCTGCTGGCTATAAGTAGCAGCCGTAGCCCAGCCAAGTTGGGTCCATTCGAGCTGTAGTCACTAATAAACTCTTCACTGAAGCTCTTCGCGTCTGACTCTTCATGCAAACTTAACACTGGCGATGAAGGTGGGATTCCCCTGAAGAAGACGACGGAAGACAAGCAGAAGCGAGATGGCTGCGCTGAACACCCCCAGCCCGTTCGATCCGGTGGCAGAAGACTGGGAATCATATGCGGATCGCTTCCAAATGTATTTGGAAGGAAACGACCTCGCCGACATCTCCGAGCGGAAGAGGGGTCTTTCTCACACTGCGGTCCGCAGTCTTCAAGATGGCGAAGGCATTGGCGGGAGCTGCAGACGTGAAGGTAATGGAATGGCCTGATTTAGAAAAGCTTTTAAGAGCCCATTACGCCCCACAAGTATCGTGCCTCATTAAGAGACACAAGTTTTACCGTCGGGATCAAGGGGAAAGCGCGTTAACGACTTCGGCAAGCTTAAGAGACATTGGGGTGCATGCGAGTTTAACAGCTTGGAGGAGGCCATGCGCGATCGGTTTGTCCTAGGCCTCAAAGACAAGGTGCTTCAGAGCAAATTGTTATTAAAACCTAAGATCACGTTGAAGGAGGCCATAGAAGAGGCCTCCTCAGCAGAAGCCACTAAGTCCTCAGCGCAGCCATGAAGAAAATTAACAAGGCCTCAAGCCATTCTGATGTGGAAAAGTCCACAACAACCCATTGCGAGCAAATAGATTCTGATTCAGACTGTAGTGAGGTGGAGGAAGGAATTTATAGACTCAGAATGGAGAAGAAAAGGAAAGACCTTGGAAGAAAGAGGCAAGACTTTTATTGCAGAGGCTGTGGGGGGCCACCCCACTGAATGCAAGTTTTAGACACCATCTGCCTACGTTGTGAGAAAAGAGGTCACCTAGCAAGAGTCTGCAAATCATCCAGAACTCCACCTAGTAGGAAGAAATTTCCTGAGAAAGAATTCAAGCCCAACAACTTCAGTGAGAAAATGGGGCAACTCAGAAGCAAATGGGAAGAATGAAACTCATCAAACAGTCACCATTGGTCATTCTTCACCCTTAAGAAGCAGAAAAGTACATGTGAAGGTACTCATTGAAGGAAGGCCTTGCCAAATGGAAGTGGACTCAGGCTCCTATTTATCTATGGTGTCATGGGACACTATTCACAGGCTACTTCCCAACATTCAGAAGAAACATTTCCAGAAGCAAGCACTGACTCTTAAAGACTACCAAGGGAACAAGATTCCAGTAGTTGGAACAAGAGAATTCAACGTGAAGTTCAAAGGCCACACCAAGCGTTTGCCCCTGACCATCGTGGACAAGGATCGCCCAAGCTTGCTGGGACTTGAGTGGTTCAATCCACTAGGCATCGAGGTGACTGGCATCAATCACGTGAGCAACTCTGAATGGGAGGAGGCCTTGAAGTCTGAGTTTCCAGAGGTCTTCAGCGAAGGATTGGGCAAGTATATGGGGACCCCTATCACTTTCAACCTAGATCCCAGGGTGCCCCAATTTGTTTAAAGCCCAGAAGGGTCCCATTTGCTTTAAAGGAAAAATTGATGCACAATTAGACAAATTAATAGCTCAAGGGGTTTTAGAGCCCACTGACCACTCCAGGTGGGAGACACCCATAGTCACACCAGTCAAGACTGATGGGTCAGTAAGAATCTGTGGAGACTATAAGGGGACACTGAACCATGCGCTGCAGCAGAGCATACCCAGTTCCAGTGGTGCATCATCTGTTACATTCACTTGGCAGGGGTACAGTCTTTGCCAAATTGGATCTGGCCCAGGCATATCAACAACTAACAGTTGATGATGCCACTGCAGAGGCCCAAACCATTGTGACTCATAGAGGTGCCTTCAAATGTAAAAGGTTACAATTTGGAGTAAGCGTGGCACCAGGCATCTTTCAAAGCCTTATGGAAAGGATGCTCCAAGGACTGCCAGGGTAGTGCCTTACTTTGATGATGTGTTAATCTCTGCTGAAAATGACACTCAGTTACAAGAAAGACTCAGAGAAGTCCTTACCAGATTCAGGAAAGCGGGGTTAAAAGTCAAGGAAGAAAAATGCACTCTTAAAACTGACAAGGTTGAGTTCCTGGGCTATATGATTGACAAGCATGGCATCCACCGATGCCAAGGTTCAAGCAATCAAAGAAGCTCCTAGACCTAAATGCAAAACAGATTTGCAAGCCTTCCTTGGACTCATTAACTTTTATCACATGTTCCTACCTCAGAAGGCAACCATTGCTGAACCATTGCACAGATTACTTGATAAAAATCTGTTTGGATCTGTCTGGGGGGAACAATCAGCATTTAACAGTATTAAAAGACTAATCACGTCTGATGCTGTACTGATACAGTTCTCTGAGAATTTGCCTGTTGTACTGACTTGTGATGCATCCCCTTTGGAGTGGGGGTTTGAGCCACAGGCTTCCCAGTGGGAGAAAGCCCCTATTGCATTTTACTCTCACACTTTGACCAAAGCAGAGAGGAATTACAGCCAATTGGACAAGGAAGCATTGGCAATTGTTGCAGCTGTCAAGAAATTTCATGAATATTTGTATGGGAGAACATTTACCATTGTTACAGATCACAAACCTTTGTTAGGCATTGTGGCAGGAGATAAACCTACACCTACTATCCTGTCACCAAGAATGCTGAGGTGGACTGAATTTCTTGCTGCTTATTCTTACAAACTTATCCACAAGCCTGGCAAGGACATTGGACATGCTGATGCACTGAGTCGTTGCCCACTTCCTTGCCACAAGGAGGACTTTGAACCTGAAACACACACCTTTTTCCTAGAAACTGTTGCCAAGCTTCCAGTGCATGCTGCTGAAATTGCCAGAGAGACTGCCAAAGACACTTTATTGGCTCCTGTTATAGGCTGGATTAAGAAAGGTTGGCCTCTTCAAGATCTACCTCACCTGGCTCAACCTTTTAAGTCCAGGCAAACTGAATTATCTGTATTAAGAGGATGTATTTTGTGGGGTAACAGGGTGGTTATTCCTGCAAAACTGCAAAAAGAGGTTTTGGAAATGTTACATGAGGGTCATCCTGGTATTGTCAGAATGAAGGGATTGGCCAGGAGTTATGTATGGTGGCCAGGTATTGACAAAATGGTTGAAAACTGGGTTGCATCTTGTCCCAACTGTCAGGTAGTCAGGCCTGCCCCACCTCTCCCACACAGGAATGGGAATGTCCTAGGGGCCCATGGTCTAGGATTCACATTGATTTCACAGGCCCTACCAGAGGGCACACCTTTCTTATTATAGTAGATGCATATTCCAAATGGCTAGAGGTAATTCCTATGGCATCCACCACAACTGATGCTGTCATCAAGCAGCTCAAAACTTTTGTAACCCACGGGTTACCTGATGTTCTTGTCTCTGACAATGGCCCTCAATTTACATCCAACCTTTTGAATCCTATTTAGCACAACAGGGTATCAGACATGCCCTCACTGCCCCTGGGCACCCTTCGCTAACGGCCGGGCTGAACGCATGGTGCGTTTACCAAGGAGAAGCTTCAGCAACTGGGTCCTGGGGACATCACTGAGAAAGTTGAAAAACTTCTTAGTGTTCAGCACATCACTCCTAACCCATCTAATAACTTATCCCCAGCAGAGTTGTTGATGGGTAGGAAACTTAGGTCTTCCCTTGACCGCCTTCATCCCACTTACACCCAACGCACCACTAGATTCCACTTCCAAAGTTCGCACATTCAGTGTGGGTGATTCTGTTTATGCTAAGAACCTTATGGGTGAACCTTTGTGGATTCCTGCTGAGATAACTCAAATCACAGGCCCTCGTTCTTACAGGGTGCAAACAGAGGATGGACTCCTCTGGAGCAGGCACATTGATCAACTTAGATCCAGGTTCTCTCAGGAACATCGCACTTGTTCCTCTCTAGTTCCCTCACCTGATGTCAATTCTAGGGGAAGGGGAGGAACAGGAGGAAAATCAGCAAGCAAGAATCACCCCATGTGTAACGAGCCATTACGACAGGAATCATCCCAAAACCTGTCACAATGCCAGATTCCATCCTTAGAAGTGGAAGATTGTACATCACTACCTGACTTGGGTGCTGACATTGGGCTGGAGATGGGTTGGGAGGAGAGACCAGATTCTAACAATCAAACAGGGTCTTCTTTCACAGGAGTCCCAGAGGGAAATGTCAGCAGACACATTTCCTCTCACTGGGTGAGAATGTTAAAACTTCTGAACCACGGAGGTCTCAACGCATTACGTAAGAGCCCCACCTATTTAAAAGAATACATTAGATAGGTTGGGGTTTGGTATGGACTGAACCTAGTGGGGAGGGGTTATGTATGGTTTGAATGTTATTGGTTTAGTTTGAATTGTTCTTGTAAAATGTCAAATATGATTGGTTTAAAAAGTGCGGGAAAACCCTGCACTCTGATTGGCTGGCAACCGCTGCTGGCTATAAGTAGCAGCCGTAGCCCAGCCAAGTTGGGTCCATTAGAGCTGTAGTCACTTAATAAACTCTTCACTGAAGCTCTTCGCGCATCTGACTCTTCATGCAAACTTAACAATAATAATAATAACATTAAGGGTCAAGCCACACAATCAACTCCAATAAGACCAGCAACTTTGCATCTTTTGAAACCAATGCAAAAAGAATACAAAATGTATTTGTATTCCAAAGTTATTTTGGGGTTGTGTTAAGCGTAACACACAGAGAGAGAGAGACTTAAGTGTAACATACGCATATGCACTGATAATTTTTCCTACAGTTGTGGGACAGGTGTTGTTGAATTGTTATTATGAAAACATCTGTTATGGAGTTTTAGGTTTTGTTCTGCTCTGTACATGAGTCTTTTTCTTTAATGGGATTATAACATCACAAATATTATGCCTATTGTGGTTTTTAAAATAGTATTTTGTAATATTTTGTTGTCCATTCAACTTCCCTCAGATTCTATCTACATATATACCATATTCTTGTAATTGTACTGCCAAGGAAGATTGAATAAATCAGGTTTGAAGTATTTTAAGTATAAAAGATATTCATTTTTACACAATTGTTTGTAATTGCATTATTACGTACATATTACACTGTTGGCATCAGTTAATTGGCTTATCTACTGAGCTTGATTCCTGATGTCTTCATCAGGATTTTCTTTGCTACAATATGAAGATGCTTTCTTGTTGTCTTCTTCAACAACCCTGGAGTTTCCTTGGTGCTCTACCTAAGTACTAGCTGGGTGTGGTCCTACTTGTTTAGATCGGTCAAAATCTGCTAAAGGTCTCACAGCTGGACAAACACAAATCCTTAAGGGAGATAGGCGGTCTAGAAACATGACAAATAAATCAATCAATAAAATTCTAGGAATATTACATAATTACACTACTGTGAAGCATTTTGTCATTCTTGTTGTGCTGATGAATTCTAAATGCCCTCACTTTTTGTTGCAACGTTTCCTATTTCTTTCCAAGTTTCCAGTCGTTGAGTTCTGTTCCTTTACTCTTTTTTTCAAATTTTCTTGGCACCACTCAGTTCCTGCCCATTGAACAAAATAGCATGTTTGGAGGTGTTCTTTATTTCCTCCCCCCTTTCAAGTCTTCCTTGCATTTTTGCAAACCTTACAGATTATTGGTAATTCTTTTAGAAATGGATGAAACAAGTTTGAAAATATAGAGGGGATGGCAATAAGTGCCTGAATATCAGAAATAGAAGAGAGGAGGAAGAGGAGAACACTCTGACTGCAGAATTAATGTCCTGAGTAGAGGCCCCACACCCTAAATTTATGCAAAAGTTCCTGACCTAGAGTACGTCCATAATCCCTAACCCATATGACATCAGTGTAAAAGAAGATAAACATGAGGTTTTATTTATTTATTTCCCTTTATAAATAAAATTGTACTTGGAGAAAAGTAGTCTACAAATCTAACTTAATCATGTATATTTTTATGGGGCACATCCCATCTATAAATACTTTTTCTTCATAAATTCTTTCATTTTTCATTCTCACAATTCAGATTTCTCTTGGGCGTAATAGTTCACTGATTACAATTATATGTCATCAAATTAACATTAACTCTTAGCAATCACATAGACTTTTCCCCATGATGGTCTGGCCCAGAGGTCTCCAAACTTGGCAACTTTAAGACTTTAAGGCATAGCTGGCTGGAGAATTCTGGGAATTGAAGGCCACAAGTCTTAAAGTTGCCAAGTTTGGGGACCCCTGCTCTAGCCACTCAAGGTCTTCTAGTGATGCTCCCATTGCTACTATAACTGAGTCTTCCACTTTGCTGCAGGAAATCTTTTTCTCTAACCTTCCATCCTTCCAAATATTTGAACCTTCCCCATAGAGCATTATCTTTGTACAATGTGTCTGAAGGAGGATAATTTGAGCAAGGTCATGTGTGCCTTGAATGAAACCTCTAATTTAATTGGTTGACAATCTGTTTCTTTTTCCCCTTCACAGCCAACGGTACTTCCAAGAGTCTTCTCCAACACCAAAGTTCAAATCAATATTTTAATATTTAGGATGTTCCCCCCCCCACCCTTTTAATCATGTCTGATTCTTAGAGACTGCCAGGACAAGTCTCTGCAGTTTTCTTTGAAGTTTTTCAGACGTGGTTTGCCATTACTTCTTTCTTAAGACTGAAGTGTCTAGCCCAAGGTCATCCAGTTGGCTTTGTCTTTAATTCTTAAGAACCACACCAGATTGGCTCTCCACATTTTATTACCTTTTCTTAAAGTGAATAATGAAATGGTTATCATTATTTGTAGCAATAGCAGCAAAGGCAAAATTCTTGAGCAATTGCTCTGCTTCCGATCAGACCATCCATGCTAAAATCAAAATAAAACCCTAACAGGGAGGGGCTTCAGGATTCCAATGGAAGTTATCTTTAAAGGCAGGAATCTTCAAAAGTGCAAGATGATTCCAAACGTTGACACAATAGTTATTCTAAATAGATGGGCTTGGAACATTCTACTAATCAGCATGGACTGAAGTTTATTTGCAATAGAGATTACAGAAGAGTTTACAGTTCTTCATTTTCCCTTGAAGAAAATCACCCTCTCTAGCTTCTGTTCTTTTTAGGGAACAGAAGCTTTTTTGTTTCCTCCTTGTTGTCATTCTCTAGGATCCCATTTCAGTACATTAGGGACCCTTTCTTCACATCCTAGAAGGTGGGGGGCATGTGAGTACACAAACAACTTGCATGACAGAGCTAACTAGATGGTGTTACTTTAAGCAAAAACTATCTCGGCTTTTGGTTGATTGTATCAATTATTCCGGAGTAGAATGATTACATGATTGGCTATCCCTGCTGTAATTCAAGAAAATGTATTGTATGAATGGGGTGTGTGAGATTTATTCTTCCAGGTAAGTATGCTCTTGCTGTAGAATAAGATAACAGCTAGTAAGACCAGAGTGTTCCTGGCAGTGGTGCCACATATATATTTTCTAGCTCCGGATAATTTTCTTGCACAGAATCCACGGAGGTATATGCAATGCTTAGCAATCCAATGCTTAGCAATAAGCCTGATTGATTACATCAGTCTTAATTTATTCTCAGATAAGGGAGACTTCTCTGGTAGGTTGCAGCTTAAAAGGTTTTATTCCACCAAATGTTTTAAATGGAACTGCTTTAAGTATTGCAGCATCAATTGACTGCAAGCATGCCTCTTTACACTAAAGAGTCATTGATAAAAATATGCAGGTGGCCCAGAATTATCCAGTTCAAGGTCACTTCTGACAGGTGTGGAGGTTAATGCAGTAATCTCAGAGGTGATTTTCTTCCTTATTCACAGAAAGTTTCTTGAGGCAAACTAAGTTGCGCAACACGGTTTTGTGCCAGAGGATTCATGCCTGTGTATGCAAAGCACCACTGTTCTATATTTAGCTGCAGGCTGATTATCAAGGCATTTGGTACACCTAGACAGAATTTTATATTTAGTGACATTTGAAATGCATTTGCAAAATTGCAGCATGGGCTAGAATCCAAGCTAATGTATTTGAATGCTAAATTTGCTTACCACGTGTAGTTTTCAAGCTGAGTTACTGTAAGAATAAGAGCACTATATTGCTAAAAAAAATAACAATGAGAATCAAATACGACTAATAAAAGAGCACAAAGCAATTTTTAAGCTCTGGAACATAAAATGCAAGCATATCCGTTTTCACAGCTTCAGGTCTGCCTCTAACCCCTCAAAATAGAATCTGTATTGAAATTTGGAACAGTCAGTTCCCACAACATTTCTGAAGATGACTGTAGGACAGGGTAAAAAATTGGATCTGGGATACCATTAGACCTGGAGTGTGAAGGAAGATGAGGACAGAGAGCAGGGTTTCCCTGATATGATTCCATAATGCTATTTAGACTCAATTTGCAGATGTCTATTTCCTCTGTTTCTCAGTGGAAGAGAAGATATGGACTGGTATCTCCTACTGTTCTCCTTCACATAACTAGGAAATTTGTTTTATTTATTAGTATCTTTTCCAGGCACAGAAGGTGCAGGCCAGGTAGGTATAGCAGTTCAGGAAGGAAGGGTCTGATGCAAACTCCATCCTGGGAGATGCCTCCAGCAGGCCCAGTGAGGCTGGGAACTGAAGGTAAGTAGGCTTTGTAGAAAAGATGGATAGGTCTCCTGATTCAGGTGTTTCAGCTCAGTAGACTGGCTTAGGCCTGCATAATAAGGGAATTCTGTCAATGATCTAAGTAGACAAAGGAGAGAATATTTTTAATATGCCTCTGTTTATAACAAATGTTTCCTGGTACATGTAGACATGCATTTTCTTGAAATAACTTGCTTTGTGACCTCTCACGGTAGCATCGAATTTGATGTGTTCTGGCCAATTTTGTCAGTGGAACCCTGTGAATACCTAAGTTATTAGATAGCTTAATCCTGTGTGTGGGAAGAACATGGGAGGGAATAATCTCACATAGGTCAAGCAGTATAAAAGTAGCAATAAATATGTACCATACTGAACACAAATGAACACAGGCACTAGTCTAATAAGACTTCCTTCAGTTTCATTATTGGGAAGAGTATTTAAGAATTCATACAGCACTTTTCAGAAAAGCAGTCATGTCGATCGTCCTGAAAAATTAAGAGTTGAGTTGTGGCAGAAAGAGTGGGATTTCTTAAATATACAAAGTGATCATCTTAGATTGCTATGGACCGTGTATTGTTCAGTCTTGTTTTTAGAAATAAATTCCTTTGTTTGACAATTATCTCATAGGGCCTAGAACAAGTGAGCAGGTTTTATAGTCTCAAGAATTCTTCATCAGTCAAGGTAATATATGGCAGTAGTGGGAGAAAATGGTGTATGCTTTTCTAGCCATGCATTTCTATTCCCTGACAATGGCTGAGTAAACACATTGACTAGGGTCACACATCACCCAAAGCTTAGACTTACTTAGTTTTTTGGATAAACTATAATTTGCTAGGTTGTTAATCCTGGTTTAGAAAACATAAAATCTGTGTTTCAATTAAAAATACAGCAAACTGATGTAGAAAATATGCCCGAAACCAGAGTTTTAATTCACAGGAATTCTGAAAGCATCAATAATCAGCCACTACCTAGCACAGAATGTGGGAAGAATAAAACAGGAAAGGGCAGAATGCAATTTTAAAGTTTTTGGGAAGCTTCAGCCATCTTCTAGCTAGCCTAAAGGCAGCCTGGCACAAGCCATATTTTGATAAAGCACAATAATGAATACAGTCTTTTAAAGTCAATCTTTATTGATAGACCACAGTTAGCTGAGTTTATGAACAGTTTATTAAATGATAAATTATGGTTTGTTTACACCCAAAATGGGTAGAGTCAGATAGTAAACCAAGCTAAATCCAGCCATCAGCAAGTTCTGATTTAGCAGCATCTATTAACTATTATTAGATGGAATGCTGGAATGGTATGTTGGCATTCAAATTAATCTTATAATGTGCCATGATTGTTAATTGCATCCAAGACTGTCTTCAGTGATGCCTGGAGGAAGAAACAAACTATGCCTGATTGCACCATTTTTAAAAAGTGGAACTATAAGCCACTCTGAACATATATTTTATAGAAGTGCATTAAACTGTTTAAATTCAAAATTAATTAAAAATTAAAAAATATTTTATAGAGAGAATAGAGTTAGAATTTTACCCAACAATTCAAACAGTATATAAGAATTCTGTATGTAGAATGGAGATGAATGCAGATTCTGATTAAATATGTGAAGAATTTCAGGGTAGAAGGGTGAAAATATTTATATCATGGTGATTAATAGACAACCAAATTGTCAGTAAACACTGGAAAAAAAATTATGGTTGATGGTGAGCTAATGAATCTCCGCATAAATGGTGGAAAGAAAAGAGTTGAAAAATAAACATAACAATCTTAAGATATGGACACTTCTGCGATTATTCCCTGAAGAAGGATTTATTTATTTATTTATTATTTGAACTTATTCTCAAGACTCGGCTGACAACTAAAACAGGAACAATAAATACTTTAAAAAAACGATTAAATTAAATTATAAGTTCAAACATTATAAAAACCATAAAACCATCCCTCCCCAAGGTCACAGCCCGGGTTGGTCAAACAACCAGGTCTTTAACTCACGGCAAAGGTCGGAGATCGGGGCCAGGCAGAGCCCCAAAGGCAGTTGGTTCCAGAGGTCAGGGGCGCGACAGAAAAGGCTCGTCGTGGGAACCGCCAGCCGGCATTGGCCCGCCGGGGACCCGAGGAGTCCTTGCCTATGGGCTCGCACAGGGCGACGGTATTTGATATTGGAAGAAGACACTCCCTTAAGTATTGAGGACCCATGTCATGAAGGACTTTGTATGTTAACACCAGAACCTTGAATCTCACCCGGAGCGCAACCGCAACCAATGAAGGCAGCGATGGGAGAACCGGGTAACTCCCATCACCACCACGCATTCTGCACCAGCTGCAATCTCCGGATGGTATGCAAGGGCAGTCCTAAATAGAGAGCGTTGCAGTAGTCGAGCCTAGAGGTAACAAGGGCATGAGTGACCGTGCGCAGGCGTCCCGGTCCAGAAAAGGGCGAAGTTGTCGAACAAAGTGGAGCTGGGCAAAGGCCCCCCTGGCAACGGCCCCGACCTGATCCTCCAACCGGAGCCGTACATCCAGGAGGACCCCCAGATTCCGCCCTATCCACAGGGGTAACACTCCCCTATGGCCAAAGATGGATAATCTAAACTGGGCTGGGACGCCGATATGCACAGCCACTCAGTCTTGGCCGGGTTGAGTCGAAGCATGTTCCCGCTCATCCAGTTCCGTACCGCATCCAAACACTGAGTCATCAGGGAGAGGGCATCACTGATCTGGTCTGGGGTGGAAATGTACAGCTGAGTATCATCAGCGTACTGATGGAATTTCACCCCAAAACCACGGATGATCTCACCCAGCGGCTTCATGTAGATGTTAAACAAAAGGGGAAAGGACCGACCCTGAGGGACCCCACAAGAGAGCGCCTAGGGGACGACCTGACCCCCGCCAACACTGATTGCGACCGCCCCGAGAGGTAGGAGAACCACCGAAGAACGGTGCCCCCCACTCCCAACCCCTCAAGGCGACGCAAAAGGATACCATGGTCGATGGTATCGAAAGCCGCTGAGAGGTCTAATAGGACCATACTGCCACAGTTGTAGAATTGCCACAATGAGAAATATAAAGCTGACTCAGTTTAGCTGAAGTCAACTCTAGTTGGTGTATCTGACTGGACCAGATGTACATATGGTAAAGAGGCAATGCTTTATTTCAACTAAGGCCACTTCTAATGTCTGATCTGAAGCCCCCTATTGCAATCTCCTTAATTAAACTGTGTCTTTTCCTGGTGTTGCATAACTATGTGTGATTCCAGATAAAGACACAGCTTCTTTAAGGAAATGCTGATTCGTATGCCATATGCATTACTGCATTCTCTTCCAGCTGTTGGTATGGTTTTATATACTCCAATAATTTACCTGTTACCTTTGCTGTCCAAGGAATCAGCAGCAGCCTTTTCCAACATCATAGCCTGAACAAGTGGTGTGGTTTACTTAAAAGCCCAAAAATAGAACTGAATCTTCCTTTAATGTTGTGCAATGAGAAAACCAACCAAACTTAGGAGATATGAGCTATCTTCTGCTTTAAAGGACGATGACTGCTCAGGGAATAATTGAACCAGGAATAAAGATAGTTAAGAAGAAGTGATATATATTTAGTGCTTTCCTTTTTAGAACATCCATACATTTAGAAGTGAATTTCCACTTTTAGCTGTGATTCCAGGATCTCCCCTCTATTCTTGGTACCTTCTCAAATGTACAGAGTTTGCAGTTGCAGCAACCATTTCTTTTAAAATATACCATAATTTTTATTAAGAATTTTAATTAGTTGTAAAAAACCAATACAAACTAAACTTAGATAAGGAGAATAGAAATACAAGTTTGGCCTGATGATTAATGCAACAGGCTAGAAACCAGAATACTATGAGTTCTAGTTCTGCCTTAGGCATGAAAGCTTGTTTGGTTGATTTTGAGCAGTCACACTCTATCAGTTCAATTCACCACATAGGACTGTTATTGTTGTGGGGAAATAGGAGGTGGAAGAAGTGTTAAGTATTTTTACCACCTTCAGTTATTTATAAAAGTAATAAATTCAGGATTAAAAACAAAAATCAAAGAAGAAAAGAAAGAATAAAGGAAATGAAAAGAAAGATATAATGAAGTGACTTCTAAGGTTCATCACAAGTATAAACAAATGTAATAACTCTTCTCCCCTATAACATTAAACACACATCTCTTCAGCCCATATTTCATCATTTAGGTATAAGCAAATCTAAAAAACATCAACTTTTCAATTTCAAAGTCAGCAGAAAGGCTATAAGGTTGCTAGAACTTTGCAAAACATAAATCTTAATTTTACCAATCAAATAAATCAACTTTATATTCCTTCCTTTTACTTATAAAAGGAGGGCTCCCCTTGCGGATGACCCGGAGGTTGCAGATGGTGCAGAATGCGGCCACGCGGGCTGTGATGGGGGTATCCTGATACTCCCATGTTACACCCCTCGCGCTTGCATTGGTTGCCGGTTGCCTCTCGGGTCGCCTTCAAGGTGTTAGTAACAACTTATAAAGCCCTAAATGGCTTGGGTCCAGGGTACTTGCAGGAACGCCTCCTGCCAGCATCACTTTCCAATCGCCCTGTTCGCTCTCATAGGAGGGGTCTCCTTTGGATACCGTCGGTCAGGCATTGTCGGCTGGTGGTTCCCAGGGCTAGGGCCTTCTCCATGGGAGCACCTGCCCTCTGGAATCAGCTCCCCGTGGATCTCCGTTTGGCCCCTGACCTCCGCTCTTTCCGCCGAGACCTGAAGACTTGGTTGTTTCAACAGGCCGGCCTGGAATGACCCAAGGGGGGGTTAGTGTTTTAACCTTCTTAACTTTTTAATTGTATTCGGCTTGTTTACTTATTTAATTGTCTTTTTATTGTAAATTTGTCCTGTTTTAATGTTCGCCGCCCTGAGTCCTTAGGGAGTAGGGCAGCATACAAGTCGAATAAATAAATAAATAAATAAATAAATAAATAAATAAATATCTTAATATTTAATTCAATAAAATATTGTTGTAGGATTTGATTTTTCCTCAATTATTCTTTATCCTATCACACAAATTTCTTCAAGGTTTTGCCAAGTTTCTTTTGTAGATGATATAAACATTTTTTCCAAGTGATTCTCTTGGTTTAACATTTATATTCTTTTAATTTTTAAAATCTCAGCCAGTTTATTCTATGTATCCAGTATCTATGGAGATTCTCAATCATCCAGGTCATAGTTGTCCCAAATGTGCTTTTCCAAAAGGCAACTGGACTTCCTGGGTTTTTTTTTCTTTGAAAATGTTTCACTTCTCATCTGAGTGTGCAAATATACTGTGTATCTGAGACACAATCTTGGCTAAAAATGAGATGTCCCTGTTGTACTTTGCTCCCATAAACTGGATGTGAATGAAGAAAACATAACCAGGCAGTGACCTCCCCGCCCACTGCCATGGCAAATGGGTGGTTTTTGTTCTTTAGTTTCAAGTGGCATAGTTAGTAGTATATAACAACTAACTTTGGCTATTGGAAACAAAGCTGCCTCTCTTTTAGCTTGGAAACTTCTGGATTTAGATAATATGCTAGGGCTGTTGTGGTTTAGCACACTGTATGAATATAGCCATAGATTCCACCAATCTGATGGAAATGTTACCATACATGGAACTAAAAAACACATTAGGAGGTACATTATCTGAGTGGGAATTGTTAGGACTTATTACAAACAGCAAATCTCTATTTAGATATCTTTCTGAGATAAGCTTTATTTAATAAACCAATTGTTATTCCATGTGTGAAGAGAAAGTTTCAGTTGAAAATTTGAAACCCTGTTTTATGCTAAGAAATGTGAACCACATTACAAATACTTGTACTTAATTCCCAGCTTCATTGATTAAAACCGACTCACATTGATTAATGAACTGCAGCTTTAGATTAGTAACTGTTGATTAAAGCTTTCCACTCTAATAGTTAAAAGAGAAAATTGGAAGGGATGATAGTAAAATCTTTTGCTTCTTGTTTCTCCCTTTGGCAGAAAACCTGAGTTGCCTGTGATTTGCATGTGCTCCTGCTTATACAACTGAGTGCATTGAGACTTGCAGCCAGCCTTTGCATTAAGTCAGCCAGTTATGTTTTGCTGACTGAAAACATATTTAGAATGCTTGTTGGAGGAAAAGTTATTTTCTGTCTCCATCCAATGATAATGTTTGTAGCTTCCTGCCAATATCGTTCACTTTAGGACAGAATGTAGCATTTCTGAACAAGCATTTGGCACAAGGTTTCATTGCAGCCTTTACAGAATGAGAGCCTGTAGGAGGAAAGACGCACAGCCACAGGCAAAAGCTGCAGTTATTAATCAATTACTAAGAGCAAGCTCTTTAGGCTTGCTCTGGAGAAAGAGAGGAACAATTCCCCTCTGCTTCAAGAGTCATGTTTGGCAAATTAATCAGTGGTACCTGGATCAAAAGAGGGAACAAGGAATAAGACAGGGCTATAGTACGGAACCAGTTCTGCACTCAACATGAATGTTATGCATATGCTGATTATTTGCTGGTTGTTTTCCTACCCTATGGCTGCAGTTATTATTTGGTTCATATATCTTTTTTGTTACTTTAATCATGGCAGATTCTATCCTGCAGGGTTGGTGTGCTCTGGGTTTCTTCAATTGAAAACAATGTCATCTATCCAGACTCCAGAAATATGCCTTCTCTGTAGCAACACCTGCTCTGGAATAAACTTCTTTATGAGATCTGGATGATTCCCACTCTGTTGTTGTTTAGGAGAGCTGGGAAGATCTGGCTGTTCATCCGGGCCTTGGTGACGGTGAGTGAGACCCTTCATGCCATTATGCTTACCATCTTTTATCTTTATCTTTTATTGATTTCATGTAATGGGTTTGATTGTTGAGCACCTAAGGCAGGGGTGTCGAACTCGTGTCATCACAGAGGCGTTATGTGATGCATTGTGACTTTTTTCCTCTTCACTAAACTGGGCGTGGCCAATGTGTGACGCATCCGCCTGTGGGCCGCGAGTTTGACTGCCCTGGCCTAGAGTAATTTATTTATTTATTTATTTATTTATTTATTTATTGTTTGGACTTATATGCTGCCCTATCTCCCGAAGGACTCAGGGCGGCTCACATCGATAAAAACACACAATACAAAATTTAAAACTAATTAGAAAATTATTAAACCTGAAGCCAAACAAATATCTAAAACCCGTAACAAAAATAAACATAAAACCCCATAAAAACCCACCCCTCTCAGTCCAGGCCGGCCTGTTGGAAAAACCATGTCTTCAGGTCACAGGGGTCAGGGGCCAACCGTAGCTCCAACACTGGTTCCACAGGAAGGGCCCTACCCCTGGGGGTCGCCAGCCGACACTATCTAGCCAACGGCACCCCAAGGAGGCCCTGTCTGGGTGATGGGCAGTTGTTGCTGGCAAGAGATGTTCCCACAGATACACCAGCCCTAAGCCATGAAGGGCTTTATAGGTAATTACCAGCACCTTGAATCTCACCCAGAGGTGAGATTTGAGGATCAGTTTTAAATCAAACTACTGTAACCCAGTCTAAACATCTGGTTGACTGTGTGTCCAACAACAACAACAGCAACAACAATAATAATGTTAGTAGAAACATCAGAAGCTTTGTGCAAAGATGAATGGCACAATGGAAGACACAGTTGCTGGTCAATGATGACTGGTTAATATCAGGAGAGGAATCTTTCAAGGAGACTCATTATTACCACTATTGTTTGTCATTGCATTAACTCCTCTGTCAACAATACTTAAATAAGTCATGCCATGGTTATTCAAAAACATCTAGCTATCTCACCTCCTTTACACGCCCTGAAGCTGTATGGAAAAACATGGTCTGAAATAGAATTGCTGCTCAACGCTATCCTTATATACAGCTAAGATATTGCAATAGCGTTTGGTTTGGACTGGACGACTGTGTCAACCCCACCAACAGGGAAAAAGTAGTGAAAACGGAAGAAATAAAGATGCACCATGGAAGTAATATCAAGAGTCTGGATGAAGAAGAGCATCACAAAATATCTGGACACCTTCAAATGACAATATCAAGCACATGGAAGTCAAGAAGGTTAACAGTGATTGCATCGTGAGAATGAAGATGTTAAAGTCAGTGAAGAAAATATCACCAAAAAAATTAACACCTGGGCAATTCCAGTACTTTTAATTCCAGTATACAGCTGGCATAGTGCACTGGACTCGAGCAGGATTAAAAGAATTTTAAAAAAATGAATCATGCCCTTCATCCACTCAGTGACACTCACAGACTCTTCTTACCAAGGAGCATAGGTAGGTGTAGAATGTTTACAGTACTTATTTATTTATTTATTAAGGTTTTATGCTACCCATCTCATATACTGCGACTCTGGGTGGCTTAATGTTGCCCGGTGTATGCATATACAAAGACAGTTGAAGAAGAAAAAAAGATATTGGAAGAATATCTGAAGGACAAGAAGATGCACTGAAACTAACACATCATGTAAGCTTATTGAATACTGTACAGATCAAACTTGCCTAGAAGAAGACCAAATGAAGAATAAAAAAGACACATTGCAAGGCAAAGCTAGTACACAAAGAAAAATTAGGAGGCAAAACAGATAATAAGTCTTGGCAATGGCTAAGAGCTAGAAAGTTGAAGAAAGAGACAGAGGGGCTAATTCTGTTTGCACAACAGCAAGCCCTAAGAACAAATGTGTACAAAGCCAGAATTGAGCAGACAGCAACAGACAGCAAATGCCACATCTGAAAAGAAACTGAAGAAACTGTGGTATAGAAACTACTTGGGTCATTGCTGCAAGAAGATCACACAGACTGATCACAGACAATGGCATTACAAAGTAGTAACAATGGTGCATTGGAAGATCTGCAAGAAATATCATTTGCCTGCAAGCAAGAAATAATGAGAGCCCAAAATAGATAAAAGTAATAGAAAATAAAGAAGCTAGTGCTCTGGAACTTTAGAATTTAAACACCTGCCACATAATACCCCAGACTTATCAACTGTTGATAAGAGAGAAAAAAGTAGATAGCGGACATTACAGTAATAGGTGCCTTGGGTGCTATTACAAAATAACTGGTGCACCACTTGAACACCATTAGCATTGACAAAATCAGTTTTGCATCAATTGCAAAAGGCAGCTTTACCTGGAACAGCTCACATATTGTGATCATACTATTAATATTATTTACATTTGCCTATTCAGATCCTTAGAAAGGATTTGATAGATGGACACAAATGTCAAGCTCTTAATATGGGACCAGAACCATAGATTCATTATGTATGGTGCAAAGGTGGCTATCAACCTTGGGCAGAGGTGGCCACCACCTAAATATATGTAAGGTAAAATACATAATTGTATTCTATGTTTAAGTTTTCAGCTATAAGGTCGTTTCCCAGTGGGGAGAAGGAATTGTGGAAAAATCTAATGAACTGCTGTTGAATTGCCTTGACATTCTTAGGTGAGATGGGTCAATGGTCTGACTCAGAATGGCAACTTCCTATATTTTTGAGTCACTGTTCTGGCTTGGATAAACTTCCTGACTGAAGTAAATAAAGCCAGAGGAGTTAATTATAGAGAATCACAGAGATACAGTGGGCAAACTCCTGCCTGCCCATTTGCTTTGGATACATGAATGCTTTTAGTCCCTACCCACCCCCAATAGCATTCTAGTCTTGAGTTTGGGAAATTTTCATATTGTTATGTCTCAAGCAGAAATAGATCAAAACTGCAATAAAATGTCCTCTGAATGAGCAGTGAATTCAATGCTGGTACAGTACCATAAGTATCTGGACATTGAAAGCAAATACGCTCTTATTGCAAATAATAAACGTGCAAATGAGGATTCCCCCCAACACCCGAGCTACAGATATTCACCACTATTGTCTACGTGCAAACGTTTGTATCTGAAAACCTCAACAATTAGGGAACTATATATAAAGGTCGAGGTCAAATAGGGATGAGGAAAGATAAAGGACAACTGACGCCACCACATTCTACATGCGGGATACCACAAGCCCAAAACAAGAGCAGCTAAAGGAGGAAGGAAACCCGGGGAAGCTGCCTTTTCTCTCCCGCCCAACGAAGTGGGCGAGACGGCTGAAGGGACATGTAGTCAGCATTGTGAGATCTCGGGAAGCCGAGCTGAGCTTCGGAACTACATTTCCCAGCAACCTTTTCATCAGTCGATTTCTTCCCACCGTTCATCTTGGGCGCAAATTATCACGTTTTGTTTATCCCCGGAGCCCCGCCCTTTCCTAACTCATGAGGGATGTCGTCACTCCTCATGAATATTAAGAAGGCGCTCGAACGGCGTTAGGGGGAGCGAGCGGGGCAAGGAGAAAATTACACCCTTCGTATGAGGCCTGCTTTAATTAATATTCATAAGAGCCTCGGGAGGAGAGGCCACGCCGGGTGGGAGGGAGGAAGGAGGCGGTGGCTGCTGCCTGCCGCCGCCGCTGAGCCCGTCTCTTCTCCAGTCCCTAATGGCGCTCGCGACAACGGCAGCAGCTGCGCGGCGGCAAGGCTGAGCCGAATGGAACGCTGAGACACCGACGGAATGTTCACTGTTGCTACATAATCCCGCGCCCCCTCCCCCCTTCGGAACGCGGCTCGCCCGGCCGTTCTACGATGGAACCTGCGCAGCAACCACAGCTTGGAAGCCGAGAAACGCCGGCCCCGAGGATCGGCAAGGGGGAGCGGCCGAGCCACTCGGGCCAAGCCGCCCCCGGCATTGAGAGCGGCCCCGGCATAGGAGGATCCAGCCCGTTGGAAGGGGGCAAAGGAACAGCCGCCGTCGCAGGAGCCGCGAGGACGGGGCTCGTCGGCGGCCACCACCGGCGAAGGAAACGAGGGGCCGCGGCCACCGGCTGCGGCGCTTCGTTGGCGCTAGCGGCCAACGGGACTCAAGCGGCGGCGGCGGCTATTCCCGGCAACGGCGCCAACTCCCTCCTGTTGCGGAGAGGCAGACTGAAGCGGAATCTGTCGGCGGCTTCTTCCCCCGCCGCTCCGATCGCCGCCGCCGCCGCGCTGGGGACCCGCAGCTTAGATCGGAAGACGCTGCTTTTGTTGCCCAAGCCTCCCCGGCAGCTCCAGCCTCTCCAAGCCCCAGAGCGAGACTGGGTGCGGCGGGACCTACAGCGAGGATGCGTCCATGTCTACTATTACTATCCCCAGCAGCAGCAACAGCGGGGGAGCGGCGGCGGCGGCTGCTCTCTGCTCCCGGTGCTTTGCAACCTGGAGACCACCGCCGCTGAAGTGGCGCTTCGCTTGCTGCAGCTCGGGCATCGGGGAGGCGGGAGTAGCGCTGTCCGGGTTTGGGGGAAGGCTGCCGCCGCGGCCGAGGCTCCGCTGCCCCATAAAGAAGAGGCGGCGGCGGATGTTTTGCTCCTACAACCAGCAACGGCTTCTCTCGGCGGGAAAGAAGAGGCGCTGCCCGAGCCCGCGGAGGCTCCGACTTCTCCGGCGGGAAGTTTAACCCCGATCCCAGTGGGGAGAAGGCCCCGAAGCCGGCGAGGGGCCCCCAACGGCTTGGGAGCCGGCGAGGCGGCGGCTGTTCGGCCCAGGCGCCTGGCTCTCAGTGGAGGGGAGAGCGGCCGGGCGAGTGGGCAGCCCAGCCTTTCCCCCTCCGACTGCAGCCCCGGACGGGCCTTTCCGCCGCCCCGCACCGAACTCTACCTGTCCGGCCCGCCGCTCTCTTGCCCGTCCCTCTTGGGAGGGTCGGATACCGAGAGCTTCAGCCCCAGCGCCGAAAGCGCCTCCGACCGCTTGGATCCTTACAGCGGAGGCGGGGCTCTTCTTCGTCGTCTTCGGAAGAATCGGAAGCGGATCTTGCGCCGCCACCCGCGGCCAAGGAAGAAGGAGACGGATCGGGGCCTGGAAGGAACCAGCCACGCCGGCCAGGCGACCCGCTTTCGGTGCATGGCCCGGAATCCCGGCTGGGCGGGAGAGCCTCGGGGGACTCCCCGGGCAAGGGGAAAGCTCTGCGGGGAAGTTCCTCTCCTGCTGGGGAAGCCGCCTCTCCGCAGCAGCCTCCGGCCTTGTATGTCCAGCTCCATGGAGAGACTGCCCGCCGGCTGGAATCGCACGAGAAGCCCCTGCAGATTCAAAACGACTACCTCTCGCAGCTGGGCTTCCGGGACCTGTGGCGGGTGCAGGAGGAGGGCATGGACTCGGAGACCGGTTGCCTCATCCGTTTCTATGCAGGTGGGTGAGAAATGAATGGAAGGCGTGTTTTTGTGCTCAGAGGAGCGTGTGAATCATCCGTTACCGTGCCGCTTTCTGGGTTTCACGAAGTGAGGGGATCGCTCGCTCCTTCTGTTTGAAGAGAGGATGGGATGATCTGCTCTCCTAGTCTGGCGGGTCTTTAGTATGGTGTAATAGTTAACCTATGAGTATTTTAATGGAGCAATTAGTACCGCTTGTCGGTAAGGTGGGAAAAATCTGACTTAGGCGGGTGGGGACTCTAGGGGGAAAGGTGTGATCGCCAGATGGATCCCTGTGGCTTTATCTTTGTCCGTGTTACTTCGTGGAGCTTTGGAAGATTTCCAAGAATGGATCAGAAATGTCCTGAGTTCTGATCCCTTTTGTCTACATTTTCCAGTCTGTTTACAATTAGGTTAGGAACATGAGCAGGGAAGGCTCTGAGGAAAGAGTGGGTGCAGAAGATCTGTGAGAAAACAGACCTCCTGATTGGCCTTTGGAACTTGCTGTCTACTCTGTCATTTCTTCACTGCCAAGGAGTGGAGGTTGTCTGAAGAAACTTGTGGGTCAGGCATATGGAAGGGTTCTCTACAATCTGCACAGATATTCTTTTCTCACACACTCCCTCCAAATTTGCAATAAGAGAAGCAGGTCAGAACAGTTACTACTTCACTTTTAGGAGAGAAAGCATCAGCTACTACCTGTACCTATCTATTGAGACACCTGAGTGGAAATTAGGGGAATGCTCCTTTCATTAGCAAATATATATATTGCAGCAGCTTAGGTTAGATACACACACACACACACACATATGTGAAAGATTAAATATTTCTGTTTTTCTAGATGGAACTAATTCTCATTTACAAAATGCTCTATGCTGGTTTGTAAAAGTGTTCTGGGTCAAAGTAAAAATACGGGTATAGAGTCTGAAGATTGTCAGAAAGAGCAGGCACATGCTGTGTAACTTGTGGTTTATTTATCTGAACAAGCTTTATGTGCAATCTAAGGTCAAATTCTCTACCTGCTCATTTAGATTCATTGGATCTGGGAATGGATTCATGTTTCCTCATGGGTGAAAATCATTGCATATTAAAAGATGGAAAAGGAAAAACATTTTTCTGATACTCAATTTGCTTTAATCTCTTAAGGTCCATAATGCTGAATCCAGCCTGCCAGCTGACTCTTTCTGTTTTACCTTATCAAGTCTTGATCATCAACTTTAAAAAAAGATGTTTTTTAGTTTTTTTGGTAGAAAGCTAAATATATATGGATCTTGTTTATGACATCTATGTTCATTGACATACTGACTTGATATCTGTTAAGCTGTGCAGCCCTTTTTTAGATTAGGTGTGTTTTATATCCTAGGCACATATTCTGTCTGCATTACTTCAAACCAAATACAGGTAGTCCTTAACTTACAGCCACAATTGAGCCTAAAATTTATGTTGCTAAGTGAGACATTTGTTATGTGAAAAGAGACATTTTATGATTTTTCTTGCAATGTTTGTTAAGTGAATCACTGCAGTTCTTAAGTTAGTAACATGGTTGTTAAGTGAATCTGGTTTCCCCATTGAGTTTGCTTGTTGGAAGGTTACAAAAGGTGACCACATTTATTTATTTATTTATTATTTGAACATGACCTTTGGACACAGCAATGGTCATAAACATGAGTCAGTTGCCAAGCACCTGAGTTTTGATCATATGACCATGGGGATGCTGCAACAGTTGTAAGTGAAAGATGCTCATAAGTCACTTTTTTCAGTGCTGTTGTAACTTTAACGGTCACTAAACAAACTTGTAAGTCAAGGACTAACTATATGCCTTTTCTTGGGATCTTGCTTTTTTGCCTTGAAATCCAAAGGACTGCATATTTATAGTATTTATAAATGGATTCACCCAGTAAGCTAATCATGTGTATAGCTTACAATGTTGCATGAATTCAGGTGTTATGGTTTGCTAACTGCGATTCCCAGGGTGGTTGGGATTGGCAGGAGACGTCGAGGCATAGGGCCATATCATGTTCTGGGAGCACGTACCCGCCATCTCTGTGTGGTGGCACGCTCCGACCTGTGGCCTCCTCCCTAGGGGGCACGGGAACCGGGACCCCTGGGCTTAGGTTGGTGTATTTTAATGCCAGGTCCGTGGCTAATAAGTCTTCCTTCCTCTGAGAGATCATTGAGGAGGAGGCTGCGGACCTGGCTTGTATCACCGGAACCTGGTTGGGCCCGGAGGGAGATGTCCTTCTGGTTGATCTGTGCCCTCCAGGTTTCCGGGATCTGCACCGGCCACGGGCCCAGGAAAGGGGTGGTGGGGTGGCCGTGGTTATTCGGGAGACCCTGTTTCCAAGGGAGGTCGCAGTTCCAGAGATAGGCGGGAGTGAGACCCTCCTCTTGAGGTGGGGGCCTAATGGTCGGGTGGGCTTGCTGCTTGCATACCTTTCCCCCAGCTGTGTGACAGCGGCCCTGCCTGGGCTTCTCGATCTCCTCTCAGGGGTGGTGGTGGAGTTCCCGGGCCTTTTAGTCCTGGGGGACTTCAATCTGCCCTCCCTGGGGAGGGGGCATCGGGTTTGGCCCAGGAATTCATGGCTTCTATGGAAGCCATGGGCCTGACCCAATTGATTCAAGGCCTGACTCACGAGGGGGAAACACCCTTGACCTAGTTTTTGTCTCTGAACAGTGGCGTAGTGACAGAGGGCAAGCCACTTTCATGGCGTTGCCCGTTCCATGGTCAGATCACTATCTCCTACGGCTGGTCTTCCAACAGGCCGCCCCCCACTGCTGGGATGAGGAGCCACTTAGATGGTTCCGCCCCAGATGCCTGATGGACCCTGAGAGGTTCCAGGCGGAACTGGGGTCTTTTCCCTCTTCCCTTGCCCACAGCTCCGCCGAGGATCTGGCGGCCACTTGGCAACAGGCTGCATTGGATGCCCTCGACAGGGTTGTCCCCATGCGTCCCCTCACACGCCGTGGATCCTGGATGGCTCCTTGGTGAGATCATCCGTGGTTTTGGGGTGAGATTCCATCAGTACGCAGATGACATCCAGCTGTACATCTCCACCCCAAACCAGATCAGTGATGCCCTCTCCCTGATGACCCGGTGTTTGGATGCGGTACGGATTTGGATGAGCGGGAACATGCTTCGACTCAACCTGGCCAAGACTGAGTGGCTGTGCATACTGGCATCTCGGCCCAGTCAGGAACATCCATCTTTGGCCATAGGGGGAGAGGTGTTGCCCCCTGTGGATAGGGCGCGGAACCTGGGGGTCCTCTTGGATGTACGGCTCGGTTGGAGGAGCAGGTTGGGGCCGTTGCCAGGGGGGCCTTTGCCCCGCTCCGCCTTGTTCGTCAGCTTCGCCCATTTCTGGACCGAGATGCCCTGCGCACAGTCACTCACGCTCTTGTTACCTCTAGACTCGACTACTGCAACGCTCTCTATTTAGGACTGCCCTTGCATACCATCCGGAGATTGCAGCTGGTGCAGAATGCAGCGGCGCGGGTGGTGATGGGAGTTTCGATTCTCCCATGTTACCCCCCTCCTGCGCTGCCTGCATTGGTTGCCGGTTGCACTCCAGGTGAGATTCAAGGTCTTGGTTTTAACATACAAAGTCCTTCACGACATGGGTCCTCAATATTTAAGGGAGTGTCTTCTGCTGATATCGAGTGCCAGCCGCCCTGTGCGAGCACATAGGCAAGGACTCCTTGGGGTCCTGTCGGCAGGCCATTGTCGGCTGGCGGTCCCCCGGCGATGAGCCTATTCTGTCGCGGCCCCTGACCTCTGGAACCAACTGCCCTGGGGCTCGCCTGGCCCCTGACCTCCGCACCTTCCGCCATGATTTGAAGACCTGGTTGTTCGACCAATCCGGGCTGTGACCCCTCCTTGGGGGCGGGATGGGTTTCTTAATTATTTTAACCACTGTAAATTTTAGTTTTTGTAATTTTTGGGCTTGTGGAATTAGTTTAATCTCTTTTTAAGTATTTATTGTTGCTGTTTTTAGTTGTGCGCCGCTCTGAGTCTTCGGAGATGGGGCAGCATACAAGTCCAAAAAATAAATAAATAAATAAATAAATAATGTTTATGGTTAGCAAGTTGTCTGAGCTTAAGACAACTATGATTATTAAAAATTATGGTTGCCAACCATACGATTGTGCATTGTAAGAGCTTTAACTTTTAGAGGTTGATTGAACAGAGAGAGTAATGAAGAAATTTTTAGTTCCAGATTTCATCTTGGTTGTATGAACTAATTTATAAGATCTGTAACTTTGAAATCCAAGTAGCTTTTTCTTGAATATGGCTTCTTCCTTTTTAAAAAGCAGCTGTCAGTAAAGTACAGGTAGTCCTTGACTTATGCCCACAATTGTGACTATATATTCTGTTACTAAGTTAGATAGTTGTTACATGAGCCACATCCAATTGTATGACATAGTTAAGTGAATCCCTGCAGATGTTAAGTGAATCAGATGATTGTTAAGCGAATCCAGCTTCCCCCATTGACTTTGCCTGTCAGGAGTTACCTGGGAAGGTCAAAAATGGTGGTCACATGACCTGGGTGCTATATCTCAGCAGCCCCCAACCTTTGGGCACCAGGGACCAATTCTATAGAAAAAGGTTTTTCTGTGGACCCGAGGGGGCGTGGTTTTGCATACTGCCTGCATTCTGCGGATAGGGTTTTGCTTGTTTGCGCGGCCCGGTTGCTAGCATGCCATGAACTGGTGCTGGACCGGGGTTGGAGACCTCTGCTGCAACTGTTGTAAATATATATTGGGTACCAAGCTCCTGAATTTTGATCATGTGACCATGTGGGTGCTGCAATAGTGGTAAGCATCATGAGTCACTTTTTGTGTGTGTTGTAACTTAAAACAGCTAACTAAACAAATGGTTAGTAAGTTGGGGATTATCTGTATTGGGTCATTCTTTGAAAAAAAGTGCAGAAGTTGTAATATTTTGATAATGAGACAGCATTTTCCCAACTGGGTGTCCTTCAGAAGTTTAATTATGGTAGTTGGACATGATGAGGGTTGAAAAAGATTGCTTGATTGTCAGATATTGGTTGGTGATGTCTTCAAACTTTCCTCAAAATAGTCATTATGAAGTTCTGTTTTTGAAACATGTCCTGTTTGGTGACTTTGGTGGAAAACATCTGTTTATAAACGTATATACTATTAATATTGAGGCCTGATATACAGAGAGCCTCTGAGGTATTTGGAGTGTTCCAAATAATTCTTATATAACTTTATTTGTTACAATATAACAGATAAACAGATAATCAGAGTTGAAAGGGACCTTATAGGTCATCTAGTCTAACCACCAAGCGGGAGACCTTACACCATTTCTGACAGATGGCAGTCCAATCTCTTCTTGAAAGTCTCAAGTGATGACGCTCCCACAACTTCTGAGGGCGAGGTGTAGTTAAGCTGCTGCTTGTGGCTGAGGGCAAGGTGTAGTTAAGCTGCTACTTGTGGTTGCAGTCTTTTCTCTGCCAGTTAGTTGCTGTTACATGTTTGGATTGTTTGTGAGGGATTGTTTCGTTTAATGCTTTAAAAATTGATTAGAGGCTAATAAATGAAGAGTTAGTTGGTAGAGTGGAAAGACAAATATGAAAAAAATTATAAATAGAATATTTGAATACAAACACACTTCATTTATTAAGATTCACAGTAGAATTTATGGAAGTTTGGATGCAGGTGATTTTATCTGATGTGAATGTTTGAAGCACTATAAAAACACTAATTTGACAAGTTGTGCTACCAATATTTTTTCTGTGTATGGTTTAAAGCTTTAGATATCCTGTCTCCTTTAAGTCTAGCTTCCCCTTGTATAGTTGTAATGTTTCAAACTGGCCCATTTAAATTTTGCTTAAAATATCTGCCCCTCAAGAACTTGAGCATACATTTATTTTTACACTTTGCTTGCCTTTTTGTAGCTGCAAGCATTGATTTTAAAGCTGTGGCAAGAAGTAATTCACTTGATTAAGTGAGATTCCTGAGGGCATCTGGGGAGAAGGAACTAGAATAATCTAGGCCTTGCAATAGGAGGAAAATGTGCGCTGAAGCCTTACAAGACCAATTCTGTCTCAACCTGACCTGCTTCCTTTACCTGAGTTATCTGTGGAATGCTTGTTCCCACAGCAGACTGATGAGAAAGCAAGTTATTTTGTTTGGGATGACTTTGTTCTCTCAGCAGCAATGAACCTAAGAGGAAGTAGAAGATTCATTCCTGAGGAAAGTATGTAACAGGTGCTTGGAAGAATAATTGACATAAGTTGTCCTGGAAATGCTTACCTTTGATCAAAAGTCTCATTGGAAAAAAGTGGGGAATATTTTGGAATAAATCTTAGGGCTTTGATGTGCAAATGCAGGCAGGTGATGATGGGGAGATTTAGAGAACCATTTTAATAAGTTTATGTCTTCTGTTTGGGATGTCCTCTGCTTCAGGTACCGTCTCCAAAATACGCTTTGATGAGTTTGGTGGTATGAATGCAGCATCTATTTGCAATACTTTAAAGAAGGCATGCCTTTTCCTAACATCTTGTGACAGCTGCTGCAGCAGGTGCTTTTGATGGGCTCTGAAGCACTTTTTGGAGATAAGATCTGAAAGTGATACATAGCTTGAATTTCTGTATAACTTCTTGGTAAGCTAATAATCAGTACAAGAAGTCCTTGACTTACAACCACAGACGGTGCCAGAATCTTGATCATAGAGTGAAGCTGTTGCTAAGTAATGTGCCGATGGCCCACTTCGCTCAATGACTGAAATCCTGCCTGAAGTGACTGAAATTCTGCCTCTCCCAGTCTAAAGTCTTAAGCGATTTGCAGCGATGTGGAGAGAGGGGGAGGGGAAGTCTGGTGCCCACTGGAGCACAGAAACCTGCCATGGCCAGAAGGTCTGGGTCCTCTCCCTGCCCCACCATGCTCAGGAGGCCTAGTCCCTCTCCCCATCCCACCATGCCCAAGCCCACTTACATTTGACTTTTTCTGTACCTGCTGTAAGAAAGGTAGCTCTCTTCTGCTGTGGAAGATGATTGATGTCAACCTCGAGGCCCGTGTGCCACTTAAATTACCCCACAGGGCTGGCCTGGAAATAGCAAAGGACTGGCTTGCAATGCCTCTGGCAGCCAAAACAGGGCGCGGCAAAGTGGTGCAAGAGGCCATCCATGCCAAAAACGGGCCCCCCATGCCCCATTTTGGCCAGCAGGGTGCTTCAGGAGGATCCGTCCCATCTCCCCCACCCCCGGCCCACAGAGAACTACAATGCTGATCCAGCCCTCAAAGAAATCCAGTTTAATACCCCTGATGTAAAGGCTGAAGAGGCTCTTTTCCTCTCCAGAAAGCTAGCAAAGGCAGTTGTTCTTAAGCATGATCATCTTCACTAGCAGAAAGCTGGGTTTTCCCCAGTGTCTACAGAATTAAGACAAGTGTAATTGGCCCCGGGGTGCGGTGTGGGGGAAGGGACTCAGGTCTCCCAGGCATTGTGGGATCAGGGAATCCTGCCCTGGAGTCTGTGACAGCCTTGTGTGCACTGGTGGACCAGGTGGGCAGCTGAGATTGGGGAGATAAGTAGGTGGGTTGGTGTTCCAGCACCCCAATGGACATCATAATGGGCACACTGCCAGGTGACTGAATTTTGCTAACTTGACTGTGGGGATGTTGCAACAGCTGTAACTTCAGGCAGGGGCCCTAGCTCTGTTGGTTCAACACCACCATAATGCAAGAGCAGTTGTTAAGTTGAGGACTATCTGTATTGTCCTGCAGAATGGGGTGAACAAGCTTACTGCTCTCTTATTTTCTTAAATTTTCCAAGGACAGAAATGTGACTTAAGTATGTGTTTGCCAGAGGGATAATTGTTTAATCATCTTATTAAACACCGATATAAAAATTCTAATGAATTATCTTGGCACATTGTCAGCCTATTGTTTACCTCCCAGTTATGAAAGTACTTGCTGATTTTGGGGAGTAAGTTGCAGAACCAGAACAAACTGTACTTTTGACAAATTGTAGTGGCACAGTGATTAGAATGCAGTATTGCAAGCTACTTCTGCTGACTGTCAGCTGCCGGCAGTTTGGCAGTTCAGTTCTCACAAGCTCAGTATTGACTCAGCCTTCCCATTCTTCCGAGGTCGATAAAATGAGGACCCAGATTGTTGGGGCAATATACTGACTCTGTAAACCGCTTAGAGAGGGCTGTGAAGCACTGTGAAGTGCTATATAAGTTTAAGTGCTATTCCTATTGCTATCACCATATCATACCTTTCCCCCTGCTGCCATTGAAACCTTATCTATATTTTAAAAAAGTTATCACATTTAAAAAAAATGCTGACCAAAAAGGTTCTAAAAGTTAAAGTTAAATTGATGCAGGGCCTCCCAGATGTTGCTCAACCAAAACCCATGAGTGATGGCTATCCAGAAATTGCTGAATTGCAATTCTCTGTAACTCCAGCTGGTAGAATTGTTTTCCTATTTCTAATCAAGAATTTTCTCCGTCCTTCCCTAACGTGATGTTTTTGATGCTGGAGTGACCTTTAAGAAATGTTGGCCTGTTTCAACTTTAGTTTGGGAAGTGACAATTAATACACCTTGCGATTGTACCCGTGCCCTGAGGTTTGCATATTTTGAACTTTTCTTATCCCATCTATGTGGATTAACTTCAAAGGATTTTCACTGAACTCATGTTGGCCTACTTCTTAGGGGTTTGCTTAGGATTGCAGCCATATATTAATATAATATCTTGAGACACATACCAAGAAGCAATTGAGTTCTGTTGTCTCTAACCAGTTTTGTCCAGTTTCACTTTGCTTGGGCTGTTCATCCCATCTATTAACAACTAAAAGGGTCCCCACCCCACTGATTCTTTTGTCTATTGGACATTGTTACTTAAATTTTGTAATAAGTCTCCTCTTGGCGATGGTGGTATTGATATACCTTGGAGCATTCTGTGCAATTAAACTATCCATCTGTTCAACTCGGAACAGTAGACGATTCATACAATCTGTTGGTGATATACAGCCACACGAAAGCCCTCAGAACAGTATAAAAAAGAACTCCGAGCTCTCATCCAAACACTTCCCACCAGCTTTGTGCTTGCTTTTGTTTACTGAATAGTGTTCTCTTACAAATTCAAAGGCTATCTAGAAAATCTTCCCTATATTCTATTTTTCCTGCTACAAGTAATATGGATGAAGTTTGGCTCTGCAGAAGCAACTGAGACATAGCTACCTGGAAATGCTTTGTATTCAAAAAGCTTTTCAGGCAACATTTTGGAGAAATGCACAGTGCTTGGGCATAGCTTGAGGGACCTTTGTGGTCAGTGAAAGATGGACCTGATAGGAAAAGATTAACTCCATATCGGAAGAGCTGTGAATTGTGTGAAATCAGGGATGGCTCACCCTCTTCCTGCTATGAACCCCTTGTGTAAAGGAATGCAGGTGTAGTTAATGTCTTGCTATCTCTGCCCATGGAAGTTATGTGTCATCTTTGGGCATCTGAGGTCGGAGACCCAAGATGTCTCCAAGATGCTTTCTTGTTCCTTCAGCTCCTCTCCTGGTCTAGGAGTAAACAGTTGAATAGGAGTGGTCTTCTGAAAGGAACAGTAGCTCTATCGCCTGCTGCAGTTTAAGATTATAGTTCTGCTTTGAAAAAAGTATTTGGGGCAGCAGTTAGGAGACTGGGTCTTTCGTTCCTTGTGCAAGTAGATAGGGACCAACTGATGTAACCCTTTCTTTCATCTCCTAGCTACAGTGCTGGCTATCAGGAGGCAAGTTCATACGTCCCTGGACCTTTTCCTTATATGTTAGCCCTTCCAACATTTCTCCACATCCAGTAACATTTCCCCAGTGATTCTGATCCTTCTGATGGAGTATAAGATATTGTCCCTGTGTCCACTAAGGCTGTTACCCTGGCTTTAATTTGTGGATTTCTTGGCTACACTCTTCTGCCAACAGCAGTTGATGTGCACTGCTGTTATTTTAAACCTTTTCCCCCCCTTGGCTCCTGAAAATGGAGCCACCAGAAAGTTATTGTTTCTAGAAGGCAGGGCATAAGACTGAAAACATTTTAAATCATGTTTGAAGTCTTTGAGGTAGTGAAGGTATTCCTTTCCTTTCAACTCCAGTTTTGATGACGGAGAAGAATGTATCTGTTCTTTTCAATCTAGATTACAGAGCTCTGTTTCGTTTACACTCTGTTTTGTTGGTCAGAAACAATGGTTTAATATTCTGGAATGTTTTGCTGAAATTTGTCAGTTTTACTAGCTATATATTGTATGAAATTTTACCATGCCCTAAACAGAGAAGCATGTGTATACAAGAGCAAGAGAACATTGCGATCCAGTTGGGAATATCATCCAAATCTTAGTCTTACTTTTCTCCCATCTATCATATCCAGCTATTCGGTACGACAACTTGAATCATCTCTAAAATCAACTTTCTAAAGAGCAGATGGATTATGCACAGCTGATTAGAATCCAGTAAAAATAAGAGGGCCCTTGGTTTCATATTCTTTAGTTTTAAAAAAAGATACAAATCAAGCATGTATGCAAATCACACAACGGGTAAGGTCCTAATTTTTGTGCTATGTCATAACTGTGTAATTGTGTAAAATTATGAAGAGATGTAATGTAGGCTTCCCATGCATAGTCTGCCTGTCTGCACTTTCTGCCCTTCATTTTCCCTGCTGATTTCAGCTATGGATTTGTTTTGCTTCTATGTCTAGATTCATTATTCGGTATTGTGTGATGACCCTTCCAAGCTCTTGCTGCTGTAATCCTGCTAAAATAAAAGAATTGGCCACATAGTGTGTATCATTTTTACTTGGAAGGCTGGCAGACAGTGTGTATGAATGCCACTGCTAATCAGCACAGGACCTTTTGGAAGAGAATAATGTATTTGTATCTTGGTTATCCATTTCATTATATACTGTTGGCATGGCTCCATGTCAGGAGCTCACTGTTGAAATGAAAGGTTATCTATCCTTGTGAACAATTAAAAAGAATAACCTGTTATTTGTGAGCAGAAGCTACAATCTTGGAGGTTCAAAGGTAGTGCTTCATATTTATACTGCTTATATTACTGGAGGTAATATGTAATTGCATGACTAGTAGTTGTGTAGCCATGGATAGTGTTATCCTGTAGGAATAAATGCCCCTTTAGGAGCATTGAAATGTTCAGCCATCATTACAATATATTGTTCCAAATTCCATTATTTTAATTATATACTATATGAAGTACTTTCTTTTATCTATTTTGATCCTTCCACCATTCAGCTTTGTTGGTGACTCCAGGATCTAATATTGTATGAGAAGAGAAAAATTTATTTTATTTGTCTTTTTCAACCTATGTATCATTTTGTGCTGTAATGTCAGTTGTCTTTCTGGTAAAAATATGATTCCTTAGTACTCTGTATCTTCCTGAAGAATCCTAGGGATGCTGAGAATTGAAGTTCATCAATTTCTGGACTGCTATAATTGCATTCTCTTGTAGGAAGTGAGTGAGTTTCTGAGGACATAATCCAGTCTACTTTCAGTTGGATATCATATGGTCCAAATTAGTTTTTTCATGTACATAATTTGATCTGACTTTGTTGTTGTTGCTTGTAGAAAATCTCCAGTGTGTGGAAGTCACGAGTGTTCTCAAATGCATAATTGCTGGTCAAAACTTTGAAATGTTTTGGAACATTTGTGTGGAATCTTTGGGTGGTTATGATGGCAAGACTGGGATTAAATTTTCCCAAGGGAGGGACTGAAACTAAAGTTGAGAGTAGAGTTGATACATTTTTATTTCTTTCCAAAGTTAAATTACAAAATCTAAAAAGAAAAAAACAAAACAAAGACAACAAAAATTGAAAACTTTGGAAATTAAAAAAAAATCTATGAGGGTAGAGTGATCACACATAAGGTTAGCTTTTGAAATTCACCCAAGTAGTACAAGCTGCTTACCTCTGCTTTAATTTATTTCCTGCTGTATCTATATAATTAGGCCAAATATAGTGGCACTCAAATACAATTGAATTACTTTGTAGGCAAAACTACATAGAGGTTCATAGTAGTAGTACTTCAGAGAGTTGGTTTGGTCTAATGGTTAAGGCACCAGGCTAGAAACCCGGAGACTGTGAGTTCTAGTCCCATTTTAGGCATGAAAGCCAGCTGGGTGTCTTGGAGCCAATCCGTCATTCTCAGCTCAACCACCTCACAGGGTGGTTGTTGTCGGGAAAATAGGAAGAGGAAGAATATTAGGTATGTTTGCCACCTTGAATTATTTATAAAAATAAAGGTGGGATATAAATACATAAATAAAAATGAATAAATACAGCTAGAATGTCATGATGCCACCTAGGTTATGGAAATTTGACTATTTATTGGAGGTCTTCTCCTTATGTACAAGGGGTCACTCATTTTGTTCAGGATTTAGTTTCTCTAGGATGCCATGATTGTGCTATAACCTGCTGTTAGGCAACAACAGCCCCTACGTAGGAAGTGACTAATGACAGCACTCTGTTCATCTTGAAATTTCAGGCGGACATTGGGTAGGTGGAAATTCCAGTTACCCACTTCCTTTTCACAAATGTTTGTGTGATAAGTATAAATGTTGGAGGATGACTGTATTGTGCAGCTAATCAGCTCTTCACGCTGTATATTTGGAAAATATTAGGAAATGAATTTATGACTGAAATCCCAAATGTGGCCAAAGCTAATGCCATTAATCTATTTTAATTTATCTCTTTTTAATTGAATGCCTAAAGTGTTTCTCATAGGTTATTTTAATACCCTTATAAGATAATAGATTAATGCTATTCCTTAATCACAGATAGAAAGTCACAGAAAGAGGCCAATTTTATTTATAACATTTATAGGCCATCATAATCACAACTCCAGGGAGCTTACAAAAACAAAGAAACAGTAGAAATATAAAAAGAATGCAAAACACCAAAAGCTTGTCTGAAGAAACTATCTCAATTGAAACCGGCACAAAGGGTCTGTCACACACTGTTAACACAAGGCCCGAGGGAACAGCAGGTCTTGAGGGTTCATTTAAATACATTCAAGATGGGAGCTATACAAATCTCAAAGGAAATGTTGCAGAGGCCAGGGCTCCAGACAAAGCTACTTTCCTGAGCCCCGTCAGCACTGGGGCATGCTAAGTCAGTCAGAAAGTTTGGGACAGGAGAAACTGTTGGTGGTAGGTGGTCCCTAAATAACTTCCAGGTGCTATTGAAGTGCTGGTAATCACCTTCAGAGCCCTCCATTGCATAAGGCCTGGTTATTTGATCTGTGCCCATTCAGTGTAATTGATCCCACTCCAGGTTACCTCAGACAAACAATGTCATCTATTGGGAATTTTACAGTTTGGCTTCTGTGTTGCATTTCCTGCCCTGCCCTCTGAAACAACAAACATCTCCTGGAGATTGACAGGGCTCAGAGGCTTTCAGTTGATCCTGAAATGTCACTTTGCTCCCAGGTCTGGGCCAGGATAGCTGTTTGGTTGTTTCACTCTTCTGGATGTGCCCCCTTCCCCCCCTCCGCCCCCATGTATATTTTGGAAACTGCCCTGAGTCTTTTGGATGTTAGCCAATTCGTAAAGTGAATAAATAAATATTATACTAGTGGGAACAGGATTAATAGGTCAGTCCAAATTCAGCACTCATTATGGGTTTGTGGGTTTTGTGGTAGGTTACTGAAATAATAGAAGCCCCACTATTTGTGGGGAATTGTTTTCTTCACAAGCTTGTTGTCCATCAAAACTAATCTTATCAAATAAGAGGAAGTGGCTGTGCTTAGTAAACATTATTAATGCTCCAATGTAAGATGCATCTAAACCAGAGTAACTCATGCCACATAGTTACTGCTAAGATAACCTATGGCTTTCTGACTAGCCTTTCATTATGCAATTTAAGATAGTACTATAATTATATTAACCAGCTCCATATTATTTAAGTTGATTTGCATTTTGCATTGTGGAAGAAATGATGATATCGTGTATAATAGGCGGAATATCTGCTCTTCTCTTTTGTTTAAAATTGGTAGTCTTAACTAGCACAGGATTAAAGATTGGTTGAGTTTTCCTCTTTGTAATAACTACTGTTTTGTTGTCATAGCGTTTCTATGATGTATAGTAAGCTGTTAACATTGCAACATTATCTTTTCTTTCCTCTTTCTCTCTCTTTCTTAATCTTATTCGTGTATCTAAAATTGATGGTGGGGGGATGTAGTATGTTTGATCAAGGGTTTTTCACTGAGGACTGCTGTGCCAATAAAAGTTATGCTAAAAATACTGTAGTTTGTCTATTTTAGCAGCATGTGACCATGGTATTTGTGCTTACGAAAATTGCAAAGAAATTATGTTTAACTGAACATTTTGCCTTGTTCCCCAAACTGCCTATTTTCAATTTCCTGTAATTAAAAGATTTTGATTATTTTAAGAGGAAAGGGCAAAAGTAGGGAAGGGAATTGTTTGCAAATAGTGTAGATTTCTAAAGATCTACTTCTTTCTCCTGATGTCCTAAACAAGATAAAATGCAATATGTGAGATACAAAATTTGGATGTGTGTATTTCATTAGACACTTTTCCTTAGTAGTAATATTTCTGGGAACTGCTTCCCATTGAAGCATAGCTTTATTCTCATTCTCTCTCAGAGAGAGGGGGGGAGAGAGGGAATATATTTATTATCTATTATTCCCTGCTGCCCCCTAGGCTGTGTCATAGATTTCAGCCCATATTTTGAGACAACGTGTTAAAATTCATCTTGTGGTTGCCTAGACCTAAGAACTCAATTTCTGAAGCGGGGATGTTGCTGAGAGTCACATTCCAAGGATTTCTGATGATTGATGCTTAAGACCTGTGGTAAAATGAGGATACATCTTGTACTTAAAGTAGATTAACATTTATCTTCAAACTTAGTCCACTATAGAAATAAGAGATTAACATGATTTACTGTGGCTGCTGTGTGCTTCTGCATTTATTTATCATAACAGCAGAAAGTATTTCACACATGAAGGTTTACTTGGCTAGAGAAATGTTTACCGGAAGATCAGCTTTTCTAACAAAACTGAGAGTGTTGCTCTGTATGATTAATGCATTAAAGCTTTGTTTATGAAACATCACATCGGAATACTACCCCTCTCCCAGTCTACGTGCCTGTGATCATGAATGAATTGTTAATGTCAGAGGATATTTTGCAAATAGTTACTGATCTCTTACTCTTTAATGACCAGTTAGCCTACAGAGATAGAGGTAGGAATGATATCCTCTTGGATTTGATAGCAATTATTCACATGCTAATCCTTGGCAGAATATTTTTATAAATTCCCCAGCAAATAGGACAGAAATAAACCAAAGTTAGCAAAGTTTGTTCAAATTGCTTTTGATGAATGGTAACCTTGATAAGTGGTTTTTAAGTTTCCACATCTCCACTGATTCCCTGGAGTACAACCCATATTTCTAGCCAGATGCTACAAAATATGTGCTTGGCTGCATGGAAGCCAGCTGGATTAAAATTGTGGTTAATGCTATATTTTATATAGTGACCACTCAGAGGCCAACCTATGAAACCTGTATGCTTTTTTTCTAGCAAAGGTATATGTGCCATGGAAAATGTTCATAATAGAAAACCATTATTATGGCTTACAAGGTGAGAATCTTAATAAAGAAACGGTGTTTTAATTTGTGGCAGTAAACCTCAATTTGAAGTATGTATGCTAATTCATGGCTTACTATTTCTGAATTTGAGTGATAACCCTAAGTTGATATGGAACAGTAGTAGGTGGTTAAAACAATCTTGGCTTGATATTATATGAAAGTGGAGCTAGAAGTGGTTTCATGAAACTAGGTGAGAAGGAAAGGCTACCGGTTTCAACCACTGAATGTATAAGAGGCATTTGTGCTTTTCCACTGGTACATAAATTGTTTTGTTCAGCTTTATTCTTGTCTACAGTAAAGATACTTATCCAGCTGAGTCTGTGTCTGAGATTCCTGTTGGGCCCTAGTTCAGTCATGTGAAATTAGAAAATCAGTGATTGAAAACGATTTAAAGTCAGGCAATATGTTCATTATGGTTGGGGGAGCCTGACATTTTCAAAAAAATATAAGAGAAGGGTGGGGTCCAAGCCTGATAGTTTCACCCTTTTGTTCACTGCCCTGTACATGTACAAATGACATTGCTTTCTACAAAAATAAAATATCTCAGTATGATAAAGAACTAAAAATATTTTTTGAAATAAATAAAAGAGAACACACCTCCCTACAGAATCTCTGGGATACGATCAAGGCTTATGTGAGAGGTTTAACTATTGCATATAACATTAAAACGAATAAAGAAAAAAGACAACAACAAAATCTATGGAGGGAGAAACTGAAAGACTTAGAAACAAGTAGACAAAAGAACTTGAATAATTTAAATATTAAGAAAGAAATTGATTTAATAAAGCATAAAATAAATCTAAGTATACAGGAAGATTTGGCCCAGAAAATTAAATTAGCAAAGCAAAACTATTTTGAAAATGCAAATAAGCCAGGGAGGTGGTTAGCCCACAAAATTAAAAAAGAGCAAGAAAAAAGAATGATTAAAGCTCTTCAGGATCAGGAAGGGAAATTATGTACGCAGCCCCAAGAAAAGAAAGCAATTGCAAAGGAATTTTTTTCGAAATTGTATAAACAAGAGCAAATATCAGAAAAATTTATTGATCAATACTTGAATAAAAAGAATCTGCCCGAAATTATGGATGAAGATAAACAAAATTTGAATAATAAAATTACCATAGAAGAAATTAGAAAGGCAATTGGAACACAAAAAGCAAAGAAGACCCCTGGACCAGACGGAATCCCTTCGGAATTTTATAAGGAATTCCAAGAAATAATAGAGGAGATACTGGTGGATTTGTACAATGAGGCTTTGGAGAATGCTAGGGTGCCTAAAATCATGGTTGGAAGCATATATTACTCTCCTCCATAAAAAACAATCAGACCCCCCAAAAATACAAAATTACAAACCAAAAACACTGTTCAATGTTGACTATAAAATAATGGCTACAATTTTGGTGGAAAGATTAAAAAGAATACTAAATAGAATTATTCATACTGACCAGAATGGCTTCCTCCTCATAGGCAAATAAAAACAAATATAAGAATGATTATGGATGTATTAGAATAGTATGAGGTACACACAACTAGACCAATGGCATTGATATTTTTAGACACCCAGAAAGCATTTGACAATTTGAACTGGAATTTTCTCATTAAACAATTAACAGGCATGACATTTGGCAAAAACTTCATAGGATTTATTAAAACAATCTACAATATGCAAACTGCAAAGGTATTAATAAACGGGGAAAACACAGATGATATAAACAAGAGGGTGAGATAAGGTTGTCCCCTATCCCCATTATTATACATACTGGCAGAAGAGACTCTCTTAGTACAAATTAGGCAAAATCAAGAAATTAGAGGATTAAAAATTAAAAAAGAGGAATATAAACTTCAGGCTTTTGCTGATGATATGGCATTTATATTAGAAGAACCTTTAGAAACAAGCCCCATATTATTAGGAGAAATAGAAGAATATGGAAGGGTTGCAGGGTTAAAAATTAATAAAGATAAGACAAAAATCTTAAAAAATTGTACAAAGGAGCAGAAGGAAGAATTGACAAATACATTAGGTATCCAGACAGTCAAGTAAAATATCTAGGGATCTGGTTGACTGCTAGGTGTTCGTCGATTAAGAAAGATAATTATGATAAATTAATATTGCAAATAGTCAAAGACTTAGATAATTGGGTAAAATTGCAGCTATCACTATTGGGACGCATCTTGATAGTAAAAATGAATATCTTACCAAAACTGTTGTTTTTGTTTCAGACTATGCCAGTCTAGTTGGAAATTTCTTGCAGAACTAAATAAATATGTATCTAAATTTATATGGCAGAAGAAAAAAATCTAGAGTGAAATTTAAATTATTGCAGGATGCCAGAAAAAAAGGAGGAATTGGCCTTCCAGATTTTGAACTATATTATGAGGCTGCTATAGTAAATTGGCTTAAGGATTGGGCTAAATTAGAAAATAGGAGACTATTAATATTAGAGGGTTTCGATCTTCAACTTGGCTGGCATGCTTTTATGTGGGATGGAAAATTTAAACATTTATATTTTCAAAGACACCATGTCAGAATAAGCCAGCCATGCTGGTTCAGGAATTCTGGGAGTTGAATCCCAAAATCTTAAAGGGATTACCTCTGGTCTAATGTTTGGGAAAAGATTAAAAAACCCATTACTTAAAGGTTCCACTGTGGTTATTATCCACTTTAGAAGCAGTTACGCACCCAAATGTAATGGACTCTGAAAATATTGTCAGGTATAAAGATTTATTGTATGATACAGGAGAGCTTAAAAATAGGAACCAAAAAAAAAATACAAGGAAAGGAGATAGCATGGTGGCCCTTTCTACAAATCCAAACCCACTATAAAAAGACAGTTTGGCTTCAATACAACTCTACAAGAATTTGACAAAATATGGTTAGGAGAGGAAAAGAAAGCAATTAGTAAAATATATAAATATCTTTTGGATTACAAATTAAAAGAAGAAACAGTTACAGACTTTATGATAATATGGGCTAGAAAGTGGGCCATAGTATTGAGTTAGATAAATGGGAACACATCTGGCAAATAAATTATAAATTAACCCTGTCTGTCGCTTATAAAGAAAATCTATATAAAATGGCTCATCGTTGGCACTTATCCCCTGCGAGATTGGCTAAAATGTACCCCAACTTGCCACCTAATTGTTGGAAATGTAATTATGTACAAGGAACGTATTTCCATATGTGGTGGATCTGCCCAGGTGCCCAGAAATTTTGGAGGAACATAAGAAATTGGATTTTAAATATGACAAAACAAAAGTTAAAACTTGAACCTGAAACCTTTCTTTTAAGCATGATAAATTTAAAGATGGAAAAAAAAATATCAATACTTAATTCTGCATATTATAACTGTGGCCAGGATAACTTACGCACAAAATTGGAAATTGACGTCTGTCCCTTCAGATGATATGGTAATTAAAAAAAATTCATGAATATGCTGAAATGGGTCGTCTAACTAAGTTGTTAAAAAATAAGCAAGATAGTGATTATTATGAAATATGGAATATTTGGTATGAGTGGATAAAGAAAATGTAACATTTGACATTTCATTAAGTCACGGAATAGTTAGAAGATGTGTAGTTAATATTAAATGATATAGAGAAACTAAAATGTTAAAAGAACGAAGGAGTTATTCTAACAAGGTAGATCACATTAATGAAAAGGATAAAGATTTTAACCATTGCTCAATATATGTTGTAAAATATATATATGTATATATGTGTGTGTGTGTGTTGGTTTGCTTGTTTGTTTTAAATTTATGTTAAATAAATAAAAAAACAATCTTGGCTTGATGTTATATGAAAGTGGAGTTAGAAGTGGTTTCATGAAACTAGGTGAGAAGGAAAGGCTACCGGTTTCAACCACTGAATGTATAAGAGGCACTTGTGCTTTTCCACTGGTACATAAACGGTTTTGTTCAGCTTTATTCTTGTCTACAGTAAAGATACTTATCCAGCTGAGTCTGTGTCTGAGATTCCTGTTGGGCCCTAGTTCAGTCATGTGAAATCAGAAAATCAGTGATGGAAAATGATTTAAAGTCAGGCAATACGTTTATTATGGTTGGGGGAGCCTGACATTTTCAAAAAAATATAAGAGAAGGATGGAGTGCAAGCCTGATAGTTTCACCCTTTTATTCACTGCCCTCCACATGTACAAATGACATTGCTTGGTACAAAAATAAAATATCTCAGTATTTTAGATCAAGCCAAATTCCAAAGGGAAATCCTAGAAGTTTGATGTTCAGACAAATCAGCCATCAACTAAAAGATAAAGCCCATTTATAAACAATTCCCTAAGAAGCAAATAATTATCCTAGACCCGCCCCCTACCCAATAGTCAGATAAGCAGGAAACAACTCCAGATAAGCAATCTGAGAGGAGACCATATCCTAATCAAGAAATCAACAAGTCACACCTGCTAAGACTGGCAAGATAAGCTATTATATAGACAGTAAGTAAACACTTCTTTCTCGCCCTTCCCTTCTCGCCCTTCCCACAAAATTCATGGATTCTGCATGGCATGTGATGGGCTTGAAGAAAGCAATTGCCAAGCATAAATGCCAACTCTGGTCAGAGAACTACTGGTTTTGAAGTCATCTTTCATAGTTACAGGATTCAGACATCATACTTAGCCCTGGCTTATGATGAGCTAGCAGATTGATTGGATTCATATATCACAGTAAGTTAAAATCTATACAAATAATAATAGCTATGTTTACACAGTATCCTCAGCCAAAGCCACATGAGGGCTTAGCTTAGAATGGGCAAACCATGGCCGCCTTTTCATCTATCCTGGGGCCCCCATTGCACCCCAGGTCATGCTGCCATAGCAAGCTTCTAGGCAAGAATGTAAGTTTTTACTTACTAATGTCATTCCTTAAATCTTTAAAACTTTAAAAATGGTATTACTTTGACAATAGCATCACATTATTACCCATGTCCTTGTTGGCTCTCAGAGGCAAGTGGTTCAGTTTTAAATTACAGTGCTTCACTCCTCTGCAAAAATATTGCTTATCCCGGCTTAGCATAAAGTATGAACATAACCTATTTGTAAAGTATTACAACAGCAATAATGCTTGCCTCCGAAAATTGGAATTGAAGTTCACTTACATTGCAGAAAGGATCCTAGGAGTATCTTTCTTTTTTTATTTAAAGGATATTTCTTGTATGGTTAATACAAATGTGGATATTTGTAAGGATTGTTTTCTTAAAAGACAAGATATAAAAACTGTAATAAAAAGGCATTAGTCATTTTACATATTTATTAGATTTATATGACTGTCCAATTCACCGAATAACTCTGAGCAGCTTACCATTTATAGAGAAATGAAAACAAGGGATTAAAAACAGAATAAAATGCAGTGCAGTAAAATAAACATCTAGAATGTTAAGAAGCAGTAAGATAATAGAATAACAAATAATAAGACCAGAATTAAGCAAAGCCAATCCAGACATATTTCAGTCAAGGTCTTTCATTTTACATGGACTCATCCCTTATTCTGGCCGCTTGCCCAGGGGGTGGGGTGGGGGTGTAGAACTACGTTTTTAAGGCTTTCTGAACCATCAAGCCTTCACACCCCTTCCTTAATCCAAAAACGGACACAATTGTCAGAAAATACAGATTTATACAACGGAGCCTCTTGACTGTGGCTGTTGCCTGTTATTCCAGTGGCAGCTAAAAGTCCCATCTGCACATTGGGTTTATTTTTTTGTTTTGTGTGCATATTCTGTGTGTACAAACTTGTCTGGGGAAGCAAAAGCCCCTTCCAAGATAAAAAAAATGCCCAAAGTCAGGAAATCTGAAAACCCAAAGGTTTTGAGCTCAACCAAAGCTGGAGCCTAACAGCCTCCAGGCATTGAGAAAGAACCTGGATTTCACCACTTGATTGGCACTAATGGCCTAGAGTGAGAGGTATAGCAGTAGCAATACCACTTAGACTTACATACCACTTCAAGTGCTTTACAGCCCTCTCTACGTGGTTTACAGAGTCCGCATATTGCCCTCAACAGTCTGGGTCCTCATTTTACCGACCTCAGAAGGGTGGAAGGCTGAGTCAACCTTGATGATTTGGATGATACCTGACCCTGAACCAACAGATGACCTCACCCAGCAGTTTCATATAGATATTGAGTAGAGAGGAAATAGAGCCAGTGGGATTCCACAATGCCTACACAATGCCTCTCAACTGGAAATGGCCCTGAGAAGAACTAATGTAACACTGTAGCTCCACCTCCTAAACCCTGGTATTATTGGGACCATTAATTTAATTCTTTTTTTAAATATTTATTGTGTTTGTTTTTATTGTAAGCCGCCCCGAGTCTTCGGAGATGGGGCGGCATATAAGTCCCATTAATAAATAATAAATAAATAAATAAATTATTGAAAGCCTCTGAGATATCAAGGAAGTCTAGATTGGATTCACTGTCTCCATCCCAATCCTGCCAGAGGCCATCTATAATTACTAGTTCATCAAATTTTTATTAGTTTATCAGGATATAAAATACAAAGGAAAATTAAAATAATGGCAAAACAGGGGAGGAAATAAGGAAGAAGAGAACGCGTAGCATAAAAAGGGGGAAAGAAAAAAAAAGCACTGCCTTCCAACTCTTTTTAGCGTGGTAGAATAAGATAAATAACATTCCAGCCTCAACTATTTACTTTTACATAGTAATATTTAATAACCATTTCCATTAAAAAAAAACCTACCTAATTAGCAAAGCCCAAAATCAAAGTTTCACTTTTTCCCCTCAGAAGCCTTATATAATTATTATGATCAATACAGTTTCAACAATGTATTCCATTATTAAACATGGAAATGGAAGATTTGATAAAAACTATTTATGTTACTGGATCCAGGGAAAGTTTTTTGAGTTCATAGTGTGATCAGTGATACGGATATGGGAGATTCAGCCTTTGGTAGAAGTGTTTAGCCAAATATTTCTTCATGATTAAAAGATTACAATTCAAGTCCCACCACAGTATGTATTAACTAAATTATTAGTTAGAATTACTACAGATACTGTACTAATGCTTAAATACAGAGTTTTTTTGGGGGGGAGGGGTTGAATGAGGGCAGTGAGAAAGAAAGATTGTAGTAGTTGTTTCCCTTATGAGAAAAAAAGAAGAAATTTAAATATGTGCCGAAATATTCAATCAGCGGTTGTCATAGTAGCCATTACATTTGCAGCAATTCTGGGAAAGGAGGTTTCAGCGTAGCTGTTAAACCTGATAAGATATCTTGGGAATTCCCAAAAGCAAATGCGATTTGATTTCTATCAGTACTTTTGAAATCTAGTGGGCATCATGCTAGCTGAATTTTTAAATGGTTCTGGGAGCCCACCATAAGATACAGGTGTGTCGAACTGGTTGGAAGAATGGAGATGAACATTCTTAAACTACAAGTTTTCTTCTTCGATTTTCAAAGAATTTCGTTAAAACTCTCCTTAGCTTTATCCAGGCGATAAGAAAGTATTTCCTACTTCAGAAAATATAGGAACAAATTCGAAATCGAAATAAAAACCATTTACAGGTAGGCCTGGATTTACGACTGCTCATTTAGTGACCATTCAAAATTACAATGACACTGGAAAAAAAAAGACAACAATCTCACTCTTATAACCAACACAGCATCCCCATGGATCGGTGATCAAAATTCAGGCGTTTGGCATCTGGTGTGTATTTATAATGGTTGTGGCATTCCGGGGCCATGTGATGGCCATTCGTGACCTTTCCTTCTGATAAGCAAAGTCAGGGGGAAAACTGAATTTGCTTAATGACTGCATGATTCACTTAACAACCATGGCAACAATGGTTGTAAAATCAGGCACAATTCATTTAACAATCGCCTTGCTTGACCACAGAAATTCTGGTCTCAGTTATGGACATTAAGTCAAGGACTATATGTACAACCACATCCAAGGAGTCTTCAGTTTGGATTTAGATTCATTCTTTTGTTAATGGAAAGACATCTTCTTTTAATTGAGGATACTGGACTTAAAGAGAGGTTCCTCTATGAGCCACTTAATGCTACATTATCATGCAGTGTCTGGGGTCATGCCTTGATACATGAGAATAGCTATTCAGGAGACTCCATGGAGAATTGGTTGTCCACCTCTCCATTCCCTTTTTCTAGTGTACAGATAGTGCTTGACTTTCAACAGTTCATTTAATGACCATTTGAAGTTACAATGGCATTAAGTGACTTATGACCGTTTTTCACACTTACGACCATTGCAGCATTCCCCCCATGGTCATATGATCAAAATTTGGCAACTGACTTATATTTATGATGGTGGCAATGTCCCGGAATCATGTGATCAACTTTTGTGACTTTCTGACAAGTCAATGTGGAAGCCAGATTCACTTAACAACCATGTTACTAACTTGTCAACTGCAGTGATTCACTTAACAACTGTGTCAAGAAGTGTCGTAAAATGGGGGAAAGCTCACTTAACCAATGTCTCACTTTAACAACAGAATTTTTGGGCCCAGTCGTGGCTGTAAGTTGAGGACTACCTGTATATAGAAGTGAAAGGGAAACCTGTGTTTGTAAAGAAAAGCATGGAGGCTTACATTTATACAGTGTAAAGGGGTTGCAGTAGGATTAACTGAAATAAGATTGAATTTTCTATTTTTTTTTCTAAAGAGACTATACAAACTAAGATTACAAGATTGTTATGCTTTTTTGACTCAGGAGAACTTGTAACTGGCTCTTATGCAGGTTGATTTGGATAGAAGCATCCTGTCTTATTTTAGATTGGTCTTTTTTCTTTTTTTTAATTCTCCTCTGCCTTATTCTTTAATGGTAAGTTTGATAATATTTGTTCTTTTTGAATCTGAATTGGTGTCTGCCAGATCTAGCATCTCTGTCTCTGAGCTTCTTAGAACTTTGTTTGCATGTTGGAAAGCACATTCATTAATATCTTTTAAAAAGTTTCCCTGCTAACTCAAATACTGGCTTAAGTTTCATGCTTTCAAAAAAAAAAATTCAAGTTGGGAGAAAAAAGGGTTTGTAGTTCCTTGATGTTGGGGGAGCCACATCAAAACTATCAACTTTAAACACTTTAGAATTGAGGTGGTAGTAACTAGTTCCAACAATTTGTTGTAAGTCTAGGCTTTATGGAAAATTTTCCTTAAATGCTGACCTACTTTGGAGACAATTAATATTGAGATCTAACCTTGTTATGTAATTAATAACTTTTGCATTTCTTACAAATATCAAAGCTTGGAAATTAAATTAAATTTTATATTGATGAAATATGTTTAAGATGTTACCTTAAATATCTGCGTTTAGACCAGCTCCACCCAGTATGGCACCTCCCTATTGACCTCGCTGACTGGGAATTATGGTTATTGTAGCTTGTCATCTATGGGCTGATGGGCATCTATGGGCATCAGTAGGGTGGGGAAGGCTGATATAAAGCATTTGTAAATTAATTCTGTATAAATGATACTGAATGACAAAAAAACATTGTTAAAAGCAGGAGTGTTTGATAATTAAGCTGAATAGTTGCTTTCATATTTCTGATTATGGGTTTCCATAAGGTGTGTGATCCCTATAGAGACTCTAATTCTGGATTAAAAAGCCTTTGATTTGGTTCATTTTAATGATTTCTGTGTTCTTAAGAAATATTTTCAAAGGAGTCAGATTGTATTGCTAAGTCAGGTGGTGCTAATTGATCTGCAGACAGGTGTTCATTTTATTTGACTACCACGGTTATAGAAGCTTGCCTTGTTAGTTAACTTTTAGCTAACCTTCTCTGTTGACTGTAAGAATATGAAATACATTAACACATCAGCAAAAGTATAATTTTATATTTTCTAAATTGTTAAAATATATTTATTAAAACCATTGAACCAAAGTTGACGTCGTTCCCTACGAACTGGTGCAACATAAATGTTGCCTTTGCCCTACTTTTCACTTCTTTGTTCTCTACAACTCCAAGTTACTGATCTTTGATCCTTTGTCCAGGTTTCCAGTGTAAAAAAAATTAAAACTATAATAAATATAGAACAATTTAAGAAGACTTAACTGCTGGTACACGAAGTTAGCACAGAACTTGCAAGCAAACTTTTAAAAGTTGGATCTGAGAATTGGCAATTGCTGAATGTCAATTTAATTGCATTATGTTTCAAAAGAAAGACTTTGTATCTGAGGGAAAATGTTCCTGTCCTGTTAGCAACTTAGGTTACACACTGAATCATTTTAGAGACTGAGGCTGAGGCTGAGGCTGATGGTCATACATCAAACCACCAAAGTAGCAGAACTCTAAATTTGAGAGTAGTCATAAAGTTGGCAGTGCGGGTGGGAGGGAATATATTATTTAAGTCTCCTTGAACTTTGATACATACTCAGTACTTGTCAGGCAGGAAAGATCAGAGCTACAGGTGAAGGTCCAATTAAACTGGTTCATTGCTAAATCTTCTCAAATAATGATTAGCACCTGCTTTTGGAGCTAGATAAGGGTCCATGGAATTCAAGGGGTGTTGGACGTAGTCGAATTGTGGTTACTTAGGGATTCTAGGCTTATCCCTGTTTTAACTCCACCCCATGTTCTGTCACTCCTTCTCCTACAGTCGTGTAAGGCAACGCTGATGAAAACTTAATAGGCTTCCATAAGAAATTGGGGGAGGGGGTTAATTGCCTATCGCTAGAGTATTGTCTTTGATCAGGACTTTTGGTTTTTTTTTTTAAGAAAAACTAAAAATTTTCCTAACCTGAAAAAGCATTGCAAACCCTGCTGTACAGTACATGTTGGAGTTGCTGCTGTATTCCTTAAGGAAGATCAGATAGTTGACTTTATGAATTAGTGTTGTTCTATTGTCTAATTGCCCTATTCCATGAGCCTTCAGGAAGATCTCTTAAGATGGTTACTCATCAATCCAAAGTGTTTGGTGTGTGTAATGCTGCCACTTTGAACCATGTTTTAAACCTTACTTGGTGTCTATATAAGTAATATGGTTATTATTTGCATAAAGTCTTTTGGAAAGTTGCTATGCTATATGTATCGGCATTCTAGTGGGATTGCATTGCCACACATACGCTGAGAGGCCTCTCTGTTGTTTGTGGAGAAACTATGGAAGAGAAGCCACATCATGGAAGCAAAACAAGGGGTTTTGCTCGGGGATGGGAGGTGGCATGAACAAAGAGGCAGCTTGGGTTGACTCCCCCCCATCCCCCCCCCCCGAAAACCTCATTAGCTGCTAATGTTTTGCTTCTGAATTAGTTTTGAGGGCTGAAGGGACTGACTTTGCTTTTAAAATGGGGTTGTCAGGATTATCTGTTATGTAATAGTTGTTGTAGAAATGTAGGTGCTGCTTGTTCTGAGCACAGAAAATCTCTTTGGCTTACATGTTGTATCAAGTGCTTGTATCTTTCTCCCTTACTCTGGAAGCCAGAATATTAAATTTGCCTTATTTAAAGGGGTGTGTGTGCCTTTGTTAAACTGACTGGCAGTCCTTCCCGGATATAGTGAATGCGCCAAGAACAGTTTGTATCAATCTTCGGAAGAAGGTATATATACCTAACGTGTTGGGACTACAACTCCCAGAATTTTTAACCAAACTGGCACATTGACTAGAGAGGGTTTGGGAATTGAAAGCCTAATAATCTCCGGAGAGGTTGAGAAAAACTGACCCAGATACATTTTCATAAGCTCGGCATCAGTTTAGCTAGCAGTACCAAACTAGAATAGTAGAAGATTTGGCAGTAAACATAATGAGAGTGTGTCCATTGTTTTGGGCAGAGAAAGGACATTTTCGCACAGCCTAAAACAATTACAGCAAAAGTCTGAATCTCTTCTGTAAGTTTCCGCAAAACTACCTGTTAAAAAAAAACTATGCAGGAATGTGATAACGATGTCATCTTAAGGGAAAGGAAATGAGTCTGGATGTAAAGAAGTCACTGGGCATGGTTGTTCAGCACAGACACTTGGAAAAGGTCTTTTTTTTTCATTTGTATGCTGCCTAATTATATTATCAAATAAAAGACTGAATCCGTTAAATAGCCAAGCTTTTGTGAAGCCTTTGAATTGCTTTTAATTTAGCGGCAGCACAGAAGCTGAATTCGGGGCATTCATAGGCCTGTACTATCTCCTTGACTCATTGCCAGGTCTATTCATGTTGTTCTGAGTGCAGGAAGTTCTCATATTCATTCAGGAGTGGACAAGGAGGAGGATGGGTTGAGCTGGAAGCAAGCGAAGGCTCTCTCTTTTTTTTTTAAATAAAAAAAATGTTTTCCTTTGAATGGTGTGTGGGAGTAGTTAGGAAGAAGTGGGTTTTGAAGGGGAAAAAATAGTGAATCCTTCGGGCCTGTTTACCAACTGGCCCTGTGATTAGATAATGAGAATTTTCAGTGTTTTTAAGGAGGAGGAAGAATGAGGCAGATTTGCCTGCGAAAGCAGAAGTTCAGAGAGCATATCTGGTTACAAAAGCTAGATGAAGCGGGGGAAGTCCAACCTGGAAAAGATAGAAATTGAGTCTAATCTATTTTAGAAGCATAGTCTTTTCAAACAATAATTTTCTCTTCCAAGTTCTCATTTCCAGGGGGAAAAAACACAGTTAAAAGTGCTCCTTCAGTTGCATTTTAATCTATTTGCATTGAATATGATTTGGGTCCGTGTGAAAGCCAATGTTGGGACCAAAACCTGAGGACCCTGGTGATTTGTCAGAAGCAAAAGGGAGAAAGTTAAAGATCGCCCATATTTTAATAGAAATGCCTTTATGATTTGTTGATGGTGTTAACATCAAAACAAGAAGATGCAAAACACAGCCATTACCTTTAAAGAATGGTCAAACATTTACAGGGTTTGCCTCTTACATTAATATACCATGCCAAGATGGCAATGAAACATTAAGCTAGCATGCCTTAAAATTACAGTCTGGCAACTGATTTAAATTGATTGATGTAGCTAATTAGACTTTCCTACCTTGATTTAGGGGATGCGGTGGCTCAGTGGCTAAGACACTGAGCTTGTTGATCAGAAAGTTGGTGGTTCGAATCCCTAACATCGCGTAACGGAGTGAGCTCCTGTTACTTGTTCCAGCTTCTGCCAACCTAGCAGTTCAAAAGCATGTAAAAATGCAAGTAGAAAAATATGGACCACTTTGGTGGGAAGTTAACAGCATTCTGTGCGCCTTTGGCATTTATTCATGCCGGCCACATGACCACAGAGACATCTTCTGACAGCGCTGGCTCTTCGGCTTTGTAATTGAGATGAGCACCAGCCTCTAGAGCCGGAAACGACTAGCACGTATGTGTGAGGGGAACCTTTACATTTACCTTTACCTTACCTTGATTTAATCATTTTGCTGCTTCACCTTCACCCAAATTGCTTTGAGACATTTGACTTTCACAACACGTTATTGTGTCTCAACATGAATTATGGCACATTATGAGTAGCATGTTCTATGTGATCTGTTCGGCTAGCTAGTGTAAAAGCTCTGATAGCTTACTTTCATACACACTGTTTTGAGTCCTGGATATGACATTCCCTTTCTGAATATTGGGTACAAGATGATTCCGAGATGAAATTCTCAGCAGGGTTACTGAATTCTCTTTTGCTTTGAGGGTTTTGACAGGTCCTTAGTTACAAGTTGGTAGAGAATGAGTTATACATACTTGTCATGAAGCATTCTGCTGGAATGATTCCCAAAGGAAGAGATGAGAGGTATATTGCTTTGGGGAATGTAAAGGCATTGCCATTGTAGTCAAATCATGTTGATAGTGTAGATTGGCGCAGGCAACTTTTCTGTGACTGAGGACTGTACTTAACATTTGGTGGGGACAAAGGTCTACAGAGTGGATAGGGACATGAATGTGATGGTAGGTGGGCATGACCTTGGGAGACAAAGAGAGGATCCACAGCCAGGGCAATATTGGATAACAGCCCACAAAAGGAATGTGAGCATGACAAACATCTCAGAGGGACCCTACCTAGTTTCTTGAGCTCTAAAGGGGAGAAATGTATGTTCAGACTTGCAAGTTTCTCTTAATGTAACCTTATAGTAAAGTACATATAATAATTCTGGGTGTGCTTCTTGCCTGGACTATCTTACAACTGCTGATAATGTCCATACATGTGGACAAGTACTGAGGGCAGATTCATTGCTTTCTTCAAGTGTGATTTGCCTGTTTAAGGCTTATATGACAGCCAGTTTTTAGCAGTCACGGCCAAGGAATTCTTCAGGGCCACAACGAAGAGGGACAAAGGCTGTCTTATATTTTTGTCCAATAATTTTATTAAGTATATCATAAAGATAAAACTAATACAAAAACTCCTGAAAATATGAAAAAGTGCAGAAAAAATGTCCCCTCCCAAAAGAAAAAAAAGGAAGTTGTAAGAAGAAACTTTCCCATTCATTATCAGCAAGTGTATTGAGCACTAACAATTCATTGCTGTGTCTCCAACCTTTCCAGCTTTGCGGGCTGGCAGGGTGGGAGGGGATAGTTCTGCATGAGAGGTGGGAAAGTGCATGCACACACACGCAGCTCCATTTGAACAAGTAGCGGGCTTGCACACATGTCACTCACAAATAGAGGTGTGTGTGCACTTGCAAGCAGCTTCCGTGGCCCAATTCTGAATGTACCACAGCCCATGGGTTGGGGACCCCTGTCTTAAATGATACCTTCATTCCATGCCTCACCCCATTTTCTATTAACTCATATCTAAATATTCAGCTCTCCTTATTAACCAGCAAAGGTCCAATAAAAGTCAGCTAAAATACCTAACAACATAAGTACATGATCCCCTTTTCCATTTAATCTAAATTCTTGTCATCGTTTTCTTTCAAAACCATATATATGTGTTTGTGTATGGGCATGATATATGTATATTTACAGTGTGTACCAAATATCTGATTCTAAAGGCTAGTCACAATATGTTTCAGTTTTTCAGAGAAAATATTACTGTAATTAGAAATGTTCAAACATCGTGTGTCAAATGACTTACGAAGTGTTAAGAAGAAAATGGCAACCAGTTTGAACAATTAGTATAATTTAATTGCCTATGGGGCCCGAATTTTGATATACTCTGTATTTATGAGTAGAGCGTATAGCTTGCTCTTTTTATTTATAGAAAGTGTGTTTGTATGTTGTATGTAAACAGATTACTAAACCATGATACTACAGCATAATATGAATAAGTCTTTCCATTACATCATTAAAGAAGCAGGAGTTAGTTTGTGAACAAAAATCAAACTCATAAATTGTATTAAATCTGAAGTAGTGATTTGTCTACTGTAGAAGTTTAATCTTTTGTTTTTATCCCATGCTCAATATGTCCATGTATTCATATGACGAAACCTTTTAAAAATAGTATAAAATTCAAAATTACATATTTTAAATTGTATTTACTCCTTCCAAACCCATATTAACCAACATTTAAAAATAAAAATGGACAATAGTAGGACAAGTTCATGATGTCCTCATCATTTTATGCTTCAGTGGTAATAATTTATTAATTTCATATGCTGCCTGAATCCCAGTGACTCTGGGCGATTGAGGTTATTTTGAGGTTGACAACAAACTTTAAAAAGCTATGGTCAAAAAAGCAGGGGTGTCAAATTCGATTTCATTGAGGGCTGCATCAGGGTTGAGTTTGACCTCGGGGGGCCTGGGTGGGCATGGCCAGGGTGGGCATGGCCAGCTTGACATCACTCATGTCAGGGATGCCTGCCGTGGCCCGAGTGAAAATGGTCTCCTGAGCTCCATTTTTGGCTGCACTGGCCTCCTACAACCCTCTGCCAGCGAAAACGGAGTTCGGGAGGGCCACATGCAGTTCTCTCAAGCTCTGTTTTCACTGGCAGAGGCACCATGGGCCAGTCCTTTGCTGTTTCCAGGGTGGCCCCATGGGCAGGATTCGGCCCGTGGGCCTTGAGTTTGACATCCCTGGTCTAATGTGTCAACTAAAAGGAGTGGAAACCTGCTATTCAATAAATTACAGTGTAGGATGATATCAACCTGGGAAAGATAGAAGACTGATATAACCTTGAGCTTGTCAGAATTGAACTCCTGGCAGTGGGCAGAGTTTTGCCTGCAATACTGCATTCTAACCACTGCGACACCTTACAGAACCCTTTGCCATAGTATCAGTCAGTCAAATAATATCTAATTGAGCCCATTGTGGTTTTTAATTACTTAACATTCTGTGAGGAAATATAAGTTACAGTATGTACAGGTGAAACTCAAAAAATTAGAATATCGTGCAAAAGTTCATTTATTTCAGTAATGCAACTTAAAAGGTAAAACTAATATATGAGATAGACTCATTACATGCAAAGCAAGATAGTTCAGGCCATGATTGTCATAATTGTGATGATTATGGGTTACAGTTCATGAAAACCCCAAATCCACAATCTCAGAAAATTAGAATATTGTGAAAGGTTCAATATTCTAGGCTCAAAGTGTCCCACTCTAATCAGCTAATTAAGCCATAACACCTGCAAAGGGTTCCTGAGCCTTTAGATAGTCTCTCAGTCTGGTTCAGTAGGAATCACAATCATGGGAAAGACTGCTGACCTGACAGTTGTGCAGAAAACCATCATTGACACCCTCCATAAGGAGGGAAAGCCTCAAAAGGTAATTGCAAAGGAAGTTGGATGTATCAAAGCACACTAATAGAAAGTTATGTGGAAGGGAAAAGCGTGGAAGAAAAAGGTGCACAAGCAGCAGGGATGACGGCAGCCTGGAGAGGATTGTCAGGAAAAGGCCATTCAAAAGTGTTGGGGACTTTCACAAGGAGTGGACTGAGGCTGGAGTTAGTACATCAAGAGCCACCACACACAGACGGATCCTGGACATGGGCTTCAAATGTCGTATTCCTCTTGTCAAGCCGCTCCTGAACAGCAAACAATGTCAGACCTGGTCTGTTGCTCAATGGTCCAAAGTCCTCTTTTCTGATGAGAGCAACTTTTGCATCTCATTTGGAAACCAAGGACCCAGAGTATGGAGGAAGAATGGAGAGGCACACGTTGCAAGATGCTGTGAAGTTTCCACAGTCTGTGTTGATTTGGGGAGCCATGTCATCTGCTGGTGTTGGTCCACTGTGCTGCATTAAGTCCAGGGTCAACGCAGCCGTCTACCAGGAGATTTTGGAGCACTTTATGCTTCCTTCAGCAGGCGAGCTTTATGGGGATGCTGACTTCATTTTCCAGCAGGACTTGGCACCTGCCCACACTGCCAAAAGCACTAAAACCTGGTTCAATGACCGTGGGATTACTGTGCTTGATTGGCCAGCAAACTCGCCTGACTTGAACCCCATAGACAATCTATGGGGCATTGGCAAGAGAAAGATGAGAGACATGAGACCAAACAATGCAGAAGAGCTGAAGGCCGCTATTGAAACATTCTGGTCTTCCATTACACCTCAGCAGTGCCAGAGGCTGATAGCTTCCATGCCACGCTGCATTGAGGCAGTAATTGCTGCAAAAGGGGCCCAAACCAAGTACTGAGTACATATGCATGCTTATACTTTTCAGAGGTCTGATATTGTTCTATGTACAATCCTTGTTTTATTGATTGCATGTAATATTCTAATTTTCTGAGATTGTGGATTTAGGGTTTTCATGAGCTGTAAGCCATAATCATCACAATTATGACAATCATGGCCTGAACTATCTTGCTTTGCATGTAATGAGTCTATCTCATATATTAGTTTCACCTTTTAAGTTGCATTACTGAAATAAATGAACTTTTGCATGATATTCTAATTTTTTGAGCTTTACCTGTATGTACCGTGTTTCCCCGAAAATAAGACACTGTCTTATATTTTTTTTGGCTCCCAAAAACACACTAGGTCTTATTTTTGGGGTAGGTCTTATATATTTATGGTGCCAAATAGTGGGTGTGAGTGTGTAGGGGGGGTGTTTTGTGGGTGCACGGTTGCTCCCTGAAAAGTCTTCCTGGAACTGGAGATTTACACTAGGTCTTATTTTCGGGGTAGGTCTTATATTAGGGCAGGTTTAGAAAATAGTGCTAGGTCTTACTTTCGGGGTAGGTCTTATTTTCGGGGAAACACGGTAGTTGTAGAATTGAAAATTGGGTAAATTAAGCCTCCATTATTCTGTGATTACTGTAAATTACAAAGGGCATTGTCTTTCCCTTTAAATGTTATAATTTTATCTATCAGCTTAAAGCATAGGAATATCTCTTGGCGTTCAATTGGTAGCCATCTGCAAAACCTTTATCAGCTTTCAAAATCACAAATTATCTAAGCCTCATTCAAGGAAGTTGGGAGAAAAAAACATTGCTATAAACTGGAGCTAAAAAAATCAAATATTTGTTGTACCATTCAATTGGATAATGATCAGAACTGAGAGCTTTTCAGTCTCCATAGATTTATGAAAATAAATCTATAATTGATTTATTATAAATCTATAATTTTTCATAGTTCTGTGAAAGTTTGTTTTCAGATATTTACTTTGTGATAAAGTTCATCGTCCTGCAGTGGATAGGCAGTGGCTAGAATGATGCAGCATTGCTGTATTGTACAGAAATGATTGATCCATTCCTCAGTAACCTTTGATTTATTCTTATAAAGTCAAATGCAGAAATAAAACATCATTGTTGATATTTAAGATCAGGGCATTGTACAATTCACCCTGAGCATCCTTGTTAGGATGTAGAAGTATTTTTGCTTTGTTGTATGTGGAATTTAATAGGCCTTTACCCTCACTCACAATATCTCTGTTTTATGTGATTCAGGTTCAGTGACTATTCTGTTTTGAATGTGTATGGGGAGCTAAGTATATATTCAAGACAACCTACATTGAAAAGCTTTTATAAAGCTTTTATATCTCCTGCCTATCGTCGCTGCAATCACTGCTGATTTTCTAAAGCAGGAGTCCCCAACCCCTGTGCTAGGACCGGTACCTATCTATGGCTTGTTAGGAATTGGGCCACGCAAGTGGCAGGCGCGTGACTGAAGTGTCATCTGCACATATGTGGGATCTAGGTTGTGTACGAACCCCCAGGGTCTGTGGAAAAATTGTCTTCCATGAAATTGGTCCCTGGTGCCAGAAAGGTTGGGGACCGTTCTTGTAAAGGATCCAATAAATATAGAGTTCTCTCTTTACATGAAGTAGCGTATCTGAATTCTATGTTCGGTGGGCTTCCTCTCACATACATATCACTTTATTCTTTAATTTAGAAGATCATAAAATATTAGCTCTATACCTGTGTTTCGCTACGAAACTATGTGATCGAGCTTAGTTTTTGGGGAGGAAAATAAGGAAAAAAATTGTGCCTCTGCCTACCAGCATCCATCGGTATTCATCTGGCTAGTGTCCTGTCAGTGTGTGAGAGAGTTGAGGGCTGTTTGGAAACTGAAACATGGAAACTGAAAGAGTATGTGCTGTGTGAGCAAGAAGGAGACAGCAAAGAGCCTGGGCGTGGCTTAGCTCAAGTGTTCTGTACTAAAACTGGTTGCTGCTGTGAAACTAAAATTGAAACTGAAACTCTGCGTGTGTTTTGCATTTGGAAGAGATTTCTTTTCAGGTGGGGAAGGGGAGTAGAACTCCTTAGCATCAGAGCGTGTTAATAATAATATACGGAATACTAATGCTCTGATGGTCATCTTGAAAAATCCCTTCTTAATGAGTACCTAGAAGCAAGAGGAACATACATGTCAGGTAGTGCTCCATTCAAAATCCAAGAAAGAAATACTTAGACTCCATGAATTAGAGAAAAGATATCTTTTACTGGAATTCAAGTGGTAGCAACAAAAGAATTCTGAATCTGAGAGAATGAGCGTGAAAATCACATATACAAAGTGATGGTAACGTTCCCACCCATAATAGTTCAAGTAGGCTACCCAATTAAAAGTTGTGGATAAAGTCATGTGGGCATCTCCAGGTGGTGATGAGGCCTCTGTCCGTTGACCTTGGCATATTTTGATAAAGATCTGCGGCTGCGCATAGCATAAGACAGAAATCAAAGCAAGAAAACCCCCCAACTGATATACTTCTTCTTAACAAAACCTCCAGCTCACTTCCCATAATCATGTCCCCCCTCCTCCCCCCATTACTTATGACAGCCAAAAGATGCAAAGCAAAAGAAGGAAATCTTGAAGGCTGACAATACATGCCAAATTTCAAGTTTGTAGGCTTTACGGTTCTGGAGATTTTGTGGTGAAGTGTGAGTGGTATTTCACTTTTATATATATAGATAAATAGGAATTTTATTTTACTGAGGAAGGGAAAGCAGGACCCAAATCACTATGACTTTTCATTGTTGGAGAGTTCTTGTTTGTGTTGTGAGAGAATATTATGATTACTTGACCTGACAGAAACAATCGGCTACAGTAATAACAGCTGCAACATTGGTAAGAGAGCTCTTGGACAACTGAAGTGGGATCCACACAGCCCAGTTCCTATCCTTGATCTACCCCAGGCTAGCATAACATATACCCCACATGTGCACCAGGCAGCTTTGTGCATAGAAATTTAGTAACAAGCAAACCCATGGGCATTTTTAAAAAGACAATAAGTTTGTCGCCAAACTCCATCCCATAAGATGTAATGTTGAGTGCCTCCCACACCTCCAGGTCTCACCACAAATTCCAGGATGGCAGCTGTTTTGCTAGCTGCTGAACACTTGATCAGTGTACCAGGTATTCCTTTGCAGCCTATGATGGTTTTTAATTGATTAGTGTGAGGTTTCTCCAGCGACATGCTCTGAGCATCCAGGAAGTGGGAGGTGCTTAGTCTCTCCATTCTGATAGGCTGGGCTTTACTGAAGGACGTTCTGACTCCTCCTCTCCTCCCCTACGTCCCCCAGTTTAGCTCAGCCTTCGGTTCGGATAGGCAGCTCTCTCTCTTTCTGGTCGGAGCAGGAATAATTAGAGGTATTCTATTCCCAATTGGCTTCTGTTAAAATTGTTCTCCCTTTCAATTGACTTGCAAATTGTTCCCTTGTGCTTCAAAAGCTGACTGCGACTATTTGCAGCAGTCAGCGAGGGTGCTCGGCTAGCCTAGCTGTTTTTCCTTTTTCGGCGAGGCTTCGCTTTTGTTTTCCTCTTCTTGCAGCCTCTACTTGCGGTTCTCTAACTCCTTTGGTGCTGCCGATCGCCCCTTCCCTTGGGGTTTCTTCCTTTTATTCTTGATCCCTCCCTCTGAGAATGCTGGGGTAGGGGCAGGAGTCCCGATTCCCGATTCTGCCACTCTTTGGAACAGAAGCCATTGCTGGGCGGCAGAGCTGTGCTGGCGCCGGAAAAACAGTTGGCGCCATTTTTCTCTCTCCTGGGGTAGTTGCGGCTTGCACGTGTGCACTCCCCTTCTTCCAGGGCATTTTTCTCCACGAGGCCTCGTGGGAGCCCGGACTGGCTGCTGCCAGAGCCCTGTGAGAGTTTTTTTCTTGTCTCCTTCTGTGTTTCCTCCCCAGGCTCTCTTGGTGAAGAAGCCTTGGGTACAATACTTTATTTTAAATAGAGAATTGTTGTTGGTCTGAGTGACCTTTTCTTAGTTGGCACTCTCACAGGTGTTTTTTGTACAATTTCTTGTCTACTCTGGGTAAATTCTACCCTGATTTTCTCTACAGCACAGCAGTCATCTTATCCAACTAATCCCCAGGTCTGGGCCTGTGGGAACGGTTGACAAGGGCATACTTTGTATTTTTTCTGCCCTATGAACTAGTTCTCAATTTGGCATACCAGTTTTCTTGTGAGACTCTTTGTTTATCTCAACTTCCAACCATTTCAAATATTAGCAATAATTGTAATACATATTGCTTATCCACGAGTCTCTATAAAAATTCAAAAGGAGTGTGTTTTTCTTTGGGGTGCCTTGCCCAGTGACTGGAGCGGGACCCAGGACATGCCAACAGTCCAGGCAGCCACTAAATCTTATTACATATCTATTTATAATTCTCTCTCCTTTTTTCTGAGATATCTCTTACCAGACATGGCAAGTAGGGGTGGCGACAAGTCTCATAGCCTAGACAAATCTGTCATTCCTAAAGGTCCTTCTAAGGCCGCACAAAGGGAGGCATCCCGGCGCCAGAAGGCACTGGAGAAACAAATTCAGAAGAATACCAAGGGCTCTCTGGGGGCACCTCAGTTACCAGACCCTACCCCGCCCACCCAACCCCTTCCATCCCCTAGGCCTTTAGACCCCTCCACGTCCCCTAGACCTAGCCCCTCAGTCATATCAAGCACACGCCCTTCAAGGAGGGTGCCAGAAGCAACCTTCACCCCTACGGCAGCTGGACTGCACCAGGAAGAATTCCTCCCACAGGAGGTCCCTGATACCATGAAGGCGTGGATGGAACTGGCGATTTCTAGGGGAATCGCAGCGGGGATGCAGCAGTCCCTGGCAGCCAGACAATCTTACAGATCAGAAGGTGACTCACGCTCCATAAGGTCCTCGGTCAGAGCAGGCATGGTTGTTTCACAGGTATCTCAATTCAGAGATTTTCACCCTCATCTCAATCAGGATCAGGAGGGGAAGAAGAGGATCCCCTCGCTCAGATTGACTCGGTCTCTGTTCAACAAAGTGAGGACCCCCTCGGGTTCCCATCCACAGAAAGAGGGATGTCTGATGACGAGGATGTAAAACCGGACCATCCAACTTTCACGGGCCTTTTTCAACCACAGTTGTTCAAATCCCTTCTTTCCAAAGCAAAAACCACAGCCCGCATTCCAAAGCCCCCCTCAGTCCCACATCCTACAGATTCTGAGACTGAGGATGATCTGGTCTTCTCTCAGCCAGTTAATGAGGAGGTTATTCCGGTCTCCAAAATGTTTTCGGACCTACTCAATAAGCAGTGGATGTCAGCAACATCTTTCCCGGCCCCTTCAAATTTTGATAAGAAGTTTTTCAATCTGGATCCAGATTTCGCTAATAATTTGGTCACACACGAGGTCGATGATCCAGTGGTAGCCCTGGCCTCCTCTTCTACTGTCCCCACGCGGAGGATGCCCTAAAGACTGACGATAAGAAGGCCGAGATTGCCCTCCGTAAAGCACACCAAGCAGATGCCTGGGCCATCAAGGCCATGGCTGCATCTTTTTCACCAGAGCATCTCTCAGGTGGCTCTGCCACCTGAGGGATACCATTCAAGTTCCAACGTTAGGGCTCACCAGGACGTAGCAAAACTAATTGCAGCTACGGAATTCTCCGCCGACACCACATTTCATGCCGTAAAGTTTTCAGCCAGGGCCATTGCCTCACAGGTTACTGCCCATAGATTACTGTGGCTGAAGCATTGGCAGGCGGATAGTAAAATAAATGGAAACTCATTTCCTCCCCAGTGTCGGCTAATAAATTATTTGGACCTGCCCTAGATCCTCTGTTGATAGAGACTAGGAACAAACGAAAAATCCTCCCTTCCCTTCTTCGTCATCCTGACAGTAGGTTCTCATAGCCCTTTCACAGAGGCCCCTCCTGTCCCTACTTCCAGAGTTCTTTCTTCTCCAGGACCTTCAGGGGATCGGGTTACAGGGGCAACCAACAGTCAAACAGGTCAGATTTTTCAGACAGGGGTCGACGGGGCAGGGGTGTCAGGGCAAGAGAGGCTTCAGGGGACCGCCGAGTCGATCTCGTAGATCCCGCTAATCATGGGGTTCTAGCCCCTATAGGTAGATGCCTTCGTTTCTTTGCTGAGCGCTGGGAGTTGTCCACTTCTGATGCCTGGGTGCGCGACACCATTCGTTTTGGACTAGCTTTAGAATTCCTTTCTGCCCCCCCAAGTTTCTTTATGCAATGCCCCATTTCTAGGGTCCCTGAAAAAGGGCCTGATGGAATCCGCAATTAACCACTTGCTACACATCAGGGCCATTCAATCTGTTCCCAAGGACCAGCAGGGACAGGGTTTCTATTCTTTGCTCTTTATTGTCCCTAAAGCCTCAGGGGGCTGGAGGGCGATCTTGGACCTCAAACGGCTTAACCGATCGTTGGTCTATTGCAAATTTAAGATGAGCACCCTCCAGTCTATCCTCCTTAGCGTCAGACGAGGTGATTTCCTATCTTCCATCGATCTGACAGAGGCGTATCTGCACATACCAATTCGGCCTGCCCACTCGAAATTTCTTAGATTTTGTTATAATAATCACCATTATGAGTATGTTGCCCTTCCCTTCGGTCTTTCCTCAGCCCGTTCACGAAGGTTCTGGCGGCCCTGGCGGCTCACCTTAGGGGCATTCCGGTTAGGCTCCAGTGTTATCTGGACGATATCCTAATTTTATCCCACTCAGCTAGACAAGCTCACATGGACACCAAGGTCACGTTGCAGGTTTTACAGCAACACGGGTTTTCTATTAAATGGAAGAAAAGAGTCATCTCTCCCGTCAACCGGTTGACCCATCTGGGGGCAATAATTGATACTCTTGAGGAAAAGGTTTTCCTCTCCCCAGATCGCCTAGAGAGCATAAGGAACTTAGCCCAACGTATTAGGTCCTCGGCAGGTCCCATTAGCTGACTTGTCAACATTGCTAGGTAAATTGATTTCTTCCATTTCCATTGTTCCTGGGCTCGCTTCCACGTTAGGGCGCTCCAGTGGTTTCTCCTGCCGTTTCAAAGGTCGGGTCGCAGCAACTCCACAGCAAAGGTCCGGGTGCCTACAAAAGTGAGACTCTCCCTATTTTGGTGGACAAATCCGTCCATCAACAAAGGATCTCTTCTACGGGAACGGAAAGGCTCATAATTACCACAGGCGCCATGGCACATCTTCAGTCTTGGTCATGTCAAGGTCGCTGGTCAGCAGGCGAACAGCGGAACAGCATAAACTGGCTGGAGCTCAGGCGATCCATCTCGCCCTCCGCAATTTCCTTCCTGCATCCATCAGGAACACTCATGTGACAGACCACTCATTGGCTCAGGCAGATTGGCAACAACAGTGGACCCATCCGAGTGGCGCCTTCACCCCGACTTGTTTCACGAGCTGACACTCAGATTTGGCTGCCCATGCGTGGATCTGTTTGCCTCCCCCCTCAATGCTCATCTTCGCAGGTTTGTGTCCAGATACCCTGCCCCAGGCACGGAGAACGTCAATGCTCTTCGCTGCCCTTGGCCTCAGGGTCTGCTGTATGCATTCCCTCCCATTCCACTGATCCCCAGGGTAATTCAAAAGCTCTTAGCGGAGAAGGCCTGATCTTAGTCGCTCCCTTCTGGCGAGGAGACCATGGTTTGCGGACCGCCGCAGCCTCTCCACGGAAGAACCCTGGAGGATCCCAGATCACAAAGTGTGTCTCACCCAAGGTCCGCTCCTGCATCCGGACCCCAGTGGCTTCAACTAGCCGTTTGGAGGCTGAACGGCAACATTTAATGGCGGAGAACCTCTCGTTGAAGGTCATCACCACCATCCAGGCGGCTCGTCGCCCGTCGACTAACAGGATATACGAGGCCTCGTGGAAGTCCTTCTCTACATGGTGTCTCTCCCACGAGGCGGATCCCTTTCTTCCATCGGTGGCTCAGGTGTTGGAATTTCTTCAGGCAGGATTAGACAAAGGCCTCTCGCCTAACACTCTGAAATGTCAGGTGGCAGCCATTGCGTCTGTGGTGCATTAGCCTGGCCTTCCTTCCATTTGCACCAGGGCTTTTCTTGGGGCGACCAACTTGTGCCCCTGTGGTTCACCGTTTTCCAACATGGGACCTTTCCTTGGTTCTCGCATCTCTCACAAAGGATCCTTTTGAGCCCCTGAGGTCCATCAGCCTCCAATTCCTAACATACAAGGTCGTTTTTTCTGGTGGCGATGCTTCTTCGGCGCATCTCTGAGGTTGCCACCTTGCGGCGTTTGCAGCGATCTCTGAGTTTTCCACTCTGACACGGTAGTGTTCGTCCTGATCCGACCTTCATGCCAAAGGTGAATTGGCCTTCCACAGGATGCAGGAGCTGGTTCTTCGAACTTCTGTCCGGCCTTCTCACGACCTAGAACACCAGTGGCATCGACTGGCGTCCGCAGGGCTCTGCGAGTCTACCTTAAGCGTACAGCCCGTTTGGAAGTCTGAGGCTCTATTTGTTTTCTTTAGTCCAACCTCCCAAGGGCAGAAAGTGTCTTCCTCTACCATTGGTCTGGTTGCGGGCCACTGTTGTACCTTTCACAGTCCCTGCCGGTGCCTGTTGGTCGCTACCACATACCTTTCACAGTCCCTGCGGTGCCTTCGTATCACCGCCCACTCTGAGTGCCGGCTACGTCTGCTGCCTGGGCCACTCAGGCTCCTATCTCCGAGATATGCAGAGCAGCCACTTGGGCCTCGCCATTGCCATTTGTCCGGCATTACAAGGTTGACGTCTTTGCTTCGGCTGACACTTCCTTTGGCAGGAGAGTGTTGTAACGGGTCCATTCGGCTCGGAGGGTGTCTTCAGCCCAGACGGAGTCCCTCCTGTAGGACAGGCCCAGCTTTGGTATGTCCCACTTCTTGGATGTTCGGAGCAGCTCGCTGGAGAATGGGCGTTGGTACTTACCTGATACACCCTTTCTCGGGGAGCTGCGACGAGCATCCAGCCCCTCCCTTTTTTCCTTTCCGTCTGGGGTGGGTTCTTCCTGTTCCGACCTCGTGTCCTCGTTGACTTTGAGCTAGCTTTGGGTCTACCCTGTCGGCTCGGTTCTGGCCGGCCCTTCATCTTTGCTAAACTGGGGGACGTACGGGAGGAGAGGAGGAGTCAGAACATCCTTCAGTAAAGCCCAGCCTATCAGAATGGAGAGACTAAGCACCTCCCACTTCCTGGATGCTCGTCGCAGCTCCCCGAGAAAGGGCGTATCAGGTAAGTCCCAGCGCCCATTTTCATTGGACAGGCATTGTATTTTGATGGATCATTAAAGCTTGAACTAGGAATTGATCTTTGGTTAGTTCGGGCTCTGTGTGTGTGTGTGTGTGTGTGTGTATGTGTAGGTTGAAAATATGTGGAAGAGGCCTTTATCCTTCAGTAGATAGACAATGGCCAAAAGGATAATATAGATATAAGATATATAGATATAAATATAGATATGTGAAGTGGCTGACATTGCAAAGATAGGTGGGCATTACAGGTAGTTCTTTACTTATGACCTCAGTTGAGCCCAAAATTTCTGTTGTTAAAAGTGAAACATTTGTTGAATAAGTTTGCTCCATTTTACGACCTTTCTTGCCTCAATTGTTAAGTAAATCACTGTAATTGTTAAATTAGTAATACAATTGTTAAGTGAATCTGGTTTTCCCATTGACATTGCTTGTCGGAAGTTCGCAAAAGGTGATCATGTGACTCTGGGACACTGCACCCGCCATAAATATGAGCCAGTTGCCAATTGTCTGAAATTTGATCACGTGACCATGAGGATGCTGCAATGGTTGTGAAAAACAGTCATAAGTTCCTTATTTTAGTGTTGTTGTAACTTCGAACGGTCACTAAATGAACTGTTCTAAGTTGAGGACTACCTGTAATGAGTGATAGGCTTCTTGACTTGGGGGCTCATCAAAAACTACTATACTTTGGATGTTGGATTTTTTCTACTTCTTTGTCAAGATAAATCTGTTTTACTTTAGTAATAGGGAATGACGTAGTTTGTAGGCACATCTGAATGACCTAGATCAGGAGTGTCAAACTCAAGGCCTGGGGGCCGGATGTGGCCCACGGGGTGCTTAGATCTGGCCCACGGGGCTGCCCTGGAAAATGCAAAGGACTGGCCTGCAGTGCCTCGGCGAGTGAAAATGGAGCTTGGGAGAGCCATGTGCGAGACCCTCCTGAGCTCCGTTTTCACTGGTAGAGGGTTGCAGGAGGCAACTCAGGAGCCTGTTTTCACTGGCAGAACGCTTAGGCCGCTACAGGCACCCCTGACACGAATAACGTTGAGTTGGTTACACCCACCTTGGCCATGTCCACCACGGCCCCCTGATGTCAAACACAATCCTGTTGCGGCCCTCAATAAAATCAAGTTTGACACCCCTCACCTAGATCATACATCTCACTTCATGATTTGTTTGCTTTGGGAGAAGTTCGGGGTGAATCCACTTGTTACAGTCACCAAATCATTATGGTCTATTTAATAAGCTAAAGCTGTTTGGTGTCTGAATGCAGCTAATGAGGCTGCCTTACAATTAAGTATGTAAATTTTACATTAGTTTCAGCCATTGATTTGTGCTTTGAATTTTGGACATGTGATGTGACTACCTCTTCTTGAAATGAGGTCTTGGTTTCCTCGCAACATTTTTTTTACCTTACACACCAACAAATAGTGGCTTAAACATCTCTTATTTCTGTAATAAACCAATATTATTATTCTTATAGCTGTTTTGCCTGAAGGTTGTGATATGACTTTTACAGTATGTGGTTGAAGAGCAGAGAGTGATCAGTGGGAAAAAAAGTTCTCAGGGTTATTAATAAAAAGCCAAGTCTTAACAATATCAACTGTTTCCCAACACACAAGGGGACAGGGGAGGGGAAATATAGATTCAAGGAGAGATTATAAATGTAATAAACTCTGTTGCCAGGCAGCCCAGGAAATTAGATTTGGTGTTCCTTGCAAACAAGAATAACTTGGGTATTTTCCTCCCCCCCCCCATTTTTTTGGAACACGGGAAACCAAGGGCTGGAAGTAGTAGGAAAGCCTTCACTTTCTATTTAATACTGAAAAGATATTCTGGACATCCTGAAGAATAACATTCCAAATATCTAGAAAAAAATTATAGAATTAAAATAAAATCTGATTAACACATTTAAAAAATTCTTTCAGTGGAATTAACATATTTTAATAAACTATTTCTGTTGTTCCCGCTTTCCCCAAGATCTGAAAGTTATAACTGTTGTGAAGGTCATAAAAATGATAAGTCAACACAGCTGACACATACATGTTCTTAACGGTTTGTTTTTGTACAGTCATCTGAAAGCAGAGTCAGTGACTATGTTATACATGAACTGTTTCGTGCACCTGAGTTTAAGAATTCCTTCCTAGCTATTCCTTCATATCCTCTTTAATTAGGTTTAAATACCATCATGAAATTGCAACAATTATTAATGTCATTGGTGTCTTATCCTGAGAGACTAAATATTCATAATGAAACTATGCAATATCTCAAATTCTATTTTTCTGATATTGGTCCTGTCATACTATCAGGAAAATATTGAGTTAGATCACATGGCTGATTGGTAGTGGCTCTTTCAAGAGTATACACTTAGACCTTGCTTAGTAGCCACTACCATGTTTCCCTGAAAATAAGACCCTGTCTTATAACTTTTTTGCCACTAAAAAAAGGCACCAGGTGTTATTTTCAGGGGGGAAGGCATCTACTAACTCACCTCATTTGTGCACATTGCCCCGGCCACCTTTTCGCTGTCAAAGGCCTTCAGGAACTTCTTCTGTGTTGGCAAGGCCAGCAAGGCTTTCCTGAAGGCCTCTGCAGCTGATAACAGAAAGGGCGTTGGTACTTACCTGATACGCCCGTTCTCTGTGAGCTGTGAAGAGCATCCAGTGATGGGAGGTGCTTCAGTCTCTTCTAGTTAGGCTGGGCTTAAACTTGAGGACGCTCCTCCTCCTCCACGACACTCCTCCCTAGCGTCCCCAGTTTTGCGAAGCTGAGGTGATGACACCCCACATGCCTCAACCTATGTAATTCCCTGGTCGAACAGACCCCCACCAGACGGAAATTAGGGTGGCTGGATGCTCTTCACAGCTCACAGAGAACGTATCAGGTAAGTACCAACGCCCTTTCTCCTATGAGCTGTTCAGAGCATCCAGTGATGGGACATACCAAAGCTTGGAACTGTCCTAAGGGAGGGACCCGTCTGGGATGAAGTCCTCTCGAGTCTGGAATAACCCTGCAAGACTCACCTGTCAAATGAACCCCAGCGGATAAAAATATACCAAGTGTGTCATTTCGAATAAATGGAAAGGTGAGGCACAAGTTGCCACTTGACAAATCTCCGGTATTGAGTGAGCAGCACTACCTTGAGATACTGGTAGTGAGTGGCAATTATACGACTTAGAGATTGTGGCTCTCAACCATTTACCTATGGTAGAGGAGGACACCTCACGCCCCTGAATGATAGGTTGAAAAACGACATGAAGAGGGCTTCTGTTCTCCTGAATGGTGCCATATGATCTACGATATGAGATGGCTCTCTCCGAATGGTGCCTTTGGCGCCGATTCCGTAAGAAGGACATGAACAAAAATTTTGGAGCACCAGCTCTTGTACTTGATGGAATGCCGAATTAATTCTTGGAGTGAAGGATGACCCTCCATGATCCTTAGGAGTCCGAGAGGACCTGTAGTAATAGACGTTAATACCTTGTATAGGTCACAAGTGGGGTCTAAAGTTTGTGGCACCGCAAGGAAACTGCGAATGCGAGGATGGTGAGAAATCCGAGGTGGGGTCCCCCCCAGGTATGACCAAAGCTAGGGCCGCTAACTGAGGCCTGTAGCACCAACGGTAGAAACTGGACCAGGTGGCACATAGATCCTGTTCGGCAAAAGACGCCTGGCCGTCTGTATGGTATTAATGACCTAATGAGAAATATATTCGCCTCTTGAACATCGTCATTCAAATTCCCTACGGCTCAGTTGAGCCGTGTGGTTCCGTATATAGAACTGGACCTCGAGACAGCGACACTGCCAATGATGTGAAGCTCCATGGTGGATATGTTGACAGGTCCTTCAGTTCTGGAAACCAAGCCCACCTTGGCCAGTAAGGGACTACTAACAGTTTTGCCCCTCCTCCAGGAGTATGGATTAGTTTGGGTATAACAGGGAGGGGTGGACAACCGATAGTAGTTCGGGAGGCCACTGACATCACAGGGCAATCACATCATCTGTTCCTTATGATGGGTACCATGAAATGAATCACGGTAGTCGGGTATTGAGTGGGGGAGGCAAATAGGTCAACCACTGGTTGTACCAATCTCTGGACAGTCCCTGAAAAATTCTTGGATCCAGGCACCACTGGGATTGATCGATTGTGGCCCTGCTGGTTCAGTGTACCTGTACATTTGTTAGCCCGATATCTGGACGGCTGTCATGAAAAGATGTATGTGTTTGCACTGAAGTAGCAGAAGAAATTAACAGAGGGCCAGGTGGATCGCTCTCAGCTCTAACTAGTTGATGTTGTGAGTTGATATGAGTGGATCCTTGAAGGGCAGCCCTTGGTGATCCAGGGACATGTCCACTATCGTATAGAGCTGAGTACTATTGGTGGTACAATGACATGGATCTTGGAGATGTCTCTCCCGGCGCGTTGGTATGGCAACATGAAACTCCTGCAGGGTACTTGTGTGAAAACGGGCCCAGGGGGGTCATAGAAATGCAAGAAACTATCATCCCTAGTAATTTGGAAAGGGGAACTAATTGTACCTCTTGTAAGAGTTCCTATTTCCTGTGCTAATTGTCTGATGCTTTCCTGACCATCTGGGGAAGGAAAAACCTCCTTCCCTGGTATCAATAATGGTGCCTAGGTGAGAAAATGTGGTCACGGTTGATAAACTTTTTTTTTTTTTTTTTTTTAATACAAATTAGAGAAAAAATATGCTGTTGCAAAGTTGCAAGCATGATGTAAGTATCCAAATTAGGTCGTTGGACTGATGATGCCAAGAGTAACCAGTCATCCAAGTAAGATTGGAGACATATGGATCTGTCTCTAAGTACTGTATTCATAATGAGCATTTTTATAGCACAATGAAGAAATTTCATGTGTGTGGGTCTAATTTGAATGTGAGGAAGCCTCCCTGCTGTTCTCCATCTGCCCCGAACTTCCCAGGACCACAAAGAGGTGTGAGTGGAAGCCGAGACCGTGATGGTCAGGTGAAGTGGGTCGAATGGCCCGGCTGCCACTGAATGTGTTATATCTGTTTGCTGGGGTAACCTTTGTCCAGGGTCCCTGGAAAATGTGCACCTCATAAAGTTCGAGGGGCTGGAACGAAACTCCAGCTCCAGGCGAATCTTATTGAATTCCTGACCCATACATCAAGGGTAGAGGAACCCCATTGATTGGCAAACAATTTCAGGTGACCTCCAATGGGAAGTTCATTATTATTACTTGGGCCGGCAAAAAGGTCTGGATCCTGACCCCCGAAATTGGTCTTAGAGAAAATCCCTTCGTCTATTTCTTTCCCCAAAGTCGGGTCTAGTGGCTGTTGTGTATATCCTGATGTTCTCTGAAATCTTGGTAGAAGGGGTTGAAGTGCGCCTTCAAATAGCCTGTCCCCCAAAATAGAAGCTGAGGCACGCCGACACTTATGTCTGGCGTTGCCTTGCCAGAGTCTGAGCCAAAGTAGTCTCCTAGCTGAAATTTGAGATGCGATGGCTCTAGCCAAAAATTTAAAGGCATTAAGGTTAGCGTCTGCAGAGAATTCTGCAGCATTAATCAACCTGGCCATGTCTTGGTGTGCTCTAATGTTCAGATTGGAGATGACATGCCTCAGGTGGCAAAGCCATCTGAGAGAAAATCTAGTGACAAGATGAGGCGGCTATGGCTGCTCTAATAACCCATGAATCTGAGATGTGTGCTCTGAGCCAGCTCTGTTTCCCTCTGCTCAGGCTTGAGAGCTTCGTCTGCTTCGTTTGAGATGATAAAAGAAGATGCTGGGGAAGAGTGGGCTTATCCAGTTTCGGGATACTTAGGATTTTGAGAATTTGGGTGCCAGGTTATTTATTTATTTATTTATTTATTTATTATTTATTTATTTTTCATGTCCTGTGGGAACGGGGTATGATGCTGAAGTGGCCCATTGTCTCTGTACTAAGAAGGAGCATGTGCAGAATAGATATCATGTCCGCTACAGAGACAGAGTATGAAAAGGTAGATATTCTGATCTCCCTGTGGTTTGGTTGGTTGAGGGAAAGGACCTGGTTTGTCATGGTTCACCCTGTGTTTTGTCCTTAAACAGCAAAGGTTTAGATAATTTGCAGGTGAAACAGCCCCATAAATATGGGGGGGGGAGCAAGGCCTTTGATGTCCGACATCCCCTCTCCAGATGGTCAACCTCTGACACACCTGGGACTAATGTGTGGACTGATCCCTCTTCTATTTGATCCAGGGGGCCAATTGGTCTCCTAGTTCGGGTGGGTACTGTGAGGGGACTGTCTGTGAGTGTTGTGAGAGGGACCTGCAGTCAAAGGCTGCGGATGGCCGACGCATCCGGATTACCTGCTGGACGCCTTCTGTTATGTCCTTTGAATTGAAAACTCCATCCATGCTGTCATGTTGTCTTTAGATCCCTTCTGGGGTGAGGGTTATTGGATGGAGCCTCCAGGGAGGCTGCACTACTGTGCCACTTTTTCTGGACCAGTCCAGAGGTGCAGGTGCTATTTTAAACCTGGATGGTATTAGGCAAAATTTGTGATGACGATGCAGCCTGAGCTATTATTCTCGCACATTTTGCGATCTGTCTCTTTAAGGTCTGTGATGACTGCGTGCATCTCTTTCGGGTGCTTTTGAGGTCTGTTTAGGGTCCAAGGGTTTGTCCCGAGCCTTAGTAGTATATCTAGATCTATAACTGTAACTGCTTGCCCTGGCAACTCTGAATTCATTCTCAAGAATTAACATGTTAAAGAGGCTTTGAAATTTGGTGGCTGGCACACCTAGGGACCTGCTCCCTGAGGGGCAGAGGGATCCTAGAGTAGATGGTCCTCCCTTATTAATGGTAATGATAATAAAGTTTTTTTTTTTTTAAATTTGGAAATTTATAGAAATCACTTACATACTTTGATGAAAGAACAAGTCCTGTTCCAATTGGTTGAGATAAGGCCAATATTCCAATTTGGATAAGCAGGGCACCCCCTCAGACCAGAATCCCCTTTGAGGATAGAAAAAAGAAAAGGCCAGCGACTGGTACTATACTCAGTGGAGCTGCTAGTGGCTGTGGGGTTTAATCAGGAATAATCCCCTATCATGCAGAGAAACTGGTGATAGGTATAGCACTCCCCAGGTCCCCAAAAAGGGAAACCTATAGGGTGAACAGTCTTCCCACAGACAAGAGATCAGAGAAGTGGTATTCCTTAGCACATGGCCTACTAAATGGCTGTAAGGTTTAGTCAGTATTTTAACTTCCCTATCACTCAGAGAAGCTGGTGATAGGTATAGCACTCCCAGGTCCCCAAAAGGGAAACCTATAGGGTGAACAGTCTTCCCACAGACAAAAATCAGATAAGTGGTATTCATTAGCACATGGCCTGCTAATGTCTGTGGGGTTTAGCCAGTAGTTTAACTTCCCAATCACTCAGAGAAGCTGGTGATAGGTATAGCACTCCCCAGGTCCCCAAAAAGGGAAACCTATAGGGTGAACAGTCTTCCCACAGACAAAAAATCAGATAAGTGGTATTCATTAGCACATGGCCTGCTAATGTCTGTGGGGTTTAGCCAGTAGTTTAACTTCCCAATCACTCAGAGAAGCTGGTGATAGGTATAGCACTCCCCAGGTCCCCAAAAGGGAAACCTATAGGGTGAACAGTCTTCCCACAGACAAAAAATCAGATAAGTGGTATTCATTAGCACATGGCCTGCCAATGTCTGTGGGGTTTAGTCAGTAGTTAACTTCCCAATCACTCAGAAAAGCTGGTGATAGGTATAGCACTCCCCAGGTCCCCAAAAAGGGAAACCTATAGGGTGAACAGTCTTCCCACAGACAAAAAATCAGATAAGTTGTATTCATTAGCACATGGCCTGCTAATGTCTGTGGGGTTTAGTCAGTAGTTTAACTTCCCAATCACTCAGAGAAGCTGGTGATAGGCATATTGCTCCCCAGGTCCCCAAAAAGGGAAACCTATAGGGTGATCAGTCTTCCCACAGGCAAGAGATCAGATAAGAGATATTTGGTATCACGTGGTTGTTTAAAATGGCGGCCGCCTCATGGAGCGCTTCTGCACTAGCAGCTATCTCCACCCGAGGGGAAGGCACAGGGTTAATTCCCTGCCTTCGAGATGTTCTGCTGGGGGCAGGGGGGAGAGCCAGCGAGCCTCAGGAGATAAATGTTTATTTTGGAGGCTTGGGAAAGAAGCCTCTGCTCTGCTGAGAGTGTTCAGAGTGAAAGACTAACGATCGGAGATCAGCCCCCTGCTGAGCTGAGAGTATTCAGAACAGGCTAATGATCGGAGAGATAAGTGGACTCCTGAACGTTCCTTCCCCCCCAGAGTTACTGTTTTGAGAGAGATTACCTTTTTAAGGTGTAGATAAAAAAATCAAACCTGGTTCAGCAAAGTGCTGCTTGTCTAAGTTCTGTCCCGACCAGTGGAAAAACACAACCTGCTCTCTAGAAGGCTGAGCAAAATCTGGGGACGCTAGGGAGGAGTGTCGTGGAGGAGGAGGAGCGTCCTCAAGTTTAAGCCCAGCCTAACTAGAAGAGACTGAAGCACCTCCCATCACTGGATGCTCTGAACAGCTCATAGGAGAACTCCAGATTGATCCAGAGCTGTTATCGGTTGCAGAGGCCTCCAGGAAAGCCTTGACAGCTGCAGAAGAAATGGGCTGGCAAGGCAGGTGTCGGGGTGTGCGAGGCCTGGCTGCAACTCCACCCACCCACCCCTACCCTAGCTTCATTTTTACCCGTGTACCTTGGAGTGAGTGGGGTCTTAATTAGGGCTTATTTTGGGAGTAGAGCTTATGTTGAGTGCGCATATAAAAATTCATCTGGGACTTACTTTCGGAGTAGGTTGTATTTTTGAGGGAAACGGTAGTTGAGCAACTGCTCAAAGTTATACCATTGAACAAAGAATGTTAAGACTCATCCTTGAAGCTTTCACCGCTGTAGTCCCCTGCAATTACATGATCATGTTTCGGGCAGTTGGTAACCAACACGTAATTGTGACAGTTGCAGTGTCCCACAATGATGTGATTGCAGTTTAGAACCTTCACTGCAACTTCCGACAAGTAAAGTCAGTGGGAAAATGGGCAGGAAGTGGCAGGTTGTGGTCATGGACATCATGCTTTGATTTGCTTAACAACCGCAACTGGAACTGCTGTCATAAGTCAACGTGGCTCTGGAATTATTATTATTTTGCTTTACAATGGCGTTACTGGTGGTTGCCAGTCCCAGTTATGATCACTAACTAAGGATGGCATGTACCTTATCTATGGTAAAAAAAAGTGGGGATCCTGCAGGTCTCTTGGAGAATATCCACTGTATGCTTATATTGGCCATAGATTTAAGGAGCTTTAAGTCAAACTACATGGCCTAAAATTGGTTATAGTGAAAATATTGATGGGATCCTAACTAGAACTTCTGATGGAGGAAAAGCAAGACTGTGTTTCTTGTATTGCTTGCCCATTTGATGATGGCAAGCTGGTGAAATTACTTAAGTTTCTTTAGATGTGTTAAAACAAGACTGCTGATTGTCACATCAAAAGTTGCCTTGTAGAAGAAGCATGGCTATCTTGAAACAAATTTATTGTCGTTTCCTTGTTTGCTCCACCCACATTAGTATGCAAACATCCTAAGGCAGGAGTCTCCAACCTTGGCAATTTTAAGCCTGGAGAGGACTTCAACTCCCAGAATCCTCCAGGCTTAAAGTTGCCAAGGTTGGAGACCCCTGTCCTAGGGTGCAAAAGTATTCTTGTCAAAATAAATAGTAGAGCTTGTTGAAATCTGCAGTTTAAACCAGGGCAGACTCCTGATTATTATGGGGAAGACTTCATTTAATGATCTGAATTTAGCAGTATTTTGTGGACAGGAAGCTTTTGTAATAATATCCAATAAAAATGCATTCTCGTTTAATATAATTTGAACATACAGTACTGTTCAGTCTAAAGAGACAGAAGATTCCGTTTTTGGAAAGTAAATGAAGCAATGTTTTGTCAGTATTTTTTTTTTTATAATTTTAGTAAAATAGTGAAAATATGATTTTAGTACTGAATAAGTCATAAGGCATCAGCTCCAGTTCCTTTAATAATTGTAGGTGTTTGGAGAATAGTTTTACTACTAAAAACCATCATGAGCTTTTAAATTGTATCAATAATCTTTCTCTATTCATTAATCTATCATTTCTTTTTTCACAAAGAAGCCAGTTAACAACTTTGGTACTTTATGTCTCATCAACCTATTAGCAAAAAAAAACCCAACAACCCCCAATATAAGCAGCAACATTCGTAACTATATATATGTTTACGTTTATGTCTATTTTTCTATAAATTATTTAAATAAAAAGTTTTGAAATCTGATTTATAAAATAGAGATTATATCATTTTGTCCACCTTGGTTTTGAATGGTTTTTTGTCCTGATGTCTTGATACAATTCTATGGTTTTGGGTTTTTTTCCCCTCTGGAAAGAAATACGTCTTTGTGTGCCTGTTAGGGCCATTTGGGTCTTTTTGCAATCTATGGTATTTGTAATTGGTGTAATTACTATTGGCAAAATGGCCTTATGAACCACAGGCTGAAGAGGCATATGTTATATAATTGTGCAAATGTTAGGGCAAAATTATAACCATGTCATCACCATCAAGGAATGTAAAACTGTTGGCACTAACTCCAGTCCTCCCCATCCTTCCAAGACTTTTACTAGAAAAAAACTGAATTTTTAAAAAATATAGAAAGTTCAGATGGATAACACTTACAGTGTTCGTCTTTATGAAGGGACATTAAATGGAGTACAGGCACAATATAAAATATATACTCATACATATGCATGCACACACTTTCCATGTGTGCATTAGTTTTGAGGACTAAGGCAAAAAGTTTTCAGTTATGTAAACCACTATGGTATTTAGCTGAACAACATTATCATTTCTTTTCTGACCTTAGGAGCAAAGACAATCTAATTATCCTTTTTGGGCTTGTCTGGAGGGCAATTCCCTGTGGATTCTTTTGAGTGCAGATTGAGATTTTAGTCATATATATGTTTTAAAATCACAGTAATCCTGAAATAGATAGTTTGGCTGTTATCCTCTTCAGATACAGCTTTCCCTCTTGCTTATCACAATTAAAATATCAAGAACATGCTGTAGCTTTTGACATATCTTTTTCCTACCTTAATTTCCCTCTTTTTATTTTTTGTTATAATTCACTGCAACCATAGCAAACTGATGCAATCTCATTTCATCCAAACATTTTGGACAAGAACTCATCCCGCATTCCTGTTCTCCGTGCTATCTGAGGCTGAAGGAATTTGAAGTTCAAAACCTTGGCAGGGTACCAGATTATTTAATTCTGCAAGATAGGATGGGTTTGCTTTTGGGTTAAACATAATTATTGCCAGCCACAATTACTGAGTTTTGCAAAATATATTGATTGATATGTTCTCTGATTTTCTATTCTGGCCAGAATTCAAGGCGGCTAGCAACATATAAAAATTAAAAAAGGATATAAACTGTTAAAACACAAATGTAGACTTGCAATAAGCATAATGCCCCCAAATCACTGCACAGTTTAATCCTGGTAAAAATAATGCATTTTTACATATTTTTCTAAATGTAGAGAAAACAGACACTAAGTGTAATTCTTTCTTAATCTGGTGATATATGTGTGTGTGTGTGTTTGTGTGAGTGAGTATTTAAAAATCCCTTTAGATACTTCCTTTTTTTAGTAGAAAAGTATCATAAAAATATTTTAATCAAACTTGCACTGGGTGTAATTAGCATTCCATCACTGGTTGTGAGCATTGAAGTTAGATGAAAGAAGTAACAACTATTAACCATTTTAAAGGTGTATGCTGCTGATTTGAACGTTTTTCATACTGGCAATTTTCTGCTGTTTATAGAAATATAATAGAAATAAATGGTGATATGCAACAAACATGCTTAGAGGAAGAAGGGAAGAAACTGCCTATTTTATTTTCAATCTTTTGGTATTGGAGCAAGCACCAGAGGGCTTGGATGAAATGCTCTGTAAAGGCAGCTGTGAATATTCATGAATTTAAGGAAAAATGCCCCAAGGAGAAAAGATTGAGAAACCTGCATCATATGTTACCTTCTGCTTTGTTTTTTCATATTCTACTTTTAATCATAGATGTCATGACCGCTTGTATGTATGTATGTATGTATATATATATATAAATGTATATATATATATATATATAAATGAATCTTATCAGTATTCTTTTTGCATCCCCTGGAGCTGCCTGGACTAAAAGGTTGCTATGCCTTTATTGTATGCATTTTTGAGAGTATTAGTCAAACTGGATGCCTGGAAGAACTAGGAATGGCCCATTATTTCTTTAACAATACCTGGCTAAATTTAGCTGGCTACTCTCTGGTATTGCAGGAAAATACTTTTAACATTTCCCCTGCTGGACACACCTGTTTATGCAGAGCAGATATAAAGAATCTGTTGGCCACACATTATTGCATTTTCAATGTTATGGGGAGCTCTGTTCTTTTTACATTACATTCTGATCAGCTTAAATGCTAAGCAAGGCAGAGAAACTCATTTTATCTGTTGAACTCAGAAGTTTTGGTTTCTGACACTCTTGTTACTGTGTCAGTTCATACAGGTAGTCCTTGACTTACAACAGTTCATTTAGTGACCCTTCAAAGTTATAACGACAGTAACAAAAGTGACTTATGACCATTTTGCAAACTTATGATCAGTGGTGGGATCATTCAACTGGTGTTACTACCGGTTCGGTGACTATGTTTTGGTAGTCACCGAACCAGTAGTTGAAGACTATGTATTTTTACATGTTGAGTTCACACTTGTTGTCATTTTAATTTTAAGTCTATGCTGTGTCGGTGTTGTAAATACTTTATAACCTAGGGTCATCTATTTATGTTGCATACCCATCATATTATATATCTGGTGATGCACTTCTTTCTCTTTCTTTCTAAAAGAAAGATTTTGGAAAGATGCTATTTTTATCTTCTCATGAGCTTTTTCTTCATGCTTGATAGTCTTCTTGTAGCCTTGTGTGAGTAATTTTATTAGCCATCTCTTCATCAGCATTGGGGCCTACTTTCAAAAGGGAATGTCTCTAAGCAGGATTTATTTTCCTGTTTGGTATGTTTCCCCCACTCCTAGATTATATGTAGATGCTGCGGGAGGCTGAATAATTTGTGTCTGGATGTATTGGATAGAAAGAGAATGCTTTTGGTTCAGAATCTTGGGAAGGATTTTTATGACAGAGATTATTGATAATGTTTATTGCTTGTCTGAGCACCCATGTCTAAAGCTAATGGAATGTGTGAGTGACTTCCAATAGTATCACCATTTATGCCAGCAAACTTGAGTAGAACGACAAGTTTTTCATCTCTGGTGTAAATGTGATCTTGCTTGCTGCTTGCTTAAAATAATATTAAGCCAATATTAAACCTATGTGGATTTATGTGTGAATAAGTGTTGAAGAACTTAATTTTTTTTTTTAATCTAACTTGAAAGTGAAGATGGGAAAGGCGGATAAAGGAGAAATGCTTTGGACTGCCTCTCATTTTAGCTTCATATAGTAGACTTGAAACAGCAATTATAATAGCAATATAGCCTTCCAACATACATTGCATTATATTTTTCACGTTCTCCAGTCAACATAGCCCTTTGGAAATGGATAAATGTTTATAACACCTTCTTTAAAATTTGTTTTTAAAGGGTGTAATAGACAGGGATCTTACTATTTTAAGAAGTATTATAGCAGTGTCATCTTGCAAACAGGTTTTCAGTGTAAGGTAGCTTGAAAAGGGTATTATCCTCTCAGTCTTTTGAAACCTGGAATATACCTTGTGTTGTTATCTTTTTGGTATTGACTAGACCTAACAATTCTGGTTTGTAAGCAGCATGTATAGTCTATAGTGGAGTGCAGATCTTCCTTTTGTATTTTATTCTTCAGGCTGTATCTCAGCGTATAAAGTGTAAACTGGTTTTACAGAGATGCCAGTTTATTTCCTTGATTGGGTTGTGAATAAGTCCCACAAATATTGGAGCTTCATTTGTTTTCATATAAATAAGGAAGAAGTTATGAATGAAGAAGCATGTGTATCAGGTCGTGAATCTGATCTAACATGTACTCAGCCAATGTTCTTTGAAACAAACCGAGATGTACTTTCATAACATCACTTTTGTGCAGAAACAGATGTGAGATGGATTTGTCAAAGCGAGTCAGCAAATCCTGACTTCCGCTTCCCATCTTCCACCCTACTGGATCCATCCACAAACCATCTCTCTCCTTCTTCCAGCGGAGTTTCTTCCAAGTCTTCCCTAATCTTTGTCATTAAATCTACTTGCAGTAAGCAATCATGATCATCTGGTTCCCATTCCTTTCGATGCCCCGCCAAAAATTCTGCCGGATTCAGGTTTTTATCTGTCCCAACAGTTACATCAGGGCTAGTTCTCAGAATGGTTTCATATTTCATTATCCGACCCTCAGTCATCCAAGTGGTGGCAATCTGGCTTAGCACTGAGGTGATCTGGTGAGGGGAATGCACTATGAGGGCCCCACCAAAAGTCAGTTTCTTGCTCTCAACTACCAACATTGCTGCAGCTGCTACAGCCTGCACACAAACTGGCCACCCTTTTACTACAGGTTCCAAAGTTTTACTAAGAAATGCTACAGGCTGGTATCTTCCTCCTCTTTTCTGGGCTAGAACCCCGACTGCTACTCCTCGAGGCCGCCACATACAGGTGGAACGGCAGCTTTAGATTTGGTAGAGCCAGGACTGGAGTTGTGGACGATGCTTCTTTTAGCTTCTTCCATCTTTCATCATCGCCCTGTTTCCACTCCACTTGCTCTCCTTTCCCTTGTAATTTCTGGTGTAAAAATTGGGCTAATACTGTGTATTGATCTATCCAGATTCGGCAATACCCCAAAAGCCCCAATGCCTTTCTCACTTCAGTTTTATTTCTAGGAGGGCCAGACTCATTATCCCCTGTATTCTTGTTGGGTCTAGAGACCTAACTCCTTCTTGGATATAATGTCCCAAGTATTTTACCTTCTTTTCCACAAATTGAAGTTTTTCTTTTGAGACTTTTAATCCCTGATTTCCCAGCCAGTTTAATAAATCAACAGAGGCTTCCCTCATTTCTCCCTCCTTTTCTCCAGTCAGCAATAAATCATCCACATACTGGATCAGGGTCATGCCTCCCTTTCTTTTGAATGTTATCAGCTTCTCCTCCAACGCCTGCCCGAATAACAAAGGACTCTCTGTGTACCCTTGAGGGAGAACTGTCCATCTGAGCTGCTGTTTTCTTCCACTCTCAGGATCCTCCCACTCAAAGGCAAACAAATCCCTGCTCCCTTCCTCTAGCGAGCATGCCCAAAATGCGTCTTTGAGATCAATTACTGTGAACCACTTGGCTTTTGGGGGGATTTTCCCTAATATCGTGTAAGGGTCTGGGACCACCGGGAACCTGGGAATGACTATCTCATTGATCCGTCTCAGATCGTGAACCAGTCTGTAAGTTCCATCTTTCTTTTGTACTGCTAAAATTGGTGAATTGAATGGTGACATGAATAGCCCTTGCTTTAGTAATCTATCGATCACTGGCTTGAGCCCTTCCCTCCCCTTCATACTAAGAGAATATTGGGGAGTCCATAGCTTTGTTATTCCCGGCTTCACTTTAATCTGCACAGGCTGCATAGTTATTCTACTAACTTTTTCTTCTTCTGCCCATACTTCTGGGAGTATGGTTTCCTCATCCTCTGTTGTTAGGACATACATGCGTACTTCCCTCTGCTTGTCCCACAGTTCTATTCCAAACACTTCCATCAAATCCCTTCCTAGCAGATTCACTCCTGACTCCGGTATGAACAGGATCTCTGGCTCTGTTACTATGCCATTCAATTCCAATCTCACTCCTTCAATGATTCCTACTTCTTGTGTTTTCCACTTACTCCCACCACTTTCAGCGTTCGCTTTAGTCTACCCATTCCAGGTACCGAGTCACAGATAGACGTACGGCTGGCACCTGTGTCTATCAGAAACAGCCGCTCCTGACAGTCAGGACCCACTATCATATTTACCAATGGCTCCCCGCGGGTCCCCCTTTGGGAGCCGGAGCAGCCCTAATCGTAGAGTGCATAGCTTTGCTCCTCAGGAGTTTCTGGACATTCGCGTGCAAAATGCCCTTCCTTCCTGCATCGGAAGCAAGTTCTACCCCGGGGTTTCTGTCCTTCCTGTCTCCATCTTCTAAGTGGGGGTGGTCTTGGTCCCTGTCCCCTGTTTTGATATCTCTCATCCCTCCACCCCGGTTTCTGTTCCACCGGTCTGGTTTCTCTCTCTTTCCCTACTTCATTTTTTATGGCTGTTTGCACAGCGGCAATCATGATGTGCGACTTTTGTTTTGTCTTTGCAGTGTCCCGATTAACAAAGACTTGTTGGGCTGCTCTCATTAAGCCTGACATTCCAATTTCTGTCCACCCATCCATTTTTTGTATTTTCTTTTGGATATCCGGCACACTTTCGTGACAAATTGTAATTTCAACAGTGCTTCAAAGGCAGGGGTTTCTGGTTCCACTCCCGAGTATTTGGTTAAGCTTTCTCGGAGGCGGGCACAGAAATCCCCTGGTGACTCTTCTTTTCCCTGTGTTACCTCAAAGGCTTTTGTCAAATTTTTTCCTTGCGGGATTGCAAGTTTTATGCCTTCAAGTATCATTTTCTTCATGTCTCTCATGTGCTCCCTGTGACCTGCATCATTCAAATCCCAATTGGGATCTGCTATGGGAAACTTCACATTTGCAGCTACTGCTCCTTGTTGTCCAGCCTGTCTCCTATCCCAAGCAGCCATGGCTGCTCTTCTGATTAGATTCCTTTCTTCTGGGGTGAAGAGGTGCCCCAAAATGTACATTAACTCTGGGTAGGTGTATTCACTGGGCCCTAAAAATAGTTCCAACTGTTCCGCTACCTCATGCGCATTTTCATGAAGCTTTGGAAGAGTCCTTTTTAGTTCTCTCAACTCGGTTGGCTTTATGGGAACAGCCACAAATACTGTGACTGGATTCCCTTGTGCATTTGTGCCATTTGCAACTTCTCTCACTGGGAAGGCTGCCGCAGGGTTGGTTGTGTTCCGCCCAATGGCAAATTCTCCAAATCTTTATTCAACTGGGCCAGCTCTCTTCTAAGTCCCGGATAAGCCGGTAGAGGTGAGGGAGAGTGGGGTGGAGGAACGGGAGCCAGAGGAATCGGCAGTGTCGGCGGTTTCAGCGGTTGTATTGCCGCCGGCGCTGATGCTGGAGGTCTTCCCATCCATTACTCAGTCTCACTCTCATCCTCTTTAGTGACAAATTGCTTTACCTCCATCGCCAGAGGGACTGGTCCTTCAAAACGGACATGGTACCATACTTCTAAGTATGGTAGTTGTTCTTTCATTTTATGTTTTATTACATAATCCTTTAACTTGTTCATCCAATATTTACTTGTCTCTCCTTCTGGGTCCCAATAGTAGGGGAATTCAGGGTCAATTAGGGGGTATTGTGGCCACTGTTGGTGACACAAAGATCATTTTCTTCTTTTCAAGATTTTGGGTGTATGTTTTCACCCAAGGTTCAAGCCACTGTTGCAGTAGCTGACCTAGAGGAGAGTCTGTCGGGATTGACTGCCTAGTCACTTGTTTCCTCCCGACCCCTATTTCTTCCGACACCTTTATGCCCTTACTCTGTCCCTTTCCCATCTTCTGCGCTACCTGCCTACACTCCCAGAGTCCTTCTACAATTCCCCACTGTCCTCCAGCAAATGCTGGATTCCCAGAGTTTAAGGACAGCGATTCCTTGTTCACTAACTCGAAAGGTGACAGACTCACCTGATTTATCCTGCGTCTCCCTGAGACTAGAGGATCGTGGGCGTCCCCACTTCAGGTATTCAATGACACTCCCGGAGTGTTGAGCCGGCAACAGTCTTTCATTGTTTCAATGGATCGTCTGTTGTGCCAGTAGCCCCTGGACCCCGCCAGGAGAGGAAGGAAAATAAGGTCCCTCTTCAATGGGAGGCGGTGGCGCCACACTCACCTGATTTTCCTCCTCCCCAGGCAAAGTTCCGTTGGGGCCCCACATTGGGTGCCAAAACTGTGAGATGGATTTGTCAAAGCGAGATTTAAGACTCGGTTCGTTGATCCAAAGAAACAAAATTTATTACACATTCGCGAAAGCGGGTTCCTCCTAGCGTTGAAGGAACCCAGGGCTTTGTTTAACAAAGCTTTTATAGCCCTAAACTGCCGCCCCCTCTTACGAGGGCTTGGCTTACATTCTAACTATGTTTAGCCAATCACTAACTAATACAAACATTTTTTCCTACCTAATGTGGCAAATTGTCTGTTATGAAATATGATATTTTGTATCTGTTACGTCTTCTCTGAGTTTTCTGAGTTCGAGGCACTACTTCCTTATTCTGTTCTAACATGGCGAAGCTCCTGCTCACACAGAGAATTATCCAAATTCTCCTAAATCCATTTTATCTCCATGGTGTTCAATAGTATACCCGTAAATTGTATAAATGTGATAAGCTTTATATTTCAGTAATTTGAAATTAATTTAATTACACAAAGTTTATACTTGGTTTTGTATTATTAGCTTGGATAAGGGAATTAGTTTTAAAAGAAGTATTTTGTTCAGTAAGATAGTTCTCTGGTATCTTGGATACACATATGATCTTAGACACATACATGGAAAAATAATGTATATGTATTTCAAAATTGGGAAAGATAAAAATCTTAAATTTAGCATGTCATCTATTAGATCATGTTAATAAGTAGAAATCCCACAATGTTTTTGAACATTGCCCACGTATCTTCCAACCACATATCTTCCACGTTTTCCATCCAGTATCTGCTGACAGCCTGTATTTGCATTTTAAAATTATGTTGTAGCAGATACATGATTGTATTGGAATAATTTCCCATGTAGGGAAAGAGTCCTGTGCTTCAAGTTGTGACTTATATGCAGTCCTTTTTTGATATAACTCTTTAATTCTCTAAACAAACTAATAGAAGCTAGGCTGAACGATATATGGAAAAAATCCTGATACGTCACGTGATGCTGCGAGTTTGACACCCCTGGTATAGACAGTCCTCAAATTACAACCAATTTGCTCCATTTGAATTTATAGTGGTGCTGAATAAATTGTACTTATGCCCAGTCCCCAAAGTTATGACCACTGCACTGTCCCTGCAATTATGTGATCAACATTTGAGTAATTGGAAGCTCACCTATACTTAAGACCACAGAGATAAGTCCTCCCCATATGTGCCCATACATGCCCTTTTGGCTCCCTGCACAGCAAGGCCTCTGTTGCCTACCACAGTGAAGCCTTCTCCATCATCTTGCTCCTGCTGCTGACTAGTATGCCCACTTTCACCCTTCATGAGGCAATTGTTAAGCCATGCAAGGCTTTCTTCCCACGGTTATACATCCAATTTCCATGAAGACCTGAGGATGAAAGTGTCATGTGGCCACAAGCTGCCAGACCAGGCCCACCGGATCAGCGGATGATGAAGGTCAGCTGAGGTAAAGTGCAGGGTGGCAGGGGACTCAGGGTGCAAGCATCAAAGGCAGTGGGGGATAGAGTGGCTGGGCCACGCTCAGTGATGTAGCTTTGCACTGGACTGTTAAGCTGTGTCAGGGTAGCTGCTGGGTTGGGGTGTAGCAGCTGTGGCTTCTCAGTGCGGCTGCAGCTTCACTCTATAATATGCTGCAGGGATGTAGGAGAAAAGCAGGCAGAGCTAAAGGTGGGGATAAACATGTCATCAGTTTGGAGTCAGTGCAGTGCCATAAGAGACACAATTCCAGTCCCCCATGAATTCCACTGACACTTACCTAGTGCCAATTTAATTGATTGATTGAATTCCTTATGTATAGGTAGCAAAACAGGTAGTCCTTGACTTACAACAGTTTATGACAGTTGCTGCGTCCTGGGGTCATATGATAATCTTTTGCAACCTTCTGACAAAGTCAATGAGGAAGCCAGATTCACTTAACAACTCTGTCACTAACTTAACAACTGCAATGATTCACTTAACAGCCATGGCAGGAGAAGCCATAAAATGGGGCAAAAATCATTTAATTATCTTGCTTATTAATAGAAATTAGGGGCTTAATTGTGGTCATAAGCCAAGGACTACCTGTATTACAAATGCTCAGAGAAAAGAATTATAGAAAACTCCATGTGATATAAATTCTGTAGGATATTTAACAGTAATTAATTATGAAACAGGGTCATAAAAAGGGGGGTGGGGAATGAAACAGGTGGGATTCAATAATAAGGAAGTTTTTCAAACTCGTCAGTCAATTGCAGATTGATAGGAAAGCAAAAAGTGAAACTTCTGGAAGTAGTTAGATCAGCAAACTGAAAGTAAAAGTTCACATTTGTTTTATTCAAGTTGCTGTCAATGCTGAGACAGAACAAAGCAGGGAGGGAATTGTGGTATTTCAGCATCTACGCTAACCTTTTTCAACCTGATGCCTTCCAGATGATGCAGTTTCAGTTCTTATTATCTTTAGCAGTAAATTAGGGATGGCTGACTTTTAGTCTATAATGTATTTCCAGTCTCCAAATTTACTGCAGACTGAATTTCAAATAATAAATGAAAGGGATATGCTATTATGACACATCCCTATTAACAGCTCACAATCCCTGCAGAGCTACGACACAAAAGAATGTGTAACAAAAATAGCTTCTACAACTAGATGGTTTTAGCTTGCATAATGTTTTTTTCCCCTGTGCCATTTTCCAAAATCAGAGTGGAAATACATTCAAAGCAATCTGGGACACCTTAGAAACACAAATCCAGGGGTGCTCCTTAAAAAAAGATAAGATCGTGTTATATTAACCACTCAAGTGGAACACACCAACAGACAGCATAAAGAGAAAATGGAATTTGACACTTTCATTATATGTGTTTTCACATTACATACATATTATTTCATCATTACCTTTAATGATGAAATTATTGGGTTATCTGCCTTATAACAGAGACAGCAAAATTCAGCCTTACAGAATCTACTACTGTTTAATTAAAAATTCAAGACCACCAAAGCTAGAAATAAATTATATGTAATCTGAAAATAACAGAGTGCCCGTAAACATACAAGCCTTACAACTTTGTTTTCAGTGCTACGCTGAACTCAAAGACTTTCCCATAATGTCTTCTCCTAATCACTTAAATTTAAGTGGAAAAGCCAATTATGTTGCATATTGTTGAAACCATGGGCAATAAAAACCCCTGTCAAACAACTGTAGTTCTGTCCCTAACATTGTTTTTATACATCTGAAGTGGAATACTTGAAGAATAAAACCATTTTTGCTACCCCCAAAAACGCATTCTTTAGCTATTAGTAATAAGATGGGATTTCTGAGAAAAACCTGCGAGTAAAGGTTGACCTGATTTTGTCCTGGATTATATTTCATTTATAAAGAGAGATTTGAACAGAAATAAAGCATACTAGTGGAGAATCATCTGAAAACAAAATTAAATTAAATTTTTAAGTAAGTTAATTTGAGTATTAATTCATTAATTGCATTACTAACTTTATGAAACAACAGATACTCAGAGAACATCTCTTTTTAGCTCTATACCAAGTTAGAGACTTTTTTTTTAGAAACTTTTTTTTTTGTCCTTAAGTTTTCATTTTCCCTTTGCTAAAGAAACAAAACTGAATTAGGATAAGAAATATATCATGTACTGTTTTGTTAGGAAAAGTCCAGGTATAAATATGTTTGGGTGATTCTGTTGATGAAAGAGGTTCCTGAAAAACAAAACAATTTCCTTTACAATGCAGATGTTCGTTCTATGCCATTGAAGCAAGTACTCTAAATTAGAGAGAGATTTCATTTCAAGTTGTCACACTTTCTATGTACAGAAATGCAAATGTATTAAATACTGCTAGCAGGTAATATTCTGGTAATCACAGACAGACGAACAAAAAAGATGAAAAAAATCCCCAGAAAGAAAAGAGAGAAAATGGGGTTTGCTCTTACAGACTAAAGTGTCCCCTTTTTACCCTTACTACTGAGAGAACACAGTAGACATTCATTCTAAGAATGCAGCACAATTGCTGTTTGTTGCAATCAGTACTACAATGAAGCATTTATCTAAGAGGAGAGTAAGCAGTGCTAATAAAAATTAGGATGTCATGAGAAAAAGGCAAGGAAAACTCAGCCCACAAAAAGGACAATAGAGAGCACACCTCCCTTCAAAGCAAATAAATGCAAATGAGATTGTAGAAATAAACTTGGTTAGCATTCTGGAACCTTCATTATAGGAAACTTTAGCCACTAATCTTTGATAGATTATTTCATTTCAGCCCAGAATTAACAGTTTCATAGAAAACCACCCTAAAAGTTCCAAAAGCTATGTTAGCCAACAACTTTTTCAGGCCAATTTGAAATTGCAAAATAACAGACAAAGTTTCAAGTTCTGAGAGGCTCTTTATTAAACTTCATGATAAACAAAGGAAAGGACTCAATGGGAGTTCAAGTCACCTATCTGCATTTAGTCATAATAAAATGGAGAGAGGTTTAAAAAAAGAAATTCAAACCAGGATCTCTCAGGTTCCTAAAATTACAGTCAACAGTTTCCAGGTGCTGCTTGGATGAAGAAAAAGTGAAGATATTCAGCCACTGGGAGACTATAGCCCAAACATCTAAATAGCTTAAACCTATGCCATAAATTGGTACAACAATAAAATGCTAATGGGAGAAGAAGGATTGTGTAAATGACATTGGAATCTTGGAAGAATGTCAGAATAGAAATGTAACATGCAAAATATATTTTTATGACAACAGAGTTTTGTTACAGTAGGTCTAAGAAATCCTAACAAAGCTGCTTTAAGATATTAAATGGTCTGATTCAAAGTAAGATTAAGTCTACTATACTTTTTAAAAAATATTATTAAAATATTAATATCATAGCTATTTACTATCAAGAGAAAGAAACTCCAAGAACTCAACAACGTATAGATAGAGACTGCTTTTTATTAAAGTTTCTGTTGGTTTGCTATGTTGGTATGATGATATGTTGGTATGAGAAAATAAAAAAGCTTATTATAAAAATATATAGATTCTAATCAGCAATTCAAACAAGTTACAAAATAAAAGACCTGTATATATGCTTGCTCATATGATTCATGATATATTGTCCATATTCAGTACAGGGGTGGGATTCAAATTGGTTTACCACCGGTTTGATGGGTGTGGCCTGGTGGGTGTGCTTTGCGCACGCGTGTGTGTTTTGTGCATGCACAAAGGCATTCTTATTGACCGTCTCCTGCACTCCAGCACTCCTGTACTCTCCCTGTCTCTTCAACAGCTGATGTGTGGCACTCTGCTGTTCTGCACGATGCAGCTGAGCGTCAAAAGCAGGATGTATGGAGCTGGGGTGGGTGGCCCCAGCAGCTAATCGTCGGAGCGAACTGGCTCACTCCCAGATGATCTTCGGAGCTACCAGTTCAGCCGAACTGGGCCAAACCAGTAGAATCCCACCCCTGATTCAGTAGAAAGTCATATTTAACAGTTTCAACTTCTTTTCACATTAAGAAGCCATCCCATTCTTCAGACTGCAGGTAAGTTTATTGATACCTGAAGGCAGTCCATTCTTTATTTAATGTTTAGACTACTTCTCAAAGAAGTAGCTTTAAAAAGATGCATAACCACCACTCTATCGGGCAGCATGATGAGGAGGAGGATGAAGAGGAGAAGGATTTTGTAATACAACCTCTCTCATAGCTTTCTCTCAATAGTGGCTATGCTGGTCCAATGTGCTAACACTATTCATAGAATGAAGACAATTTTATACTTTTTAAATGGCTGCAAAGGAATTGTTGACTTTTACCCTCGACAGCCTCAGAAATGCCAAAAAAGATTCAATGACTACTGCACCAGTGAAGTGGCAACCATTATCCCTCTTTAACTATGCTTGCAATTTTTCAAAATGTTTAAGCTCTTAGGAATGCTTTTAAATTCTTAACAGCCTGTCCACCATAGTCAACTAAAATTTCAAGCACATAACTATAATGAGGCAAATAACCTTTATTCCATTTTTGTGCCAGCTGTGGATTTGGCTCCTATGCAAAAATAAGTCAAATTACTATTAACAAAGTAATGCAATTTACTAGTTAGTAATCAGTTGGGGATAACACTTCCATAAAATCACGTAAACCTTTATTTTCCCCTTTGCTAAACCGGGTTGGGACAGGGCCAGCATGTGATGCATCCAGCCCGCGGGCCACGAGTTTGACACCCCTGGTCTATACTGACACAGGATTTGGAGAAAAGCTTTTGAACTTTTAGTAAAAGCTTCCTGTGAATGGAGTGTCTATAAATAGAAGAATGGGTTGATGAAAGTTGCATGGCATGGATGGATCTAACATGGTCTTTATGGGAGAATGGAGGGATTCCCTCCCTGAATAGAAAGGCTTCTGTTTTTGGAACAAGAGCTTAGTTATAGCTAAAGAGATATAAAGAAATGTGTTTAATAAAAATGTGTGTGAAGCACATGAAGGCAAAGGCATCAACCTACCTGCCAAGGCCAGTATGTATGTTTGTAAATCATTTATATGGCTGCTCACCTCACACAAAGTGACTCTTGGCAGCATACAATAACAACAACAATAATAATTGTATACTGTATTATATAGGTTAATGTAGTGTAGTAATAATGTAATGCAAGTTCAGAAAATTGTTTGACTGACTGACTTGGAAATTATCAGTTTTCCTGCCAAGATTTTGCAAAATTTCTGATTAGATATAGAAGCATGGCAGAATACTTCTTGCCATTATCACTAAGTATTGTATCTTATGATTCTTGATGAATGTATTTTATTTTTTCTTTATGTGCACTGAGGGCTTATGCACCAAAGACAAATTCCTTGTGTGTCCAATCATACTTGGCCAATAAAGAATTAAGTTCTATTCAATTCTATTCTATTCTATAGGACAAAACATACTTCTGGTTTATGAGTGCAGTGCCTAAGGCCTAGTACCATAGTAATTTCCCAGTGAGTAAGTGAGTGAGTACTGAGCTGGGTTAAGAACTATTTATGATAATTGGGGAAGGCAGCATAAGGTCAGGCAATATGGCCATGGATATGTAATCTCTGCCTGCCTGAACAAGAGATTAGATAAAAAAAATAATTTCCCTTAGGCTGTTTAAAAAAAAAAGGAGCTTCTGAGGCCTCTGTGACTTTTTTTATTTTATTTTTAGGAAGCCTGTTTCCTGCATAGCTGAAAAGAAAGGAAAGAGCAATTTGAATGTGGCTGCAGAAAGGGACCAGAGACTTAAAAACCACAAAAGCAGTCGTAAGCCTTTAAGGCATTGACTTGACTGCTTATTGAGCCATAAAGGAGACAAGAGTTGATGGCAAAGGTCATCAGCTTTATAAGGGGCAAATGTGAAAGGAATTCTAGTTTTCCTCAAAAGCTAGTCTTACATGGATGGGTATGAAATTTCTATCTCTATGTGCATGCAAATGAAAGATATACAGTATAGAATTTGAAGCACAATGCTTTTGGTAACTGCCCCCATCTCGCTATTTTGAAGCTGGCAAAACATGCCAGACAGCATTTTAACACTTGCTGAAGAATTGGGAGCAGTGAATTAATGAGTTGGGAAAGAAAATAAGACTTTGCCATACATTTTAAACTGCTTTCGGCTGGCAGTCCCTAGCTTAGAGAAATGAAGGAGAAGCAAATGACATTCCTTTGGGTGCAGCCCAGATTCTGCAGAAGTCTGCATGTCTACTCTATAAGCAGAGATCTAGGGATCATTTGCTAATTCAGGCCCAGCCACGGTAGGATCAGTCAGATTTTATGTATAATTAATAGTGTTGTTGCACATGAACTTAATGATATCATAGAATACTTAGTTATTTAAAATGTGTGAGTGTTTCTTCTTGGAATTATTTAAAAATACCATAGCATTCTTTAAAAATAGTTGCTTTCTCTCTCCCTTAAAAATAAGATTATATTTTTTTCTCTTTTAATTGTAGGATTTGTATATTTAATTCCATTTATGTGTGTTATTCATTTACCAATGTTCTCAAGATAGGAGAAGTTTTGATAAATAACAAATTGCTTTGTCAGGTTAAAATTCATGGGTCACACATATTGTATCACATAAGAGAAAAAAAATACTGAACAACCTATTCTAGGGCTGAAGTATTTAATTGAACTGCTTGCTTCTAGCTGCTGAATTCAGAAGCCTACACTTTATTATTATTTATTGAAAGGTTTGAGATATTTTGCAATTTTTAAAAAACCCTAGTAGGGTCAGTATTTCAGTCTTATATATTCGATGTTAGACATAGATTTGATTTGTTGTGAAATCCACTTGCAGTGCTTCAGAGTTTCTTGCATATAAAAATTTGTATACCTATTTTCTAATAAAAATATTTGAAAACAAAATATTTGAAAAAAGTATATTTCTTGAAAGCAGAATATTTTAAAAAATAATTGTAATAATAATGATAATAAAGTGACTGGGCTTTCCCAAATAGTTCTTTTTTCCCCCTTTTTGACTGCCAGAACTTTAGACAGTGCCTTCCATTATTGCCATGATTGACTGGAAACTTTTAGTGTTCTGCAGATAATTCCAAATAATTCTTCTAGGGTGGTGTTCCCCAATCTAAAACCATCTAGGTGTGTTTTAAGTGCAAACATCAGATTATGTCTATCCAGGTTGAGGGTGACAGGAGATATAATCTAAACAGGGGTGTCAAACTCGCAGCCTGGATGCGTCACATGCTGGCCATGCCCACCCCTGTTTTAACAAAGGGAAAACGTTGTGATGTCACATGATGATGTGTCGTCATGAGTTTGACACCCCTGATCTAGAACATGAACAAGACACCAGGTTGTGCGTGGCTGTTTTAGATTGTATTTTCAGTTTAGATGGGCTGTTGGCCAACTATATTGGATGTTCTTTCCTAAAGTCAACAGAGAAGACATGCTGGAATACGGCCTGCAGTAGAAAGGATTAGGCAGTTTTATGCACTGTGTACTATATTCTTTATTCCTGATCTTCCTGCTGAGGGATCAACTTTGTTCACTTCAATATCTATCTGGCCTTGACTGATTTTGAAAAAATTACGCAGGGTCAAAACTGATTAGTTGTTAAATGGGAAATGAAAGACCATAGACTAGAGTGGAAGGAAAACACAACAAAGGAAATTACAAATTACTTCTGATTTGTATTTAGCAATTTCATTTTAACGTTTAAAAGAAATCGAGGAATCTATTACTTAAAAAATATAGAACCACGAAGAAAAAGAATTCATGTGTGACATGAACTGGAAGTAAGTAGATTTGATTAACCAAACCTTTAACATTTCTCTGAGGCTGTTGTTTCAATTTTCCTACGAGGACAGTATATTACATTCAATTATGTTTGAATGTTTGAAAGAAATTATTCAAAAGGGGAAGATTATTTTTATTATGAGAGCATGAATTGCTTCCTGGTATAACAACTGTAATTAAAAGTTGGGTAAGTTTTATTCCAGAAATCTTAAATCAGATTTTTGTTCCAGTTTTTTTTTTTAATTATTAGGTTGCATGAGCATGACATAATTGAAGTTAAAGCTTTCTTTAGATTCTGTTCATGGGAAGAAGCACTAAAGGTAGTCCTTGACGTACGACCACAATTGAGCCCAAAAAGTAAGATATTTCTTAAGTGAGTTTTGCCCCATTTTATGTCATTTCTTGCCTCAGTTATTAAGTGAATCACTGCAGTTGATAAGTTAGTAACATGATTGTTAAGTAAATCTGGCTTCCCTATTGACTTTGTTTGACAGAAGGTCACAAAAGAGGATCATATAACCCTGGGACACAGCAATGGTCATAAATATGAACCAGTTGCTAACCCTCTGAATTTTGATCGTATGAGTGTAGGAATGCTGCAATGGTCATAACTGCAAAAAGCAGTCATAAGTCACTTGTTTCAGTGCTACTGTAACTTTGAATGGTCACTAAATGAACTGTTGTAAGTCGAGGACTACCTGTATACCTATGACTAGTCTGTTCACTGAAATCAGTAAGCTATACGGAAAGGTATTCAAACTTCAGAACGATATTGATTTGTGTATTTACATAATTGATAAATTAGAAGCAGAGCTTTTGCTGTAAAGACTTCATTTTAAAATGAATGCATTTGTCAGATGGAAAGTAAACAGTGCCATTTCTACATCAGAAAAGAAAAATGTTTGCTTTTTGAGGTTGATGAAGTCACAGTATATTTTGTTTTGTTTTGTTTTCATTTTTTAATGAGCTTGGTTCTGAGAGCCAAAGTTGGCAAGTTGTCACAGGCTTGGAATCTGGTATAGCTTCCAGAAATCTTCCTTTGACTCGCCTCTTCCAAGTATAGGTGGCCAATGTATGTTATGTCTTTGAATTATTTGAGCTCTGCAGATACTTACTTTTAAAAACCAAACCAAAACATTAATAATTACTGCACCTTTCATAATTCCCAAACAGCTTGCAGAAAGCTGGGAATTATTACAGTTTAATCAGTTCATTTAAATGTGGCAGGTTAAGAAAGGCTGCACTGTCACAGATCTGAATCAAACTGGTGAGTTCTCTTCATGGATTCAATAAAAAAGTAAATTAATTCAACACTTACTTTGCTTTGAAAAAAGTTTAAGAATGGAAAGGAGGGGGGAACTTAAGCAAACTCTGTAAAAATGTCTTCACACATTTGGGCGCATTGTCTTCTGATGAAGTTGTTTTCATTTTGACGTTGAGCATTGTATGTGTAAAATGTGTCTTGACAAAATGTGGGAAAATTTTGATAATTGGTAGCTTTCTTCTTTCTTGCTGATTAAAGATTGTGAGCTGATATTTTTTATTGATCACTAAATTATTGTCTAAATGATAGCTGGGAACTTTGATCACATGCCAGTGGCATGCAGTGCATTCTACCAATAAACAATTAATTACAGTGCAGCATATTCTGCCAATGGTGATGTAATCAGGACTATACAAAGAGCCTTTAATGTTAACTGTGGCGAGAAAAATTGGGAAGAGAAGCTTTGGCACAAGGCTTTGTGAGATTCTGAAAAGGTAGAAAGTCCTTCCTCCCAGCTTTCCTTATATTCTGCTTTTCTATTTGTAAGATGCACTTGGAAGTTAAATTATTTTCTGACATTGAGTATGTACCCATGTATTTAAGTGCACGTTAATCACTGAGCTGTTTATTCTTGCCCTTCCCACCAAGTCAGATTCATTCTGCTTTGATTTAATCATTTTCTAATCGAAGGTTTCCATATACTTGCTTGGGTGGCAACATATGGAGTATATTAATTTTAAGAGCTTCCAGAAATATTCAGGTGAAGCACCACATGAGTAAAGGAAGAATACTTAAGGAAGAATAAAGCGTCACCAATTGGCAATTGACTAAATGAACCTTGCACCAATTCATTCAAGTGCTATGAAGATCTCATATTTCACAAAGCACACTCTTGCATTGCGTGTTAACTTCACTTCATGCTGTTATCCTCACAATTATTTTTGAACCTGGCGCTTGCACCAGGAAGTTTAGCAGGAATGTGCAATGCTTTGGATCTTGACTTGAAAAGATCTTTCAAATGAACATGCCCATACCAGTTCTACCTTAAGTAAAAAAAAAAGTGTTTTTCTTCCATTGTGTGGCAACCCAGGAATAGATGCAGCTACTTTAAGGAGGTGCCAACAACTGTGGCTTAGCCTTCCAGTAGTATCTTTTCAGTTACAGATCTGAAATCTTGTACTGTACTCCTGAGGGTTTACAGTCTGTAGTGGTGAAGGATTTATATATTTATTTGTTCATTCAATTTCTATCGCTCCCCATCTCAAGCAAGAAACTCTGGATGGCAAACAATCATAAAACAAGGAGCATATGAAATTGAATGAAGTTTAAATGCTGCATGGGGTATGCAGGCAGCATGTGGCGAGGTGGCAGAAGGCCACTGTTTTTTCATTAGCATTAGCAGAAGATAATGTGATTGGAAGAGGAAATAAAAAGCTTACAGCCAACCAGGAGTGGGATTCTACCAGTTTGGCCCAGTTCTATAGAACCGGTAGCTCCGAAGAGTAGCTGACACCAAACCGGTTCGGTCCGAAGATCTTATTTTCTTTGGTTGGGCCCACCTACCCACCCTCCCAGGCTCTAGGCTGTCCCTTATTCCCTGCTAAAGCAACCTTAGTTCCTTTGCGCGGCACAGCTGAGTGCCGCGTGTCAACAGGAGAAGATTATTGCTTGCAGGAGAAGTAGATTTACAAGTACTGTGCAGGAATGTGAAGTGCACATGGGCAAAGCACGCGGTCACCGAACCGGTTGTTATGCTCGTAGGATCCCACCCCTGCAGCCAACTGCTCATTTTATAAGCCCAGCTCCACAGTATTGTTGTTGTGGAAGATATAGGAGGTGGAAATATTAGATCTTTACATCAGCTTGAATTGACTGAAAGTAGAAGGAGGGATAGAGCTCTAATAATAAACACATTAGGTTGAAAGAACAGTCATAGATAGATGTTGTATTTTGTTCTGGAGGGTTATCTCAAATTATATATCTGGGATTTTTTATTGGTAGTATGTTTGGTTAGAGACTGAATTTGCTTACTTGGTTTACAAATTAAACATTCATAATACAGTTTTGTTTGTTTTGGCTTAGTATGTTTTAAACATATAATCAGTGTGGTTTATATAGCATGGTTTATAATTTAATATTGTGAATTTAGTCAGTTGGGGCTTATTCAAGTATGATTTAACATGATGCATGAATCCAGTCATTGATAGATTCTGATATTTACTTATTTATGTGCAGCTTTTCCAAGGCTGTATATTTTCAGAATAGTTCATATGATTTAAAAACAAAAAACAAAAGTAGTTAAATAGAATACATACATATGTTCCCAATAAGAACACCATCAAACAACTAAGTTAAAAGCTAGCAGTTAAGATATCAACAACCATGGATTTAAACCACAATTTAAAAGCACAAATCAGTCTCAGACTAATTGATTAAAAGCAGCTATAAATAACCGGGTCTTCAGAGGCTGTTTAAAAGCAATCAATAGGTTTCTCTACTCACAGCATCTCCATCTTCACTGGATGAAGTCTGTTTATTTTCTCTTTTTTATTGTCAGTTGGCCTCCAGACACTAGATCAGGGTTCCAACAATATTTCTGTGAGTTTTGTGTGTGTGTGTGTGTGTGTGTGTGTGTATGTATTAAACAGGGGTGGGATCCTACTGGCATAACAACCGGTTCGGTGAGCGCGTGCTTCATGTGCGTGCGCAGTACTTGTAAATCAACTTCTCCTGCAAGCAATAACCTTCTCCTGCTGACGTGCAGCACTCAGCTGTGCCACGCAAAGCAACTAAGGTTGCTTTAGCAGGGAATAAAGGACAGCCTAGAGCCCGGGCAGGCGGGTGGGCCCAACCGAAGAAAATAAGATCTTTGGAGCAAACCAGTTTGGTGTCAGTTGCTGTTCGGAGCTACTGGTTCTATAGAACCGGGCCAAACTGGTAGAATCCCACCCTGGTATTAAGAGGTTGATCTGTGTGTCCTTTACATCATTAGTAATTGATACACAGCAGGAAGTTGATAAAAAGTAAAGTAAGTTTGAGGAACACAGGGTAAAAAAACCTACAAAAACACTCTTCAAATATATACTGGAGTGGGGTCACAGACAGCAGGGTCATTAAAGATGGCCTAAAGGATAGGGAAATAGCAAAACTAAATGTATTTTTTCCTTTTATCTTTTGTAGACATAGGACAGCACCATACCTCCTGCTTTTTCAGGAGAAAGATTGGAAAAATAATAGAAATTCATAAATCTCTTGATTCCAGATTGTATCCACCCATTTATTCTTAGAGAACATAAACTGTGAAGATCTGCAGTTTCTCTTGTAACATCAGCATCTGTTTCTGAGAAATGAAAATGTGCTACAAAGAATACTTATGAGCTATCTCTTGACTTACCCTCTGAGGGACATGCTTAAAAGAATTACTAAAATAAGTGAGAAAATAGCCAAGCCAGTATATTTTCAAAAGCCTTTGACAAATTCCATCACCAAAAACTCCGAAGCAAACTCGGCTGTTGTGGGAGAAGTGGGTAAGTTCTCTCTAGAATTGGCAACTGTTTTAAAAAAATAAAACAGGACACAGAACAGGAATAAGTAGGGTGTGCCTGGAATTGGTGTAAGGATAAGCATCTTTAATTTTTATAGATAGAATGGAAATTGAAGGAAAACATTTTTGCTGAGGATGGCAAACTTCAGGGTACTAAAAGCAAAAAGGAATTCTGAAGAGCTCTGAAAGGCCTGTTCTGCTTAGGGCAGGGGCTTCAGATCTTGTAAAATGAGTAATGGGATGTAGATGAAATCAGTAATGAATGTACTTTAATAGAATCTGAGCTGGCATTAAATGATTGCAAAATAGGATTTGAAATCTTGGTGGACACATCAATGAAAATGCCAGCCACTGTGCTGCTGCTACTTTTAAAGGTGGAAAATTCCATGCTTGGACATATTTGCATAGTCTTTGAAAATACAACTGGCAATATAATAATAAGGACCACAAAATAGACAAAGTAATAGTAAACGAGAAGCTGAAGTGCTCTCAGACTTTAGAATCGAAACAGAGGAACACCTGCCACATAACAATTGTCAATAAGGAAGACAAAAATGTCTGGAATAGTAGATGTGGCAGTACCAGGAGACAGTAAAACGGAAGAGAAAGAACTGGAGAAAATACCAGTTAGATCCAAATAGAAGCAGAACAACTATGGCCAAGCAGAGATACAATCCGCAAGCATCTGGAGCACCACTTGAACACCATTGGAATTGACAAAGTTACCAGTCAGTCAATTACAAAAGGGAGCTTCACTTGAACAGCTTACATCCTGCGACCATATGTTTAACAGCATCAAACAGCATCTGCCTATCCAGGTCCTTGGGAAGGACTCAAGAGCATAATAAAAAATGCCAGTCCAGCCTAAACATCTGGCTTATGTCCGACCAATCACAATAATGCATACGTACATAAATCTGCAGTGAGATCATATTTGAAATATTGTGTTGATTACTTCATTACAGAAAAACTACTGTAGTGCTAGGGGCAGGTGTAGTAAAGAGCCACCAGAATGATCAGGGACTGGAGTAGCTCCCCAGTGAGAAAGGCCAGAGCAACTGGGGCTCTACCTTGGTATGAATGATATACAGGAATGCCAGTGTGGCTTCTGTCTTTCAGATATCATGAGAAGTAATATCAGTAGGACCCAAAGCAGTAAGGACCTGAATTTATATTGCTGAAATAGCACTTTTGTTTCCACAACTTCTGATTTATGTAGGAATTCATTCAATCCCTAACAAGGAAGATCTATTGGATGCCCCCTCCCCAAAACGGATGACTTTTCAGTAGTAAGAAAACTCCTGGTAGTGGTTTTAAAAAAAACACAGTATAATTATGGAGATAACCCTGCCCTCTTCTCACTTGTCAAAAGTATAAGTGAAGATGCCCTTTCTCTTAATAATTGAGCACACCCTACCTTGTGAATGCTCCAACTGTGGCAGTGCATAACTCTACTTCTATAATACATGCCCCCTCCCCCTCCCTTCCTCCTCCTCCTCCTCCTCCTCCTCCTTAGTGTATGGCATATATGTCATAGATAAGTGTTTCTCCATTTCTTGCAATATTGGAACCTGAGGCCATCTCCTGAAACAACATTTTCAGGGATTCATGATCAATAGAGAGAAATGCTTATTTTTATTTATAAACCAAATTCATAGGTTGCCTAAGGCCTAGCGACTGTGGATAATATACAAGATTAAAAACAGACAGTTTTATTTTATTTATCAATGGAGTAGAAACAAAAGGTGACAAACTGGAGATTCATGTGCCAAAACATTAATAAAGTACCCACAGCAGACACATACTTCCTAACAATGTGGGGGGAAAGGACAACATAGGGTGATTTGAACTTCTGGGAGAATTCTGGGAGAATACAATTCTAAAGGGCTAATGTGGGACATAGCAGGCACACTTCCAAGACCCCATCAGATGATACTGTTTAACTATGGAGTCTGGAGCACACCCACTGTGTCAGATCTTACTATATGGGCTGCACTGGATGTGGAAGATCAGAATATCAGTAACTAACTTTTATGACTGATGAGCCCCTCTTGAATTACAGGCAACATACATTAAACATAGGTTGCTGAAAAGTGACAGTGGAGAAAACCCATTACCCTTAAATCTAGGCTTTTGAGCTTCCTAGGCCAGTTAATCCTCATTTAGCAATCACAGTTGGGACTAGCAACAACATACATTTACATAGGTTGCTGAAAAGTGACAGTGGAGAAAACCCATTACCCTTAAATCTAGGCTTTTGAGCTTCCTAGGCCAGTTAATTCTCATTTAGCAATCACAGTTGGGACTAGCAACTGGTCCTTAAGTTACTAATGGGAAACTGTGACTGTGCTTATGATCTCCAGTTTTTCTTTGCTTTATAAAACTGTTAAGCTCTATACGCTTCTGTGAAGATGAACTTTTGTTATACAGGTAGTGCTCGACTTTACAACCGTTCATTCAAAATTACAACGGCACTGAAAAAAGTGACTTATGACCATTTTTCACAGTTATGACCATTGCAACAGCCCCATGATCATTTGATCAAAATTCAGATGCTTGGCAACTGTTTGCAAAGTCAGTGAGGAAGCCAGATTCACTTAATAACCATGTTGCTAACTTATCAACTGTAGTAATAACTTTGGCAAGAAAGGTCGTAAAATGGGGCAAAACTCATTTAACAAATGGCTCACTTAACATGCATTTTGGGCTCAATTGTGGTCGTAAGTCAAGAACTTCCGGTAGTATAAAGTTATTATAAGATTGGTCTGTGTTTAACATTTAAACATGTCTTGTTATGGCTTAATTATTGTTGCTTAATGTTAAACTGGATGTTGAGTAAAAGGGAGGTATTTTGAATATTACCTTGAGGTCTTTAAAGGAAGGGTGAAATAAAAGATGATGGTTTTAAAACTAGAATTGGTAATAGATGTTACGGTCCATTTATTCTAAGAAA
>CM019150.1:143743683-143933683 GCA_009733165.1 Naja naja
GATTAAATCAGTCTCCAGCAAAGACAATAAATTATGAGGTGCCTCAGGGGAAGAATAGTTTATAGGGCTTTACTGCTCTTTCAGGCTGATGTAAAAGCATATTCAAAGCAAACACGTTAGGAAGAAACCATAATCTTCAGCCTTTGCAATTCCAGGATCCATCCAATATCTCTAATTGGGAATAGTAATATTGCAGTTGGAAACCGTCTTTAAGTCAGATGGTGCCCAGATTAATAATGGGTCTTTATTTGCCAGCTGAAGAGCAATTGCTTTCAATTTAAGAAATATTTTGAATAGGTCAGTATGTCATATACAGGTTTTCCTTGAGTTATGACCACAGTTGGGACCAGGATTTCCATTGCTAAGCAAGGCAGTTGATAAGTGTTTCACACACACAAATTTACGACCATTTTGCCCTGATAGTTAAACGAAGCACTGCATTTATTTAAGCGAATCATGCAGGGGTTATATATTGAATATGTCACTTCAAACTGTTCCCCACACACGTCCTAAAACTAGATTAAAAAGAACCCAATTAAACAAATAAGTCAAAAACATTATACTTTTCATTTATTTATTGAGGAAAATGAACCAAGACTACACACTTTCAAACACCACTGTACATATATTGAGAAGAAGCATTTTTTAGGGAACCCTCACACAAGATATCACCTGAAGCTTATATTATCACACCAATGCAGCCCATCAGTTTCAACAAATAAATAGAAAACTATGAATAGCTTATGAAGGGATGCTTGAAAAAATTCAGTTGTGCAGTTTCCTTTTTCCCTCCTTCATTTTTATATGAACAAGTGGCTGTGTTTGCTTCAGAAGGAGGCTATTTTTGTTCTAGAACAGTTGGACAAGGAGCCTGCAGGCAAGGCATTATATATAAAAAAGCTAAAAGCTGTAAAATATTATTTGGAACATCAGCCGTAACTACCGTGTTTCCCCGAAAATAAGACACTGTCTTATATTTTTTTTGGCTCCCAAAAACACACTAGGTCTTATTTTCGGGGTAGGTCTTATATATTTATGGTGCCAAAATAGTGGGTGTGAGTGTGTAGGGGGCGGTGTTTCGTGGGTGCACGGTTGCTCCCTGAAAAGTCTTCCTGGAACTGGAGATTTACACTAGGTCTTATTTTCGGGGTAGGTCTTATTTTCAGGGAAACACGGTATATAGAATACTGATCAAGCTGAAAGTGAAGGGATTGTGGAGAGGAAAGCAAGGGGAAAAAACATGAACATATTAAAAAGAGCAGAAACATGAAGATTCATGTTTTCATAAACAAGTTAAGATAGGTATGGAAAGTTTGACTACAATGAAAATGGATTTTTCTCTCCTTCCCATTTCTTTTTTTAATGCTTTATAATTCTCACCTATTGCTATAATTATTAATAACTTGATTTCTCGGTTGTATATGACCTTAACATGAAACATAAAATCTGAATGTGGAATAGTTTTGTGTTTGGAAAGTTAAACATAAGCTCAGCCCCACTGAACTGCACCTTATCTTTCCTATGTGTTTTAAATGGTATACCTGGCTTTACCAAGAAAATAATGTACTATATATTCAGAGAGATGCCTGAAGCTATAAATTCATATTTAGGTTTCTGTCTTAGAGGTAGCTCTTCTGTTTCCTATGAAGCTTAGGAATCTTGCTGCTCCGTTTTTGTCAGGATATTATACTGTCTCCAAACTTCACTCATTTCTAATAAATTTGCCTGAAAGTATCTAGGTCAGTTTTGATTTCCTACATTATTTTCCCCCCAGGAACTTCTTACTACTAAGGTAGTCATCCATTTGGAAAATTCTGAAATATGATTTTGGATTACACATTCTGTTTACATGGGACACAATTGTTTTCTGGGAGGGCTTCATGATACTCCTTTCAACTCTTTTTAATCTTTTGTCCTCTTTCTAAATTTCTTCCCCCTCTTTTTTTGAATTTATCTTTTAACTTCGTAAAAATCTCTGTATGTATGAGAAAATCAAATGTTTACAGTTGCTATCCATCAATCTTATTCCCATTGCTGTGCACTGGACTATCCAACTATCCATCAAGAATGAATAATCTTTTTCTACTCTCATTTTGAATGCCATGTCACTTTTTTCCTTTATTTTTGTCACAGTCTCTGGCAGCTTCTCTCAATTGGGGTTTCCCTGTAGTTATTGAAGTAAATTTTCCATAATGTCCAGCCAGCAACCCAGAACTATAAGAGCCTTGGTGGTGCAGGCTGTTAAATGCCTAGCTCTTAATTCCAGCTGCCTGCAATTAGTGCAGGCTCAAATCCCACCAGGCTCAAGGTTGACTTCCATCCTCTTGGGGTAGGTAAATTGAGGACCCAAGATTGTTGGGGGCAATAAGCTGACTTTGTAAAAATGCCACTTAGTAATAAGCAGGCATATACAATGGAATGAAGGCTATTGCTGAGCGCATTGGGTTGCGCTCCAAAAATTGTAAGCCACCCTGAGTCTCCAGAGAAGGGCGACATATAAATATGAATTTTTTAAAAAAAGAACTAAGGCATGCTGGTTGGAGAAGATGGGTTAAACCAACATTTAGGGAATTGCCAGATTGGATACGATGACCTATTTCTTGAGGAGGCGATAGATTAGAAGACTTCTCATTGTCAATAGGCGCATCTAGTGTAGTATGTATCTGCTCAACTGGCAAATTGATAAGTTGGTTCCAAGAATTAATTCCTAAAATTTAGTGCAGTGGGTGTCTCAAAACGCTGCAATTAGAGACACATTTTTCATTGCTGCATCCCTGGCAGTTGCTAAATTTGTGTGAAAGACTGGACTTTTTCCTGATTTCGGTTCCATCAAATGCTCAGGTGATAACGATCATAGTTTATTTTAGTCTGGTAGAAATGTTGCCGCTGTTCTTTACGCTGATAGAATCATGGGGCTCTTTGGGTTGACTGCATTAAGCAATAGTGTGGTTAATTTGGCTTTGATTTTGCATGTTTCAGTGCGTCCACTCAAGTATCGTGGAGGGTAAACTATGATTGGTAATCCCAGTTGCTTTATGTGGTTAAATAACCATAGTTAAATAAACTGTGGCAAAGCATGAATAAAGAATTCATTGTGATCTACCCTAGCAGGAATAATTCCCTTTGAGAAGCAGAATACAAGTACTCTGCTTAAAGGCAGGAATGTTAGTCCTACATAAAGCCCCTCCCCCTCTTTAGATGAGTTAATTTGGGTGGAGCAGGCAAACAAAAAGGCAGTGGGCACAATGACCAAAAATGGGAGAAAGATCCCAGAAACCAAAATTTGCAGCTAGACTAAGTGTAAATCTAGCGATTGCCAGCAATTGTTACATGTAGTTGGATAACCATTTAAACCTCTTTTAAACACATGCAGTTAAAATGTTACACAGTCAGCGTAATTAACTTTTATGGAGGAGCTCAGAATGAATCTTACAGAACCATTGGATGCTGTGGTAAATTTCAATGAAAAATTTGCAAAGTGCAAACGAGGTGTAGTTTAGTTATCTCTCCTTTAAAAAGGGGGGGGGGAAACGGTAACAAAGTTTCACAGTAACACTTCACAGTTTAATCCTTTCTGCTTATTTTATAGTTAATTTAATACTGTAGCCTGGGTTACACACGGATAACCCACAAAGGGATTTCTTTTTACGAATGTTTAGATGTTTGAGCATATTCTTAACCTCACCCTTCCCTTCCTGCATGGGTGGAGATGAAGAAATATGAAACATAAATAGATTGTATGACAAGTAAGATAACATGTGTAGTCTTTCTTCCCCAGGTTTTCTAGCCTTCAGGGGAAAATGCACTAAAGAGGTTTTTCCCCCATTTAGATGAGTTTTTTTTTTTGAGGGAGTTTCCTTTGACAGAAATTTCAGAGTGTTCAGATTGCAGCCCTTAAGAAGATATACTGTATAACAGGGGTCTCCAAACTTGGCAACTTTAAGACTTGTGGACTTCCAGAATTCCTCAGCCAGATAGGCTGGCTGATGAATTTGGGGAGTTGAAGTCCACAAGTCTTAAAGTTGCCAATTTTGGAGACCTCTGCTCAGGGATGGGATTCAAAAATCCCAGCAACCGGTTTGCTGCCCAGTTGCTGGGTGGGCATGGCCTACTGGAACTTCTGAGAGGGCCGTTTTTCATCTTTCCAAGGGTCCAGACCTCTGGGAGGGTGAAAATGGCCTCCCCAGGCTCGGAAGGCCCCTGGGAGCCAGAAACAGGCCCGTTTTGCGAGTTCTGGTACTTCCTGTTTGGCCGTTCTTTTGCCTTCCCAAGGGTCTAGAGGCTTCCCTCAGGCCTCTGGAAGAGCGAAAACAGCCCCCCGACTCCAGAGGCCCCCTGGAAGCGGAAACAGGTCCGTTCCTAGACTTCCAGAAGGCCCATTTCCCCCTCGCAGAGCCTCTGTGCGGACCCTGCACTTACCTGCATCAAAAATGGGCCACATGGAGACTCCAGAGGGGGGGGGGCAGGCGGGGCCAGACAGTTGGTTCAAATACTGGTTCGGCGAACAAGATGCAAATTTAACATCCGGTTAGCTCGAAGTCTGAACTGGTAGAATCCCACCCCTGCCTCTGCTGTATAAAAATGTATAGTAAAGAGATAAAAGAAAAGTCTGCTCTGAATTTGGATGGAAAACATGCGTTTGAGCAGTTGACTCAGTGTTACACAGAACTTACAACTACTTGATTGTTGTTCTGCCGTAGCTTATGGAAAGCTACTTTGTTAAGAATCTGCCAGCTTCAGAATTTCAGTGTCACATGAACGGGCAAAGCAGTGCTATCCTTTCTGAGCTTTCCATGGCAACACAGCAAACGATTTAAGAATTATGGCTGTACAGTGTGCAGATTCAAAGAGGAAATGATGATTTAGAGCAGCGGTTACCAATAGGTGGGCCACAGCCCACTGGTGGGCCATGGAAAATTTTTGGTGGGCCGCAGAAGAAATGGCCCCCAAAAGCAATTAATCTGGGCCTTGCAGTTCTCGCACCTCCCAGCTCTCTGAGGGACCCCGGAGTCAGGTCCTTGAGATGCACGTGCCAACCAGCTCCTACACACGGCGGCGGCGGCAACAGTCCCCACCCCGAGTGCCCGCTGTCAGCTCTTCCCCATTAGTTCTCTACCTTTGAATTGCTCCCACTTCTCTTTCCTTCCTCCTCCACTGCCTCCACCCCCGTGCAGGCAGGCAAGGAAAGGGAGACGCAGCTGTGTGCAGCTCTCAGCTCTTCCAGCCCTTGCTGCCTCTCCCAACATCAAAGCCTCAGAGATGCAGGCAGAAGCCACTGCAGCGGTAGCGCCCTGAGTTGCCTTAGCATGCTCGGTTAGTTAAGAATCGCCCTGCCCAGAGAAGGAGGTGGTGCTGGAGGAGGAGGAGGCAATAGTGGAGAAGCAAGCAACTCAGGGCACTACCGCTGTGGCAGCTTTGCCTGCATCTCCGAGGCTTCGATGTTGGGAGAGGCAGCGAGGGCTGGAAGAGCTGAGAGCTGCACATGGCTGTCTCCCTTTCCTTGCCTTCCTGCACATGGGGGGGAGGGGGAAGGAATGAGAGAGGGCGAGCTGGGAGCAATTCAAAGCTAGAGAACTAATGGGGAAGAGCTGACAGCGGGCGCTAGGGGAGGGGACTGTTGTTGCCACTGCTGCCATGTGTGGGAGCTGGTTGGTGTGTGCATCTCAGGGACCTGACTCCGGGGTCCCTGAGAGAGCCAGGAGGTGCAAGAACTGCAAGTGGGAGCATTTGATGTTTTCAAAGAACTCCTAGAACGCGGTAGATTGGCATTTTGTAGGTCTCAGTGAAAGAGTGAGTTTGTTTCGCCTCCTTTCCTCCTCTGGTAATGCGAGAGATGCTTTCTCTCTCTTCCCTCCCCCACCCCCAAATAGTCACTGGCTGTGGCTGGATTTGGCAGCGAAGTGCTAAAGTGAGCGAAGTGCCCCCAGAGACACCTTTCCATACCTGTATCCAGGTGAGGCTGGAAGAGCCCCCCCCCCAGCTTTTCCTCGGCTGCAGATCTGAGCCTCTCAATCCTCCACCCGGGATCTGAAAGGAGTTCCCACTCTCTCCCCCTTCCCTCCCCCCCAATTAATCACCGAGGGCGGCAGTCCTTCTGCAGGCAGATGCCTGCTGAGAAGCCCCTGGAGTGGCAGCCAAGGGGCGCTGCCCCCCAAGGAGAGCAAAACCCCCTTTCTGCCTCTGCTTCTCCCAGCGGCAGTTGCCCTGAGGCCCCTCAGCTCAGAAACACACACACACCTAGCCCGCTCTTCTGTCTCTTTGGAAGGTGCCAGGTGAGGGGAGGCTTCCAGCCCGGAATATTTTATTTTGTTATCATTAAGCATTTACATTTTTGTTATAATTAAATAAGTGTGTGTGTGTGTGTAATTTATATTTAACATAAAATTTTTTATATTAAATATGTTAGCTTTAAAAAAATTGTAAGTGGTCCTCAGGATTTAAAAGTATGAGTTTGGTGGTCCCTGATATCCAAAAGGTTGGCGACCCCTGATTTAGTGAGTGGCTGGGGCCCTGTATCTTTTCCTAGACTCTCCAGGCTTGGTCTCCACAGCTGCAGTCTGAGCTGAGGGAAAGATGCATTTGGTTTAAGGATATCCAGATTGTTGCACAGTCTGGTTAAGAAATCCATATGAGCCCTGAATTGACTTTTCACAAAGGATAATAATACCTAGATGGGCACCACCCTCATTGTTAAGATATTGCTCACAAAGTTATATTTGGTCCAAATGTGAGCAGCCTTTTAGCAATTCACCGAGTTGTCATAAATGCCAAAACAATTCATGCAGAATTGAACTGGTTAGGTTTAACATATTATAAAAGGGAATATTTATGTACTAACCTGAATGTGATTCACTACCCCATATTTCAGATTGGCAGCAGAAATAAACACGTGGGTTTTTTTTTAAAGCATTAACTTTTTCTAGGCCTGTTACAAGGCTTGTGATTATTATATATGTGTATTATCATTTGTAGAGTCGTTTACTATGAGATGGGCAGCAAAATAATTCAATAAATACTTAAAGGTGCTTTGAATCATGGCAAGTGCCCTAGTTGCTTGCGTCTTCAACTTTTTAAAACAGACACATCCTTTTCTAGATACGTTTCTACAGCTGCAAAATAGTCCCAGGGAAATATGCGTTTGGTGCATTTCCCTGTTTTCCCCTAAACCTATTTTGGCTTCAAATTTGTGCTTTGCAGCCCAATCTATTATATATATTATGATAAAATGGATGTGTATTGGTTAAACTTTGTATCTTCCTCAATACCAAAAGAGGTAAAAGAGGAGGTAAGGGGAGAGGGAGGGAGAGGGAGAAAGAGAGAGAGAGAATGAATTGATTGAACGCTGGATTTTTTTCCAAGGCAGGGCAGAAACTAATAGATTATAACAGCGGTCTCCAATCTTTCTGGCTCGGTGGACTGGTGGAAAGAGAATGGGGGGAGGGAGGGGATGGTTTTGTGTGCACGCACCACTTTTGCAAAAGCATCTTTGCGTATGCTTGACCACCACTTCTGCGGCCCGGTTCCTAATAGGCTGTGGCCTGGCACCAGTTGGAAATCTTTGGATTGTAAGATCTTTAGGATATTTTGATATCAGTTTTGGAAAGAATAGCACCATTGTGAAGGATGCAACTGGGCTATTTTATGACTACAGTTAGTCCTCAAGTTACAACCATTTGTTTAGTGACCGTTCAAAGTTACAATGGCATTTTAAAAACTAACTTATGAGCGGTTCTTTCACTTTGCAGCAGACTGTTGCAGCATCCACAGTCATGTGATCAAAATTCGGGCAGTTGGACACCGGCATGTATTTATTATGTTTGCAGCCTCCTAGGGTTCTGGGTTTGTCATTGGCAGCCTTCTTAGGGAGTTTCTGACAAGAAAAGTCAAAGCAGAAGCCAGATTGTCTTAACAACCACATGATTGTGCACTTACCTGCAATGATTCACTTAACCATGGCAGAAAGGTTGCATAATGGGTGCATGACTCCCTGCTTTACAACAGAAATTTTGGGCTCAATTATTGTTACAACTTGAGGACTGCCTGTATTCTACCAATATTTTTGAGGTGCCGGGTGAATACACAGTTCATTTTGATCTTACATATATTCACTGCTCAATAGAAACTAACGATGGTGAAGAAGAGGTAACAAATCTTCATAAGATTTGGACTTGGCATGAAATAAAAGAGCTGTCTGTGGTAATTGGAATCAACAGAAAGGACATTTATCTTTCATAAGGGAAACTCACCGTTTTATCTGGGTCTGTAAATGTCCCAGCAAGCAGCACTGCTGAAATAGGTTGGAATTTCTTTGTTAGCATTGGCCAAGAGTGCTGCTTAATTACGGCTTGTTCTCTGTATATTGATTAAACAAATGTATGCTTTTAGAAAGCTCTGTGTCTGTTCTGAAAGTCCCCATTTTCAAGCCTATTGAAAACTGCAAACTTCGGTAATACAGTAGATTCTTGGAATTTATTCAGATAACTCATTTTAGGGTATATTAATAACATGACCATTTAAATACTCTGGGCGGCTTGAAACATGGATGTGTAATAATATGAGTGTTTTGCTCTTTAGGCACTAATAAATGTGTAAAGCTTGTTCTAAATTTAACATAGGTACAGATTATGCAAATTAGACAATTGTTGAACTGGCTGCTTGCCTGAATATCTGCTTTAATAGACCGGTTCAGCTTTTGTAAAACTTATCCTAAATTGTTAGGAAACATTGACTAAAAATAGTTTTTTAGAACTGTGAGAAAGATCACAGTACAGATGAAGACCCCAAGCTACAGCCTTTCCACAATATGTGAAAGGAGGCATGGATTGAAATTCTGATTTCTCTTTGAAGCAAGAAATGAGTTTATTTGTGTTGAAAGGGTATTCAGATCCCTAGATTCCTGAGTAAACTAGACAGGGCTGTTGTTGTGAAACAAGTTAGGTTTTGGGTTTTTTTTTGAAGAGATGTTTTCAGGAGCTTTGTCTAAGTTTGACATCTGTGCCAAAGGCGGAATATAAATATCCCTGTACAGTAATTGGCTTTGTTTGGTCCCATCCTTATTTTGTCTTTGAGATGCTGTTACCTCATGAGTTTAAAATTTGTAAGTATATATTGATAACGATTACATCTGCTTTCAAATAAATTATTTAAGATGTTCATAGGTCCTGGTAGATGGGGTTTATTTCACTGGTCTAGTCAGCTATGGAAATCATTATCTATAGGAGATGCATAATTGCATCCCAACAAATGGCTTTGTTAAGATGCGATGGTGTAAAATGGGATGACCATCATTCACCCAGCCTTGTTTTCTTGACCTTGCAGTAAGATCCCTGGAGGAAAAGGAAGGGAGTTTAAAACAGTGTTCAACAATTAGAATCCCCAAAAATGTTCACTCCTGACTTCTTCCTGTATTTTCATTATTGTCTGAAGGAAACCCCTCCAAATGGTTCATTCAGATTTTGGATAATGTGATTTTGATGCTGTGATACAAAAATACATTTGGGTGGGAACCAAATTCCCAACCCCCCCAAAGATAAATGTTCTAAATTGAGATGATTTAATAATCATAGTCTTTTAATGCAAGTGTTTCCTTAAGCGTATACTGAACATGATAACTGGCTTCTTTAGTGATTAGCAATTAAATAAAACTTTGAAACTATATTGGGAAGGCATTCTAGGAGTTACAACCGAATATATTTGGGGTCTCCTAGGGTTGAGAAGATTGTTTTAAGCTGTCCACTCAAGCAGCATAATCTAGCTGTACACTATTTGTCTTTTGCACTATAGAATTTTCATTATTTAGAAATGAGGGCAGTTATGAGAGACTATGATTTCTGTTGCTGACTGGTGTACATGTAAAGACCAATTATTATATTAACTATTAACTGCCCAGTAATCTTCAGAAACAATTTGCTATTCTTACTGGACACAAAACAGTATTTCTTCTATAGTCTTACTTTAAAACTGAATATGGTATCCTGTATCAAAATGTAATCTGAAATACTTCCATGTTTTACTTTCTGTTAAGCAATTTGTATTCTTTGACTATCAAATCCATTTGTTTAGATTTTCTCTTCCATATCGGGGAGGGATTCTAATTATGTTCAAATAGTTCATTTCTGTGTTGATTTCTGTAGGCAACTTTCTCCTTTTCCTGAAGTGCTTCGAAACAAATTTTCACTGCACCACTAAATGGAGGTAGCTCTTGCTATCTTTACTAAGTCTATGCATGTTCCCCTTCTCATTTGCTTATTTGAGCCCATTCCTCTTTCTTTTTGGTTAATTGTCCCATAAGTAACATACCATATTTTGAGTCTTCACGGAACTGTTTTTCTGTCTTCCATCTTGCACTTAAGGGTTTTCCCCTTCGAACTACTTTAGGTGGCTTTTTGCAAACCTTTGCTTATGAAACATATACTGAAATCCTCTGAACGATGTACGAGAAGTCCTCTGCTTGCAACTAGTATTTATTTAGTGACCATTTAAAGCTATAGCAGCCCTGAGAAAGTAGTTTATGAACCGTCCTTGCACTTAGACCATGGTAGCGTCCCCATGGCCATATGATCACGATGTAAGCACTTGGCAAACAGCTCACATTTATGACAGTTGTAGTGTCCCAAGTCATGTGGTCACTATTTGCAACCTTCTAACAAACAAAGTTAGTGGGGTGGGGTGGAGTAAGCCAGATGTGTTTAATAATTGCATAGCTCATTTAACAACCGTATCAAAATGGCCATAAAATAAGGTGCTGACCTGCTTGCTAACCACATCAGTTAGTGACGGAGGTTCCAGTCCCAATTGTGATCATAATTCGAGGACAATTAGAGCTTTAGATCAAGGGTCTTCAAACTTGGCAAACTTCAGCTCCCAGAATTCCTGAGCTAACATGACTGAAAGAGGAATTCTGGGAGATGAAGTCCACAAGTCTTAAAGCTGTCAAGCTTGAAGACCCCTGCTTTAGATCCACAAGCAAGGTAAAACTTAAATTGGAAATAAAGGGAATAGTGGTGATGATTGAGCAGTTCCTAGCTTAGACTGTGTTCCATAATTTAAAAAACAAAACAAAACCCGTGTTTCAAAATGATAATGTTTCAAATCAGAAATAGGATTTCCTTTTTCCTTTCGTTCACATGGAAAAGTTGAGTGTTGTTACATAGTGTGTGGTTTTAATCTGAGGTGATGGTAATGCTGTGTTGCAATTGTCACCTTGCTTGGAATGAGTCTTTGCTCTCAATAAACCACGATTTATGATTTTCCAGGGATACAAGAGCAATTGCTGTTAGATATTCTCCCAGATTGACATGGTGGAAAATATTTGTAGTTATGTGGTGTTGGTGGCTGTTCGGTTGTTTTCCGAACTTGTTCAGTTTCTGAATGTTTCATCACCAGGCTAGGTAACCTCCTCAACAGAACTTTGATTGAAGTGCCTTGTTTCAGTTCTCTTCTGCAAGTCTTCTGTGGGACTGCTTTTATAGGGTCTCCACATAAGACATATAAAAGCAGAAGAGAACTGAAACAAGACACTTCAACTGAAGTTCCGCTGATGGTGTTATCTAGTCTGGTGACGAAACATTAGGAAACTGAATAACAAGTTCAGAAAACAAATAACCACCCACATTCTCCCAGCTTCCCTTCATGTTTGTAGGTTCAGGCAGAGCCTGCCCTATAGCAATTCCTTCTGGTTGATGTTAATATTAATCAACCAGTTGTTGTCTTTAAGGAAAAGAATAAAGTATTCTACTTTAGGATGAATTTTATTTGTCTTACGTGTTGCATAGGTTTGGGGAAGAAAGCTTTAGTAAAAAAAAAAGGTCGTAAGTCCCGTTTTTAGTGCCATTGTAACTTTGAACAGTCATTAAACGCATGGTTGTAAGCCGAGGATTACCTGTAGCTATTATACTATTAGTATTTCTACCTCTTAAAAAACATGCAGCACTCTCATGAGCTGAGAGCTGGATTTGATTTTGGACTTTTCTTGGTGGAGAAAAATTTTCCTCATTTCTGACTTAATCATCTGTTGGAATCATGTCATGATGGTATATATTTGCATAGTTCCATGTTTTAGCTCTACTTTGTGTTAGGCTTTGATGTTTTGTTTCAATGAAACAGTATTCCACAACAGGGGAAAAGGAGAAAATATCTGCCTTTTCTTTTTATAAAAGAATGGGCCTTAACTTTGCCCATCTGGAAAGAATGTTTAGCTTATAGCAGCTCATGCTAAATTGTTGAATATATTCCTTTCGGAGACATCTCAGCCTTTTTCCCTGGAAAAAAAAAACCTCCAGCAAATGCTGAGAATGCACATTTATTTTTGATATGTCATGCAAACCAAATCCTTACTTATAGAGTTTCTAACATTCTTAAGGAAGCCACAAACTGACTCAAATTCTAAAAGAACATGCTTTGGACTAGAGCATGAATTCTTCTCACCAAAAATCTAAACTAATGTTCAGTGAGCAATGTAAATTTATTTGGGAGGAAAGAAGGTTCTCTCCCCTCCCCCAAGGGGAACCAATAGAAAATATAGAGAATCGTTATTTGAAGTTCTGCTGCTCCTGTGCAAAAATGAGGGATCCTTGGTGCTGTCTGAGCTTGCTTGTTTCCTTGCAGACGATTCATTACCCAAACTAGGTAACATCATCAGTGCGTGTACAAAAAGCATAGAATATCATTTTGGGGGTGGTTTTCAAAAGAGAACCAGAACAAAAGAAGTTGAATGGAAGTGCATTGGAGCCACTTGTCTGCAGTAGACAAGAATGTGCTTGAAAATTTGTAGACAAGGCAAGTTATGAATTATTCCACAGTTCACAGATGCTTCTTGGCAAAGTTCCATACAAGTACACAGATTGAAACCACTGTCTTTTTATTTAATTTGCTGTGAAATGTACACACTGCCTCAATCCAACTGGACTCCATTAGAATGTGCATAATATAAAATAATGATTTTAATACAACAGTAAGAAATATACTATAATAAAACTAAAATGTATTTTGATGGTTCTAGAATCAATCCTAAAACGCCCTGCAGAAAAGCCATCTCCCCCGGCTTTTTGAAGGTCCACAAGAGTTTACAGTACTTGTCACTATAAGGATAAGCTATACCATAGGACAAGAGCCCCTAAATATAATGCTTACGTTTTTGTTTCTTTTCATTGCATTTTCTGGTAGATGGGGACTGTCTGAAAGCTTTTTCTGACTGCCTGGGTTGTAGGAACAGATTTGGTCAGGGGAAGGAAGTCTCTTATATACTCATGAGTGAAGGGAATGTCTTCAAAGACTAGAGGAAGAGCCACCATCAAGGCAAGAGTCAGATAGACAGGGCTTCAGGCCAGTCTAAGAAACCAAATTTAAAATGAACCAGTTCACTAGTTCACCTGAAGATTAAATGAGGATGGGGAAAGCACATTCAAACTTGAAAGATTCTGTTACTATACCTAGTACAATAATTTTTTTTTACCTCTGTGGCATTAGTTTCTCAATCTGATTTACTTTCTGAGACTCACACCATTAAGAATTTTAAGATAGTGACCACACATTGCTCCTGGGGCAGGGGGGCAGGGCAGCAGTATGAAGACTGATATGTGATACGTTGCTTTTTGGACCAGCTGAAGTTTCCAGGTGTTCTTCAAGGACATTCCCATGTAAAGTGAATTTCAGTAATCCAAACAAGAGATAAGAAGAGCATGAATGCATCTTGTTTCAGATAATACTGTCATTGGAACACCAGCCAAACCTAAACAAGGTCCTTGTATGCCCTAACCTTCACTTGCTCCTTTAGAAAGAGCCAACATTTCAAACATGTGACTTCTAGAAAGCTTCCATTGTTTATTTCCCTTTTACGGATAGGAAAGTGGAAAGTGGGAGTTGAGCCTTTTGAAAAAAATGAGGACTTGGCCCTCACTCACTCTCCTTCATGTAAAAAGTTGCAATTTGTGTGTGGGTAGGTGTGTGTACAGTATGCCTCATTTTTTCTCAGTTCCAAGATTCAGCTAAAATATCTGTAGGTATCCAATCCTAAACAATTAGTCCTTTCAGGATGTTTTGTATCTATGGATTGAGGCAATTGGTGATCCACCAAACCAAATCCAGTCACCAAGGGTATATTGTACCTAGGCAGATAATTGACAACTCTTTTGTTATCCAGTTTCAAGAAGGAATCAAAGAAGGAATCACATGCCATTTTCATCAACTATTTGATTGTTTGTCAAACCAATACACTGGCAACTCTTTTTCAGGCTTTTTTTCCATTCCATTAAAGAATCATTCGATTATTTGGTACAAAACCTGTATTGAATCTTACATGGTAGCTTATACCACTCATTGCAATTTGATCTTCACGCTGTTTAAGTGTAATATTAATGCTTGGCATTCCTGTTTTTATCAGTCATAAAACTCCACTGAAAGCATGTCTGTTTGACCAATTGTCATCCACAGTGATTTGTTTGCTTGGCTATCAAAAATTACTATTGTGCTGCAAACACTTCAGTAATGGAGGGGCACCAGTCACTACAAATAAATCTGTCTAGGGATACAGAAGAGCAGTTTGATAAGATGACAGTCTTTCGGAATAAAATAAAATATTTTTGCATATTTGGCTGAGTACTGTTGTAGGATAGTGATAAAAAATGTCTTGCATTTCATTGTATCCAGTAAATCAACTTTACAGTTCTGCATAAATATGATGAGAGAGATGGTGCCCCTGAATCTGTAAACTGCCTTTTGTGTGTCTCCTTGAATTTATAAATATTTTAATGTTGACATTCTTTTGTAACAGTTGCTTTGCTGCTATATTGATGAGGGATGCTGTTTGAGGCAATGAACTTTCCATGCTGTCACAATGTACTTGAAGGTAATGAGTTTCAGGCTGAAAACCATATAAAAATGATCCACCAAAGCTCTTAGACTTCAAGGGAAAAAATCTTTAACTTGTTATTTAGACCAGTCTTCTTCAAATTCTCTGTGAGCAGCGTGTACCATTATATAAACATTCAGAAGTCCAGGGACCATCCACCTGAACTAGCAACTTCTGTGTTTTTGTCTTTAATAGCACGAGAGGTCGTGTTTTTAAAAGAATGAGTAGCCATAGTTAGATATGCTTCCCATTGTCTGTGCTTTAAAAATACTTAATGTTATTTAATGTTACCCAACATTAAATATTTATTTTAATACTTTGATTGTTTGCCATTTGAGATGGGAGCTGAATCTGTGAGCCTGTTCTGGTTTCTCACAAGCTGACTGTTGGTGAACATAAGGGGTCATGTCATTAAGCTACAGCTGACAGAGCCGTTGCCCATCTCCCGTCTTTCTTTCCCACATTCACCAAAACTGGACAACTGCATTGTCAGGACGAGGACGCAGCGCTGTGATTTTCCCTGGTGTATGTTTGGTGGGGAGTTAGTGGTAGACAACCTTGGTGAATCTTCATGAACTGTTCTTGGAGAATCACTGATTCAGGACCTCAACTCTTAAAATCAAATGTTGAAAGTGTGCAAATTCAATAATACTAGCAGAACTCTTGTTATCCTACTTAATGTTAAAGTTTCTACTGTTTTAAAATAATAGAATCATATGGCTGGAAGGGACATTGGAGCTATTTTAGTCCAACCCTTGCCCAAGGCAGGAGTCCTCATACTGTCCAAGACAAATGGCTGTCCAATCTTTTCTTGAAATCTCCAACAATGGAGCATCCATAATTCTGGAAGCCAAGCTGTTCCACTGATTAATTGTTCTTACTGTCAGGAATTTTCTCTTTATTCCAGACTAGCGAATAACCCAGCGTTGCCCAGGTATTTATTTATTCTAATCCTGTATTAGTCAGAAAAATCCTGTAGTTGGCATTCACGCTGGTGTACTGTCTCTCGTGCAGCGTCATAACTCTTCTATTCCTCTCCTCGTGAGTTTCTTGTCTGCTTTTGATTGTACTTGGCCAATCGCCTGGTGTTTCCTTGGATGGCTGAGAGGGAGCCCCCTTGTGGAGTACTGTGAAGCTGTTACCATGGCAAGTCCACTCTGCTGTACAGTAGAAACCATTTTAAGGCACACACACACACACACACACACCGAGGGGTGTTAAGGGTGTCTTACCCCCACAGTATTTTTTTCCAGAGGGTAAGTCATCTGTCTACCACGTTTGGTTGAAATTGCTTGAGGCATCCAGAGTATACACACACACACACACACACACACACACACACACACTCTCTCTCTCTCTCCCTCTCTCTGATGAGCTTCTACCCATTGCTTCTTGTCCTGCCCACAGGTGCGATGGAAAATGGATCAGTGCCCCTCTTTCCTGTGACAGCCCTTCAAGTATTGGACTGTTCTGACCCAAGCCTTGTTCAAATTAAACAAACACAAACTGTGTATAAAAGCAAACCTTTTTTAATGCGACTCTGGGAATTCAGTGCATTCCCAGCCAAGAGACATTTAAACTTAATTGTCCGATATCAAAAGCAAGCCCTACTATCAAGGTTGCAAAAGGCTGCCAAGAACAGAAGACTAATTACTGATTAAATATCCACCAACAGAAGTTTCAAAAACAAACTGGAGTAAGCAGGGCTTCAACGAGGACTCTGAGTTTAAAGACCTTCTTTGCTTCCTGCAAAGAACACATCCCCGAGGGCTGGTTTTTATCCCTTATGGGGGAGGCCATCACCTTCCAGCCTTACTCCCAAGTCGCCCTTACTGCTTCAGCTGGTCTTTCCTTCGAGCAGCCCTGAGTGCATGCACACTGGGCACAGGCTCCCCGGGGTCCTCTGCATCACTGCTGTCAGACTCCACAAGCTCTGAAGGCAGCACCCCACTCTCCGATAGTCCAGGCCCCGTCCCTGCATCTCACGCAGGCCCCTTGTCCGAGTCCTCACTATCAGAGACCTTTGCCGTCCGCACCTGCTGCCGGCGAACCACAACATGGACAGTTTCTATCATGTCTCCCCTCTACCTTCTCTTCATTAGGCTAAACAACGCTAGTTCCGTTAACCATTCATCTCATGATTTAGTCTCGAAGCCCCTTATCATTTTTATTGCTCTTCTCTGCACTGGAGCTTCAGCATCTTTTTTGAATCACAAGTGTGATCTCACCACTGCAGTATGAAGCAGTACTATTACTTCCTGTGATCTTGATGCTATCCCTCAGCCTAGAACCACACTGGCTTTATTTTTGGCAGCTACAACACAGGACTGACTTTATAGAATACTGGTTTTATTTGTTTGGGGGGGGGGGAAGAGCAAGAAATTCAGTTTCACCATTCAAACTGATGAAATGCTAATGGAACTTCTGATTGTTGGGTTTTTTTTGGGCAGGCACTCCCTGATATACATAAAAGGAAATAACTTGCCATTTCTTTTAAAATAGACATGGGAAATCTTCTAGCCCTCTCAATGTTGCCAAACCAGAATTCTCAACATCCCTCATCATCCTTCGGCAACATCTGGATGGCCACAAGTTCTCCACCCTTTTTAAAATAAAACATGATTAGGAGAGCCATGTCCTTCAGCCACCACAATCTGAGCTTTTCCTATATGGGCTTTGAAAATCAGAAGACTTTATCTTCAGTTTAGTTAATCCTCACAGTTCCTGTCTTGATAGACCAACCCAACCAACTTTTTTGAAGGTACGAGAAATGAAGACATTGCATTTTGTGCCTGAAAGTAGAGATACAGACATAATTCTATGTTTGCCTGAAGTTTCTAGATGGGGAAGCTGGGCATGGGGCAGGGTTAGAAAGGAGGGGTCCTTGGTCCTCTCTGAGCTGTTTTGTTGTTTTGCAGACATTTCATTAGTCAAACTAGGTAACATCATCAGTGCTAATACTAATACAAATATTCTCCTTTAAGGTTTAGAAAGAAATGGTTATGTCTGTTATAGCCAATCCAAGGTACTTACTGTCCTGACCAGCAGTAATTTTATGTCTTTATATGTTTTTTGAAGCATGCTGCATAAAAAATGAAAGAGCCTTGGTGGTGCAGGCTGTTAAATGCCTAGCACTTAAGTTCCAGCTGCCTGCAATTACTGCAGGCTCGAATCCCACCAAGCTCAAGGTTGACTTGGCCTTCCATCCTCTTGGGGCAGGTAAATTGAGAACCCAAGATTGTTGGGGGCAATAAGCTGACTTTGTAAAAATGCCGCTTAGTAATAAGCAGGCATATACAATGGAATGAAGGCTATTGCTGTGCGCATTGGGTTGTATCCCAAAAATTGTAAGCCGCCCTGAGTCTTCGGAGAAGGGCAGCATGTAAATGTAATTAAAAAAATAAATAAATTGTGTGTGCTTAGAAACATGAAGAAACAGTAGATGATGAGAAACCTGTTACTGTGAAAGCTGTAGGGGAAGGAGTTGTTTTGTAATAGTATTACAATGCTACTATGATTGAAGTAGGTGTGAGAACTTAACTAAGTTGCTTGATCTGGCCAGAGACTGTCCTTTTTTTAAGCAACATAATCTTGGAAGCAAGATAGAAAGGTAATACCAATTATTTACAGCTGTTTTGAGACTAGTTATACTTTATAATTTTAATAAGTTCATGAAACATAAATATATAATATTCAAATAGTAATTGATTGACAGATTGTATAAAGACACAGAAGTGGCTATGCATATTAGACAAATTAAAACATTTGAGGTATCAAATAACTCTTAGGCACAAAGCAATAAATGCACTCAAGCTAGTTTATACATATCCTTTGCCTAAAGCAATGTTTAAATCAACAGTTATACAGTAGTGTTTAAGTTGAATACAAGGTGGTTCTGTTAGATAAGAATAGGTTATAATTTGGCAGTATATTTATTTCACTTCTGTCTTCTCAGACTCCTTTAAATCTCAAATTCTTCTCTGGTAAAGTCTCCTCCTTAGTTCTATTTCATAATTACAGAACACCAACAAAGCTTTTAGTTCTTTGAAGATTTGGCTTTCAAAACGAATTATATTTTAAATCTCTTACTTTTGTATCTTTTCACAACAATTTTATTTTAGGGTTCTAGGAGAATAAAGTTCCTACATTTAGCAATTCCTTGTTTAATTACTTAACTGTCCTGTGACTAAATATATTGATTACTTTTAACACACCAGAGCAAGCAGTTTTTTCTTTTTCTTTTTTTAGTGTGAGTTGGGTAGATATAATATGTTTTGTGGGCATAGGACAAAGTATGGCAATCGCCCTCTTTACAGGTTACCTATTTATAGGTATAAAAATCTGGAATAGTCTTATATCTTAGAGGCAAGAGGAATAAGGATACCTCATCTATTGTGCTATAACAACTTAAACACTTGATGAAATTATCCTGCAAATCCAAAAATGAGATAAACAAAAGAACCTTAATGTCAAATGTGTAGTATATTATATACTGCAGGAGGAGTCCTAAAAATTAATCACTACAGTTGTTCAACACAGTGGTAGTTGACAGGGTTGACCTGAATTGCCATCTTTGGATTGTGATTTGAGTAGTAGCAGTTTGGGAGTGGGCATTTCACTGAATGTTACCAAAACAAATTGTGTCTCTGCAAACTAATTGTATGCTGGGGGGGTGGGGAAGTGAAGTAGCTGTAATGATAGAGAGAAACTTGGGATCACAAAAGAAAGAGACCAGCCTTTTAGTGTATCAGACTCTGACCCTTCCCTGTGTTTTTATACCCAGATTTGTTGATGTTTTGTCACTGTGCCTTGATGTATCTGATGTCTTCCCCAATATCCATAGGTGATTATGTACATTTTGATGTGCATAGTTTTTAAAAATGTTTTTGTACATCAAAAGTATGTTTCTTTTATTAGTTATATTTAATATATTTAATATCTATAACGTGTAACAGGGTGAGCTCCCGTTACTTGTCCCAGCTTCTGCCAACCTAGCAGTTCGAAAGCATGTAAAAATGCAAGTAGAAAAATAGGGACCACTTTGGTGGGAAGGTAACAGCGTTCTGTGTGCCTTCGGCGTTTAGAAATGCCGGCCACATGACCATGGAGACGTCTTCGGAGAGCACTGGCTCTTCGGCTTTGTAATGGAGATGAGTACCGCCCCCTAGAGCCGGAAACAACTAGCATGTATATGTGAGGGGAACCTTTACCTTAATCACCTATCTATTCCTTGACCCTGTCGTCAAGGAATTCTAGCTGGCGGGGTCCAGGGGAATATAATGTAAAATATTATATTAATGTTTTACGTTGTTGTCTTTGTCATGTTGTAAACTGCCCAGGATTGCTTGACAGCAAGATGGACTGCATTTAAATGTAATAAATAAAATAAAGATATACCAGCCAGCTACCAGGATCCTGGGTATGGTTTGAGGTATATTTCACAATCCCAAATAGATTTTGTGTTGAAAAAGTTGAAATGATTTTGCTTCATGACTGCATAATTTAGTAACATTAAACAGAAGCCGAAAAATGAAACGGAGTATTTTTTTTGTATTTATTGTTTTGAATACATTTTTTAAATTAAATCCTTGAAAAACTTGTCATCTTATAATCGTACTATGACAGGGCCAGTTTTGCTTTTCTAATCTAGGCAGTATAATTTGGCCGTTCCAGCTTAAGTTAGCATATTACGATTGGATTAAATACTAGTATTCCTACTTTTACTATGTTGTATTTCATTCAATTTTATTAAGTCTGATAGAATATGGATTCTGTTTGCAAAATTTTAAAACAGCTTTGACTGAGTTGGGGTAAGAGAGAAATATCTTCGTTGTTTATTGGGCACATCTTGACCGTATGCCCAGAATTAACCGAAATGCCATTTCTGTGATGCAGACATCCAGCTAGTACAGGCAATATGTTCCTGAAATATTGGACTCTGTACTTTTGTGGATCAGCCATAGACACAGCATGGCAAGAGTCAAATGGAGGCCAGAACAAACGATGAGTGAAAATTGCTCATCCGGCAAAATCTTGGCAGAGAGCTGGCTTCATCTCATTAATCAACACAATCCTAATGTATCTTCCGTGGTTCCTGTAGCAGGAATGCTGTGTAGAATTCTCACCCAAAGAATTCTGTGTAGAATTCTTTGGCCTTCTTAGTCAGGAAATGGTGTAAAGAAATGGTGGATACTACATCTTATGTGGAAAAAGTCTTGCTGCTCTAATATACACGTGAGAATTGTCCCATCATAATCAAATTATTTTGGTGCTTTAGGGTGTACATTGTATTAAAGGGTTCAGAAATGAAGCAGACTGTGTTCATTAAGAACCTCTTTTGAGCATTGAATCAGTACACTATAATTGGTAGTAAGTTCTTTCTTCAGCAAACCTTTTTCCTAATAGTTTAATCTTGAGGGCCTTTTTGTTGCTGTTGAAAGTTAAGATATTCACTCTGATGTGATTGTGATATCTAATTAAACCTTTTCTGTTTTTTAGAACCTCTGTCAAGCAATTGACTCAATCCTGTGTTGGGATAACAGACTTTGGGTTCTAGTAAAAGGCACCACAGTGTGGGACCTTTGACTTTTGTCCTGTGTCTTTGATATATTTTGCATGTTTCTGATGGCAATTTAAGCTATTCTCCCTGGAAGTCAAATTTGCACAATTTGTCCATAGACTTTTATATCCACATAATTATTTATATATATATGAAATCATTATTCTTAAAAATATTTCTGGAGCTAAACATTTAAAAAGCAATCGGCAGGACAGTAATTTTCCATGTATTTGGAGTTACTCTGCTCTTTGTATCTGTCTTTGGGGATATGGTCTTCATTTTGTTGTGCTATCTAGAGCATGTTGAAGAATAATTGGAAAAGCACCCTGACTAATAAAAGTTATTTGCTGTTTCAATTCCAGGAAAGCCCAACAGTACTGGCAACTCTGAACGGATTCAGCTCTCAGGAATGTACAACGTTAGAAAAGGGAAAATGCATTTGCCGGTCAACAGATGGACAAGACGCCAAGTTATCCTTTGCGGGACGTGCCTAATAGTATCATCGGTGAAAGAAAGCCAGACTGGAAAAATGCACGTGCTCCCCTTAATTGGTGGAAAGGCAAGTTGACAATTTCAATGTGTGTGTACATTTATTAAAATGAATAACACATCATCAAAATCACGTATTTTAAAAATAGCATAATACTAAAGGAATTAAACAAACCAAGAAAAAAAAAAAGCCAGAGCAGTATTAAGAAATAAAACCATGGGCCGGTTCTTCACTGTTTCCAGAGTAGCCGCATAGGCCAGGTCTAAGTACTCCACGGGCTGGATCCGGCCCCGCGGACCTTGAGTTTGACACCCCTGATCTAGCATGTCAGAAGGGTGGATACTTTTTTCCAAAAATTGTATTACAAATTACAGTGAGCAGAACTGCTTCTTTGCAAAACTTATTCTAGTAGTTGCTACCAATCCTGATAGCTATATACTATTTAAGGATTTAGAAGCAAAGGCTTCCCAGTGTTCTTTGATGAGCAACTCCTAATACCTTACTTGGGGGTTTCCTAGGAAAGAGAACACTGGACCAGATAGGCATGAAAAGCATAATTCATTTGAACTCTTCATTCATCCTTGAAAACATGAATATAATCTTTTTGGTTAAAAACAATGCTCAGTATATTGTTATTCTAGTACACTCCAAATATTCACAGAACATTTTTAGATTTTGGTAAACCTTATCATAAGGGATTTGATTCTTTATTAGCAAAGATAGAAGATACAATCTGATATGCAGATACTCTACTCTGTCGCGGCCCCTGACCTCTGGAACCAACTCCCCCTGGGACTCCGCCTGGCCCCTGACCTCCACACCTTCCGCCATGATTTGAAGACCTGGTTGTTTGACCAACCCGGGGTTTATATTTTTAAGGATTGTAAATTTGTTTCTTTGGGCTTATGAAATTGGTTTAATTTTTTCTTAACTATTTATTGTTGTTGTTTTTTAGCTGTGAGCCGCCCCGAGTCTTCGGAGATGGGGCGGCATACAAGTCCAAATAAAATAAATAAAAATAAAATGCAACATTCTGGGAAGTCAAAGTAGAGATGGGGAGATGCATTTTATTTATTTATTTATTTTTATTTTATTTAATTGGACTTGTATGCTGCCCCCTCTCCGAGAGGACTCAGGGCAGCTCACAATCAAAAGACAACAATAAATATTTTAAAAAGAATTAAACCAAGGAAGCCCAATCACTAAAATTAATTTAAAATAAATTTAACACCCCCCCAAGAGGTCAGTCCAGCCTGGCCTGTTCAAACAACCAGGTCTTCAAATCACGGCAGAAAGAGTGAAGATCAGGAGCCAGACGGAGCTCCAAAGGGAGTTGGTTCCACAAGGCGGGAGCTGCAACAGAGTAGGCCCTTCCCCGAGGCACCACCAGCCAACACTATCTCGCAGACGGTACCCCGAGGAGTCCCCATCTGTGCGCGCGCACAGGGCGATTGGTATTCGATATTGGCAGGAGACGCTCCCGCAAGTACCCTGGACCCAAGTCATGAAGGACTTTGAATGTTAATGCCAACACCTTGAATCACCTTGAATTTTCGTGTATCTTTGAAGATACCAGCTAATTCTTATGTTCACCTCTACATCACGAGTATAGACTACATACTGCTGTACTTGAACTTCAGCTTTGTACAGCCACATTCATCCAAAGATAGTGTATGCTATTGGCCCCCAACCTTTCTTCTAGCTTCAGAAGAAAAATTGTCTTCCATGCACTGGGGAGGGATGGTTTCATGTGCAACCTAGATCCCACACATGAGCAGATGAAGCTTTCCTCATTTGCCCGCCACTTGCATAGCCCTGGTTCTCAGCAGGCCATGGACTGGTTCTGATCTGTGGTCCTGGGGTTGGGGACCCCAGGGTATGCAATGAACAGGAAAAACAGAAGTCATTTCTGTGACAATTTGTTAGTTTAAAAGGTCTGGCAGTAAAATGGATTTTACTGAATTTTCCTCAAACTGTTTAATTAACAAGGAAATCCTATGTGTTATATATTTGAAATTATGAACCGTTATACTACTTGAACCCTATATGATCTGAAGACTTATTATGACTTTTGGTTTGTTTTGGCCCAGTGAAATGAGCTAAATTTTGCAATTTCATACTCTTTTATTAAATGTATACATTTTTTCTTATGTATACATTTCTTCTATACTATGTATACATTTCTTTTGTTATGTTGACAGCCTATCTATCCTTGCGGCTTTTTTTTCTCAACTGTATTTTTAGTTAATTAATATTTTAGAAGTTTAACCTCTGTCTTAGAAATTATGTTTTTTTTAAAAAAATATGTATTTCCCTCCATCCCCATGCAGGTAGAAGAAGTTAAAAAGCACCAACACTGTTTAGCATTTAGCTCATCTGGACCTCAAAGTCAGAGTTACTACATCTGCTTTGACACTTTCACTGAGTACTTGCGGTGGCTTCGGCAAGCTTCAAAGGTAACATTTTTGTAGTTATTTGGTATTTATTTACTTATATCCTGCTTTCATTGTTATTTTTTTTATAAACAAGAAACATATCTAGCACTCCTTTTTGTTCCACAACTAGAAAGGGAATGCCATGATCATTCAGCCAGTGTCATGGTTATTTAGTGAATTCATTGTTATGGACCAATTTTTGCCAGAAACTGGAAGTAAACACCAGTTTCTAGCAAAAACATCAGAAACCATGGTCATGTAACATCAAGTGCTGCAAACAGTCATAAAGGTGGGCAGTTGCCGAGGGTCCAAAATGCAACCCCGTGGTTGGGTGGGGTGGGGGGCAACACAGGAAGTTTGAAACTGGGTTGTAAGTCCCTGTTGGGAAGAGTCTGTCATAACTTCAAACAGTCTGTAAGTGACTGGTCGCAAGTCAAAGACCTGCATTCAGTTGCAAGTGAAACAAGATATTCTTCATCTCTTTCATTTCCTTTCCCCTCTTCATTGTCTAAAATACATTATAACTGTGAATTGTGGATAGACTTGAATAATGCATGGTGTGCAGTAGTTAGTTATGCTGTTGGGCAGGAAGCTAGGAAAGGACAGATGCTGATTCAAATCCCCCTCAGCTCTGGAAGCTCACTGAGTGACTTTCAGCCAGTAGCTATCTCTCAGATCAATCTGCCTCACGAGTTAATTTTTGTGGGGGGAATTGGAAAGAGAAGTGCTGCGTCAATTCACAATAGAGATACGTAACTACATTAATTCTTGCTGCCCTCTGAGGTAGCTGTTGTCTTAATTAGTTGTAATATCCTGCACTGAAAAGTAAGGCAAAGAATGACACTCAGAAATATAGGGAGAAGGATTGGAAGTTGCTAGCTTTTTAAGTTCCTGATTGCACAAGATTACTTGGTACCATCCTGTGCTTTCTCTTTGTTCAGCTGGGTTGGGAAATTGCCAGTGTAAGCCCATTTCGTTATGTAATCACAGCAACATCTTTTCTTTGAATGCTGAGATATATAAACCTGCTAGTGTAAGCCAGTGTAGAAATAGGCAAACTTTTAAAAGCCTTTTGTTTAAAGAAAAAAAAGAAAAGCAACACATTTTTTTGGTATTATGGAAATGCAAATGTTTGTAAGAAATGTAGCAGATGTTTAAATTGTAACTAAAAAGAGATGTGTATTTAAGAAAAAGGTGACATGGTAAATCACCTCAGCCCATAATAAAATTCTTGTTTTTGATTTGAAAACCTTTGAGAAAAGATTGGCCTGCTGTTTTTTTTTTTTAATTACATTTATATGCCGTCCTTCTCCGAAGACTCAGGGCAGCTTACAATTTTTGGGATACAACCCAGTGTGCTCAGCAATAGCCTTCATTCCATTGTATATGCCTGCTTATTACTAAGCGGCATTTTTACAAAGTCAGCTAATTGCCCCCAACAATCTTGGGTCCTCAATTTACCTACCCCGAGAGGATGGAAGGCTGAGTCAACCTTGAGCCTGGTGGGATTCGAGCCTACAGCAGTTGTAGGCAGCTGGAACTTAAGTGCAGGCAATTAACAGCCTGAGCCACCCAAGGCCCTGTTAAGCATTGATTGTTCTAAAAATTTCTGAACTAGCTTTTGAAGTGTTTTGAATGGAATCTTTTCTAAGAGCTTCAGAGTTCTTGAAAATTACCTATGAATTCATGATGAAATGAAGGCAGAGAAGAGCTTCCATTGTCAGTACATGACCAGGATATTATCTAAAGCTGTGTCCATCTCTTAGAAGGTTGATCTGTTAAACAGCTCGGAAGCCCTAATAATCCAGGTAACTGCTGATGAAGGGCCCTTGTAATATCTCCTATATTACTCATCCTGTTTAGCAGAGGGTCTCCATATACCTTAATTGTACACTAAGAACTAGGAATTCTCACCAGGAATTTTTATTGTATCTTTAAGTTGAGATATTTTAGTGGTGTATGTATGTCACTAACAAAGTATGGAAGTCAACAGGAAAGCTTCCTGATAGTGCATAATTTGTCCCTAGATTTCTCTTCTTAAATTGAGATTTGTGAAGCAAACTAATTTAATTTGAGAAATTCAGAGGCGACAAAATCTCAGATATTTGTTTTTAGCCCTATTCTCTCACAGTAACTTTTTAAAAAACTTTATTGAGAATTTGTACTTGAATAAAAGAAAAATAAATATATAAAAGAAGGAAAGAAAAGGAAGAAATTGCAGGGAACAAAACCATCAAAAGTTTAAAAAAATTAAGGAAGTGACCTTCATTTCAGCAGTTACTGCTATCAAGCTGCTATCCCTCTTCTCTCTTAAACGTAATCCCTTCATCCTCTCATTCAACACATTTTCAACTGTCCAGCCTAAAAGGAAACATTTTAGCTCTTTCCATTTTCAGCCAAAAAGGTCCACAAAGCATTCCACAAAGTTCCTTGTTTATTTGATCTTCCATTATGGGAACTTCAATATATCTTCATTCTATAGACATGTAATATTGTTGCTGGCTGATAGAATAGTATTTTCTTCTGTGAATTTTTTCTGTCATGTGCAAATACATTTTTCTGGAGTGATTAAACAATTCTTCCTTGTATAACTTTCATTCCCTTTAATAATATATTTTTCTTTATTTCAAATTTGTGTTCTATAAGAGGGGAGTAAAAAAAGAAAAAAATTAGAATTTCCCCTTCATGTACATAGCACTTTTAGTCTCTTTCAGCACTCTATACTTCTATGATCACATTATCTTCTCAAAATGTTATGTTTACCTTTTTTCCTACTTATCTTTGTTTAACACAGTCATCCAATCAGCATTCTTAACAAATTTAAACTCTTAACATTGGGAGTGTATCACTTTCTTCATGCTGTATTCTCATATAAGACTAACCGGGATATTTTCACATGGCTTGTTGAATAAGCCACATTATATCTATAATGGTAAATAAAAAAAATGGTTTCATGCATTTGCCTTTGCTTTATGTTGCTTGTGCTGCCTTGCAAATTAGCAAAGTTAAAATGACACTGAACTTTCACTTCTGCAAATACATTGAACATATGAATGATTCTTCTTAACAGGAGAAAAAGAATTCACCTTCATGGTTGAAAATATTAAGATATAATTTGAGGAGAGTCCACCGAAGGATAAAATGGTTCACAGTTGGGCATGGGTATGATGTAAAAATAATTATGCTAGATGAATAATTCATCTAGTTCTACTAGATGAATTCTAATAAAACAGAACAGGAAAGGAAAATAAATCAATTCCCTTGGAATAATTCTTATTGGAATTATGGCCTTCTAAATTTAGGAGAATTTAAACTGTTACAATTTGATTAAAAAAAATCCTACTGTTTACTAGACTAATGTAAATATTACCAGTAATCAAGCTTTACTTGGAGAAAAAACAAACTATTTAATCTAATTGAACTTTCTTTGATTCTTTCTAATTAGACAGTTAATTAGTTTGAGTCTGCTAGCAAATCAACTGCTTATCAAGACATAAATTGATAGTGCTAAATATCAATATCTTTGGGTCACTTAAATTAGTCACTCATTTTCATTTACATAAGCAAGAACAGGGGGGGGAAACTAATATTTTTTTGTTCCCAGGGGAATAATTCCCTGGCTATTGAGGCAAAAGAATCTTAGGATTTTTACAAAGATCATTTCATTATAATGCTTGCTTGTGAAAAAACTTGGTGGTTACTGATATTGAGAATTTTGACAATGCAGGATAAAGCATATATCCCTGTCAATTTATAATGTCCTGTTTTGTTAGCTTTCATATGTGTGGCTTAATATGACAATTTTGCAGTTAATATGTACAGTTTGTTCAAATTCTGCTAGCATCAGAAATCTGTGGCGGGCAATATTCTAAAATGTTACATGTTGAATTTGGCCCAGGGGCAAGTTTTATTTATTTATAAACCCGCAAGCCCAGTCTGGAAGTCATTGTACCTGATCATATATAACACTAAATCAGACTTTTACAACATGTTACCTTTTTGATGTGTTGAGCTTTATGTCTTCCAGTCTCACAGTACTAACAGGGACTGATGGGAGTTGTAGGCAACTTACTACAAAACTTAAGATTGGGAAAAGCATCTGGAAGCTCCAGTTGGTTCAAAATGCAGTGGCCATTCCAGTTTTGTGCAGACCTAGGTGTGTACATGTGTTTCCTCACCTGCAGGAGCTGCATTGGTTGCCAATTCGATTCTGGGTGCAATTCAAAGTGCTGGTTGTCACCTTTAAAGTCCTTCATGGCTTGAGGCTGGGTTATCTGAGGGACCATCTCTTGCTGGTCACGTCCACCCAACACACTAGAGAGAAGAGGCAAGGTATATTTCAGGTTCCATCCCTAGGAGGTACATCTTATGGGACCCAGAAAAAGGTCCTTCTCTGTGGTGGCTCCCTCCCTTTGGAACATTATACCTTCAGAAATTAGACCGCCCCCTCTCCCTTTGACACTCTTTCATAAGGCCCTGAAGACTTGGTTTTGCCAGTGGGCCTGGGGAACCCAGGTTGGGATGGAGCCCATCAAATGACTTGTTTGACTGTGTGTTGTTGCCAGGGATGGGTGGATAGGGTTATTGTCTTTTTAATTCTTTTTTGTATATTGTGTTCTTGTTGCTTGTAAGCCACCTAGAGCCACTATGAGTGAGTAGGAGTCCATTTAAATTCCTTAAATAAATAAATAGACTTGGAAAGATTGGACTTGTGTGAAGTTCAATTCTTTGTTCTTGGGAAGCATCATGAGAAAGAATAGGAAAACATTCACTGTGGTTTAGGTTAGCTACTTCTTGTTCACGCCTCAAAGCCTGACAAACTATACTTAATATTGATTATTTTTTAAACCAATCCATGTATAACCTGACGGAATGGATTGTGAAGCTTACTTGTTGAAGCTGCCATAGTTAATGTGATTAGTTAGTGTTCAATAGAGTACAGAATTTGGACATCATATTAAACAGGTTAATTAAAATTGGAAAGGAAATATCTCAGACAAATTAGAAGAAGGGAGTAATTATGCAATGCTTTCCTTATTCTTTGAAAATTTTAGTATACGTAGCTCATACCATTGTACCCGAGCTGCACAAAGGCAGAATAAGATGCAGTACTCAGCAACTTGATTGTCTTCTGTTACAATACAAGACAGCATAAATTATGCAGAATTCCAAGTGTTGCCACTTGAACAATTATTCACTTACTTGAAAAGGCTGAGATTAGATGGCTGTTCCCCATACATGTAATGCATATTTACATGCATAGCCTGTTGCCGGCTGCCCATTGAGAATATAAGGTAAAGAAGTACAGAATAGCGGGCATTGTAGAATACTTTTAGGTCAGGTATTCAATACTGGGACTCTTCTTTGAGAGCCATTTTTTTAAAAAAAACTCCTTTTCATATGCTACCAAGTGCCTCAAGAGTTTCTCTTTTATGCATAGTTTTAAGGGCAAAGTTGTATACACAAGTAGAGGATTGTCTGGACCTTATGATCCTTTCTATGCCCTGTATTACCTGCAGTATCTTTTTAAAAATAAATTGTTCCATAATGGACCAGCTCAGATTTATCATGTGAGATTCCTGACCAGAGCTAGACCTAATTTCTCTGCTAGTATGTGTGTTTTGTTTTTTGTTTTTGTTCCTACTGTTATCCATGTTTGCTCTCTGGAAATGTCCAAATGAGGATGCGGTTAAAACTTTGTTTTTTGGGGGAGGGGCATACCATAGTGGTTTAAAAAAGTGTAAATATTGGAAAATCGCACCCAAGTGTTCATACTAGCAAATGAGCATGTCTGAATTAATCTCATCTTTCAGCTGTATTTTAGATGTCACACTTGCATTGTATTATTTCTTTTCCTAACTTCTTTTTATTGAAAAATAATGCTGATAATATAATTTGCCTTGCTTCCCATGCACTTGCTTATTCGTTCTGTGAAGAAAAAAGTGTGAAAGGATGAGTTAAGTTTTTGTTCTGCCATCAGCTTCACAGGTCTTGGTTAATACTATATTGCAACTGTTACTTTTCCCTTCCAATTCTGGCACAGATGTTGTAGACTTTAAAATTGGGAAGCCCTCCATGAAATAATTAACATTTAGAATACTATCTGGCTATCTGTCTCTCATCTATATATACCAGATCTATCTATATTAGATTTATGTATCTATCAATTCTATGAATGGAGAGCACATTAAATAAACGAGTGTGTGCGTTCTAAAAGATTCATAAGGCAACTGTGGCTAGGAGAGCCTTTGCACAGCTTCATCTTCTGCTCCAAGCCCAAATTAGAGAAGGATGTCACATACTGAACATTAGACAAGTTATCAAGATCTCCCTGAGCAGACAGAGGAATTCAGAGTTTCAGCTTCCTGGAGAGAGGCTGAAGCTGCCAAGCCTGAATACTAAGAGCCCTAGATAAGATATCTTTTATCAAAAGATAGTCAGATGCCTTCCGCATCCATGGTCAGGAAAAGAGCAGCAAGAAGTCCATTGCCTTTTTAGGACAGGTGAAAAAGACCTAAAATTTAACCGCTAGGGGCTGTTATATATAGCAGGTTGAATTTCTTGTTTCTGCAGCACAGCTTATCTGCTGTGCTACTAGCACTTCTTCTGTCCTGCAGTTAAACACATTTCTCTCAGGTCTTCCACTGCTAGTTCCTGGGGAGCTGGAAGAGGTCTTGAACAAACTCTGCTACCATTTCTTGGGTGAAGCTGTGATACCTAGTGCCTTTTCAAGGACTCCACTTTGACCACAAAGTTTCCTCAGTCAGGGGGTACCAAGTTCTGCAATAAACTTTAACAATTCTGAAAAAGTCTCTCTTTCGGGGAATAATGGTTCAGTCCCCTAGTGGCTGCTGTTGCTGGCCTTGATGCTGCTGGTACTGCTACTCCACCATGTTTTCCAAAAATAAGACCCTGTCTTATTATTATTATTTTTTTGCCACCCAAAAAGGCACCAGGTCTATTTTCAGGGGATGTCATCCACAGACTAACCTCACTTGTGCGTGTCGCCCCTGGCCTCCTTTTCGTTGTCAGAGACCTTCAGGAACTACTACTTCTGCGGTCGGCAAGGCTTTCCTGAAGGCCTCTGCAATGATAACAGAGCTCCGGATCGATCTGGAGCTTTGTTATCAGCTATAGAGGCCTTCAGAAAAGCCTTGCCAGACATACCGGCTGCAGAAGAAATGGGCCGGCAAGGCAGGTGTCGCAATGTGCGAGGCCTGGCTACAACTGCCCAAAGGTAAGTAGTAGGGCAGCTCCACTCCCCCATCTCCACCCTAGCTTAATTTTTACCCATGGACTCTGGAGTGGATGGGATCTTAATTGGGGCTTATTTTGGGGGTAGGGCTTATATTGGGCACATGTAAAAATCATGCTAAGACTTACTTTCAGAGTAGGTCATATTTTCAGGGAAACAGGGTACTACATAAAATAATGTATCCCTTCCCCAAGACATTTGCAGGGCTCCTGTATAGTCCTCTGTGTCCTGCTTTATAAAACACTGATAGATTAATTCTTATCTCAACTGAATCATCTTTCTACAAGAAGGTAGTAGATTAAAAAAGGTCCACAACAAAGATATGGCTCCACAGAGATAGGACCCTACCCCCATCTCGAAATGGTAGATCTGATTTGTCTTCTTTGTCTCAGGATGGGACAAATGAAAAAGCACATTGGCTAGAATATTCATCTGGTTTAAAAGACTCTTTTGTTTTCTGGCCTTTTTTTGTTAACTTTGTTGTTTTTGAATCACATTCTTTATTGTTCTAATTGGGGCAGCAATCATGCAATACACACAAAGGGTTCAAAGAGATTTTTTGTGTGTGATACGGGATTTCTTTATGCATTAGAGGCAATGCCATTATAAAATGTGAAGTACCGGTTTTGCTTTCATGCTTCGCTTGAACCTAAGTTACATGGTGTTTTCCTGTCAGTGATCTTTTTTTTTGCCACCTTAAACATCACTTGAAAGGTGTCACTGTGTAAGTCGGAATTAAGGATGAGTTGAGATCCTGGATGTCTATCAGATTTATTTCTCTTAAACTGAGAATCCTATCGCCAAGTTCAAATTCAGTTTATATCTGTCTGAGGATAGACAATGTATCTTGTCTGCTCATGTGGGATTTTACTTTTGATTCTTAAACTGGTGACATCTAAACTAAGAAACAGTGGATTAGTGATGGAGTGAATCCCAACCAAACCCTAGCAACAGAGCCCCTGGAGAGAAAGTGATGGAATTTGCAATTTAACAATATTTGGAAGGCTTCAAATTCCATACCTAGTTAAGGGCAAACTAAAATATTCTGCTCTGAAAACTGGTTCATAACACAGCTGCTTCAGACATCAAAGGAAAACTGATTTTTAAAGAATTGGGGCAGCTTTCTATAAATCTAGTGTAGGAGATAATTGGGGAAGAAACTGAGCCATCCCAAATCCCATAGACATCCATGTCTTTTTATTTTATTTTATTTTATCTTGTTCTCCACAATATAGGAAGGCATACAAGGCTGTTGAGACCATGAAGAAGTTGTAGAAAAGTCAACTTCTATCGCTGACCTCTAATTTCTAACACTATCTCTAGATTATGCCTTGCTAGTGTTAGAGGCTTGAAGGCCATTATTGCTGGTGTTTTGTGACCCTGCTTCAAAATAAGCAAACCAAAAACAGTTTTCACTGGCTCTGAGTTATTAAGCCTTGTAAAGGAATGAATTCTTGTTTGTTCTCCCTGGGTTTGAGAAGCAATTAGTGCTTCAGCTCTTCTCTTTTTCTTTCTGTCCCGTTTAGATGCTGTGCTTGATTGCATCCTCATTTGAGGTTTCAGAAAGCCACGGCGATAAAAATGTCAAGTTAACACAGTGTGGCTTTGTTTTGTTATGAAACTGAATAATTGAAAACTTTTAATCTTTTGAGGAACATTGATGCATACAATGGTGATTCCTTTTCACTCTCCTAGACAAACTCACCTGGTTAGGGTTAATCTCATGTCTAAACATTGAGCCTATTTAAAATAGGATTTTTTGGGGGGTGGAAATTGTGTAGAATATATAGGTAGTCCTCGACTTACAACAGTTCATTTAGTGACCATTCAAGGTTACAACGGCACTGAAACAAGTGATTTATGACCATTTTTCACATTTACAGCTTTTGTAGCCGCCTCATGATCATGTGATCAAAATTCAGATGCTTGGCAATTGGTTCATACTTATGACAGTTTCTGTGTCCCAAGGTCATGTGATCCTCCTTCGGGACCTTCTGACCTGCAAAGTCAATGAGGAAACCAGATTCACTTAACAATTGTGTTACTAACTTACGAACTGCAGTGATCCACTTAACAAATGTGGCAAGAAAGGTGGGACAAAACTCACTTAACATAAATTTTGGGCTCCGTTGTGGTTGTAAGTCGAGGACTACCTGTATAGATAACAGTAAAGGTTCCCCTCGCATATACGTGCTAGTCGTTTCCGGCTGTAGGGGCTGGTGCTCATCTCCGTTACAAAGCCAAAGAGCCAGCGCTGTCCAAAGACGTCTCTGTGGTCATGTGGCCGGCATGACTAAATGCTGAAGACTCATGGAACACTGTTAATTTCCCACCAAAGTGGTCCCTATTTTTCTACTTGCATTTTTATATGCTTTTGAACTGCTAGGTTGGCAGAACCTGGGACAAGTAGAATAGAATAGAATAGAATAGAATAGAATAGAATAGAATTTTTTATTGTCCAAGTGTGATTGGACACACAAGGAATTTGCACCAAGACAATGGGAGCTTACTCTGTTACATGGCGCTAGGGATTCGAACCCCCGAACTGCCAACTTTCTGATTGACAAGCTCAGCAACTGAGCCACTGAGCCACCGCGTCCCTACTACCTGTATACAAGAATGCAATCCTCCATTGGACTTATATCAGTCCAACGTTTCTAGATACACCAGCTTCGGTGAGAAAACAATTTCCTCCAAATGTTGTGAACTCCATTCCTTTGTTAGCCAATAGAGGTAGTCCTCGCCTTGCGACCACAATTGAGCCCAAAATTTCTGCTGCTGAGTGAGACATTTGGTAAGTGAGTTTTGCCCCTTTGTATGCTCTTGCCAGAGCTGCTAAGTGAATCACTGCAGTTGTTAAGTTTATAACATGGCTGTTAAGTGAATGTGACTTCCCCATTGATATCGGAACGTCGCAAAAAGGGATCATATGACCCAAGACATTGCAGCTGTCATAAATATGAGTCAATTGCCAAGGGTCTGGACTTTGATCACATGACCATGGAGATGCTGCAACGGTCATAAATGTGAAAAATGGTCATAAGTCACTTTTTTCAGTGCCATTGTAACTTTGAACTGTCACTAAGTGAACTGTTATAAATTGAGGACTATATCATCTGCACCTCTATCACTGTCTGGTTTGGTTCTCCAACCCAACAGGACAGACACAGACTTCAGAGGATAATTAGGACTGCAGAAAAAACAATTACTACCAACCTGCCTTCAATCAAGGACCTGTATACTGCACGAGTCAAAAAGAGGGCTATGAAAATATCTACAGACCCCTCACATCCTGGACATAAACTGTTTCAACTCCTTCCCTCAAAACGACGCTATAGAGCACTGCACACCAGAGCAACTAGACACAAGGACAGTTTTTCCCCGAAAGCCATCACTCTGCTAAACAAATAATTCCCTCAACACTGTTCAACTATTACAAAGTCTGCACTACTATTACTGTTAAACTTCTCATCACTCCTTATCCCCCATCCCCTCCCACTTGTGACTGTATGACTGTAACTTTGTTGCTTGTATCCTTACAATCTATATTGACTGTTTCCTAGTATGATTTGATTGCTTATTGTACCCTATGACTATCATTAAGTGTTGTACCCTATGATTCTTGACGAATGTATCTTTTCTTTTATGTATACTGAGAGCATATGCACCAAGACAAATTCCTTGTGTATCCAACCACACTTGGCCAATAAAGAATTCTATTCTATTCTATTCTATTCTATTCTATTCTATTCTATTCTATTCTACTCTACTCTACTCTACTCTACTCTACTCTATATTGCAGGTGTGGTTTCTGCAACACTGGCAGGCCTAAGACAGAGCCTTCAAGTGCTTCCTATGTTTTATAGTAAGGAAGAAGTGGCCTTTAGCTATTCTAAAACTGATCACCAAGCAGCAAGCAAAATGTAGCCATAGCTGGGAGTTTTATCAGCAGCAATATTTTTCAAATAAAAAGGTTTCAAATATCTGGGTATTATCACCCAATCATTTATGATCCATCAGCAGTGGCAACAGTAATTGCATCCTGATGTTCCTAAATTTATTTAAAGTCAAGGTAACAAGCCTACCGTTTCAAGTTTTACAGCCTTCTTATAGCGTTCTGAGAACCTTCACAGTAACAACTCAAGTACATTAGAGCTTCCTTTAGGTTCTGCAATGTGTCATCAAATTCTTCTAGACTTCAAATCACGGCTACATACTGTCAAACCTCTCGTGACATTTTCTCACTTAAAGTCTTGTTAAAATTGACCCTTGATGGAGCAATTTTTGGCATCCTTAATTTCCTGGAAGGTTAAGAATGCTTGCAGAAGGTTGAGAATGCTTGCTTCGGGAAATCATACCTGAGCTGTCTTTTGTAGTGTTTGTTTGTTTTGCTCTTTCACTGCTGTCTAACCCTCTTTGTCTTTGGAGTCACTTTGGATAGCAAGATGAGCAGTATATAAATTTAATAATAATAATGTAAATCTGTTGATCAATCAAATAAAATCTTCCCCCATTCTTTTAGATTTTATTAGTAGTTAGAGGAGAGAACCCAGAGAAGTAGCACAGGTAATTCTCAACTTAAAACCATTTATTTAGTGCGTTCAACATTACAACACACTGAAAAAAATGATTTACGATCATTTTTCACACAATGCAGCATCCCTATGATCATGCCATCAAAATTCAGATGCTTGGCAAATGGCATGCATTTATGATGGTTGCAATATTCCGGGGTCATGTGATCATCATTTGTAACTTTCTGACCAGCAATCTCAGATTCATTTAACAATTATGTTACTAACAGAACACCTGCATTGGTTCAGTTACCAGCTCAGTCAAGAAAAATCATAAAGTGTGGCAAAATTCACTTAACAAATATCTTGCTTAGCAGTGGAAATTTTGGGCTCAATTGCATTCATAAGTCAAGGACTACCTGTATTGGAAACAATGCCAGGCATATATTTTCTCATTACTTAGAGAAACTCTTTAAACTCAATGGATGGGATTCTAGCTGTACAGGATACATCTATATTTTTTTGCTTATTTTTCTTTGATCAAAGAAAAAAAATGCAGAACAGAGATAGCATATGGAACTCTTAACAAAGGACAATTTGAATTTCTTTGCAATTTCATCCACAAGTCTGCTTTCTTTTGGATAATAAAACAAGGATTGTGATGTTTCACTTGTGGTTTCACTAGCTTATATATAATGATCTAAGTACATAATGCTTTACAAGAACCCCAAGCTCCTTACTCATGGGTTTTTTCTAATAAAAAATACACACAAGCAAGATAAAGGAAAAAGGACACATAGATAAATCAAGCCTGACATGTGTGATGTCACAACACATATGCAAAAGGGATGGAGCTTGCAGTGCAACAATAAGATACTACTTCCATAATTTTAATCTCCTTTGGCTTCTCACATGCAAACACCTCTAGCTGATGAACATGTACAGGCCATTCAGAAGGACACACCTATAGAGAAACTTACAAGTAACTGTGAAATAAATATGAGGCTTTATTGAAAGATTAATATTTAAGGAGACACTCTCCTTCCCCTTTGTTTTCTGAAAATAGCCTTGCATACACTTATTTTTTATAGCTGAACCAATTTGATAAGCAGAAAAGAATCCTTATCTATCAAATAATCACTTTTAACTTTTTGGTTTCCTTTTTTTTAGATTGCATCCCAGCGAATAAGCTCAGTGGATCTCTCATGCTGCAGCCTTGAGGATATGCCTGCCAATCTTTTTTATAGCCAGGACCTCACTCATCTCAATTTGAAGCAAAATTTCCTAAGGCTGAACCCTAGCTCATCAATGGTCAGAGGACTTGATGACCTACAAAGGTAAAACAGCTTTTAATCTATTTCATTTCCCTTGGAGGAAAAATAATTGCAGTTGCTTTAAATTATCTTTAAACCATGCCTTAAAGTTTCTAGCTGTATTAAGTTTCTGTGTTTCACCTGAACCTTAAGTGCATGTGCCCAGAGTGATTTTCAAGAGCCCAACCCATTTTACATAACTTGATGGTATCGTGGGAACTGACTGTTGCAACAATATTTTACAGTGGGTGAATTGGTGGGAAGAACACATTGTTAAAAATGGATAGAGGCTAAAGAGAAAACCACAATGATCCATTGACCATGTTCAACTGAATTATACTTGCAAAACAAAATGACAAATGGCCCAAAGATTTTTGCCACTCCACTTGCCTGCATACGCTTTTATTGCTCATTTGTATTGTGTTGATTACTTGCAAAAGATAGATAACCAACTGTTGTTCCATTTGGAATCTTTACTTTCTTTTAGGGTCTCTGTTAAAGACTTTTAGCTATTCAAATGGTTGCTTGCAAGCCTGAATGATAGTTGGGATCTTGACTGAAGTAGTGTGCCTGCCTCTGCTTTACACAGTCTGTGTAGCGCCAATTCCTTCTTTACTGTATCCAAATAGCTGCCTCTAAAATTATTTGCATTTTGTGTGATACAATTTGAAAAGAGTTTACTATCGAGGAGAATGTTAGTTGGATTTAATTATCTTTCTGATCACGTCAAGTGGATTTGCCAGGAAAGTACATTTCAGACTAGAAGGGAGGATTAAAATTTCTTCCTGTCCCAGGGAGGAAAAAGCTTTCTTTTAGTTCCATGTACTGATTTTGGTTGACCGCACTTCAACTTTGTTACTGAATAAGTCATTATAGCCACAGGACTCTCTAGTGGCAAGAACATACATAAAATGTAGGAATAAGATATAATAGTTAAAAAACATAGTAAAGCAGTTAGTGGTTTGTTCCTTGTCATTTAAATTGTTTCTGAGTTTGTTTCCAACTTAAGTAGGATGAGATTGTTACAACCAGGTTTCAGCGACCAGGATGGTTCTTTATAAATATGCCAGCTACCATTTTTAGATACAGGTGGCCCTCAACTGACAGGTGGTTGGTTAATGACCCTTTGAAGTTATGGCTGACTCAAGAAAAGTTACAACCTGTTATCAAAATTATGATGACACATCACCCTTGCAGTCACTTGATTGCATTCTGACTTGGCAACCAGCTCATGTTTACAACTGATTGCAGTCTCCCATGATCACATGATTGCATTTTGCAACATTTCTTGCCATTTTCCAGGGGAAAAAACCCATTGAATAAGATGGATTCAGAGTAATGACCATGTGATTTGCCTAAACGTTGTTTCCCCCCCCCCCAAAAAAAAAACTTGGTAAAGTTGAGTCAGGTCATGTGGTGATTCAACTTATGACTGCAACGACTTATGACTAAAATTCCAGTCTCAATTGTAGCTGTAAGCCGAGGCCTACCAGTGCACAGTGGAAGTACTATATTCTTAGGCAGGTCAGTGTAGTAGTTCAAATACCATACAGTGTAATCTAAAGCTATAGATATAGACACAAAGCCATCTGGTTGCTTCTTATGGCTAGACGTACAGAAAGACATTCTGTAATCCATCTACTAATATATTCCTAACTATCCTGTTCTGTAGGAAACAAAAAGACAGCCTTTCTTCTCTTTAGAGTTTTTTTGAGGTATATCCTGGGAGCACTGCACATGTCTTAAGTTATGCCAAACATCTGTTAATGGAGTCTGACAATAATTCAGGAACACCAAGCATGGTATAGAGGACAATTCCGGAGAACATCTGCAGTGGTCTCAATTCTACATCTGCGATATTGAGTTTATATTCTGGTCTTTCTGGAGATCTTGAGTCAAGACATTGCTTTGTATCTCAGTCCGTGCTCTGTAGTCCTAATAGAAAATAAGGATAAAAAAGAGATCCCTGGTCCCTCTGTAAAGAAGAAAGTAAGTGTAAATCATGTGTTTCTTTACTAAGTGAATACTTTAGTAAAGTTTCTGTGAAAGTCATAAAAATTTGCATTGTTGCATTTTTTTGGTGGCTTTGATACATACATAATCACAAATTGGCCAAATTACCTTCCTGTAGCTTGTTTTAATTTTTATGTTGATATTTGGCCTGTGACATTACAGCAAGCAAATATAAATAAACGCTCTAATGTTGCTATAAAGGAGGCTTGTTTGAAAAACCTTTTATCCCAGTCAGTACTTTATTAATAATGTCATCCTGTACAGGACAGCTGTATCCTGTCTAGATGCAGGATAAAGAATCCTTGCCATCAAAGGATTTAAATAGGATATATACTACTTTATAATATCATATATGTGTGTGTGTGTGTATGTATATATGTGTGTGTGTGTGTGTGTATTTTCGTAGATTTTCACGGGTAAAGGTATGTAGGTCTTGGTGTATTCAGGTCTTATCCTGTGTAAGATTGAGAATACCTTGGCGACGTTTCGACGAGATCCCACTCGCCATCTTCAGGCTGGTGTCTTCGGCTTTGTGCTTGTGCTAGCAAAGGCTTTATATATATATATATATATCTCCTATTTGGAAGGGGTGATCAATTCAATCTCACCTGCCTTATTGCATTGCCCATTTTGTGGTGGCTTAATAGAGCTCTTATCAGCCAATTGTGCCAGCAGGTCAGCTGAGGAGAATAACATCCTTTCTATTAGCTTCTTCTACAGAATCTCCTGAAGAGTTTCTAAGTTTTGCTCAATTGCTATTGCTGTAAAGGTGCTTAACACTGGCATTGTTAACTGAAACAACATATATGCTGTCTGAACGTGGAATAGTTTGTTTAGCCTATTATATAGCCTAGATAATTATTATTTGGTTGTTCCTCCTCTCTTTTATTTTTTCCTCCAAGCATACTACATATTGGGCAGTTGGTCTCTAAATAAAACAACTCAATTAGCTTCCTAAATAGCTTATTTTCTAAGAAGGACTTTGTTGTGTAGTTGGCTCTTGATTTACTTTTCAGTGATCAGCCACAGGCCCTGTTATGCCACCATCAAGTTTAAGTTTTCAATCAGTCTGCAAATTACAAATAGTTTTTAGAACTGCCTGTCTGATTTCTTGTGTGACTACTACATGGAACTACTTCAGCACTCTGCTCTAGTTCGGTTAGGTCTGTAGGTGCCTCTTCTCCTTCTGTTGGATATTGGGATTATAGCTGCTACCAACTTGGATGTAGTAATCATTTCAGATATCTTTGGGTGGAAGGTAGCATTTTGTCTCCTAGAATAATTGATGGCCTGAGCTTCACTGGGCTCCTTCCAGTACTTCTTTATTATATGTGTGCAAAAGTCTAGAAAACTACTTGGAGCTTCACCTTTGAGCCTGGAGTAAAGATACTTTCTCAGAACGTTTGATTCCTTACTGAAAGAAGTTTAATACAAGTTTAAGGAGTTAGAATATTCGCTTTTTTGGAACAAACAGCAGAAGGGTGATTAGAATATTGATTTTGGAAAGTTACAAACAGATTAAAGCTGGATTTGAAATAAGATTTTGAAACTGATTATCAGAATACTTCCTGTGAAAAATGTTAATGCTTTGAATATTTAATAAGGATATATAAATTGGGATTTTGAAATTTGGACATTTGAAGGAATTATTTTTTATTATTTATGTATGTATTTAGTGTATGTGAGAACATGACAGAAGAGAACTGCACATATACACACAATCCATGTAATTATATACAAAACTCTTATGAGGGTATGGCAGTGGCCTCATAACTGGATCTCCAATTCAGCTATCCAGGCAATTGCCTTTGGCATTGCTTCATGCAGATCTTTTAGGAATCAGAGAATACAAGTCGTGGACAATCTTGCACAATATGTTTAGTAGTTTGCATATCAGTACCACAATTGCAACAAAGAGAATCTTTCCATTTCCACTGATATAGGACTGAGGCACTTCTTCCAGTATCACACCTAGTTCTGTTCAATTTCGTCCAAACAGAGCGAGGCAGGTCGGTTAAAATTAGGTGGTTTGACAGAAGAATCACTAATGGTCAGGCTACAAGAAGGTACCTTGGACCATTCCTCTCTCCAGGCATTCTCAGAGTTAAATTGAGTATATACTAAGTGAATAGCTGTTTTCTTTGCTGGCCTATAGGATTTCAATCTTGTGATGGACTGTGTATTGTCCTGGTGAATAAGGAAGGTCTTATTGTTCAACATCCTTGGCCATACCGTGTTTCCCCGAAAATAAGACACTGTCTTATATTTTTTTGGCTCCCAAAAACACACTAGGTCTTATTTTTGGGGTAGGTCTTATATATTTATGGTGCTGAATAGTGGGTGTGAGTGTGTAGGGGGTGTTTGGGTGCACGGTTGCTCCCTGAAAAGTCTTCCTGGAACTGGAGATTACACTAGGTCTTATTTTCGGGGTAGGTCTTATATTAGGGCAGGTTTAGAAAATAGTGCTAGGTCTTACTTTCGGGGTAGGTCTTATTTTTGGGGAAACACGGTAGGAGCTTGTTGTCTTTTAATGTGGGGCAGCATGAAATTGTTAAGTTCTGGTAACTAGTGCACAGGAGTGGGATGCAATGTGCCAGAGATGATACATATTGTCTGGCAGAATTGGAGATTGATCTTTTGGGTGTGGACACTGTTAAGCCACACACTGGCAGAATATTCAGTTCTGGAATAAACCAAAGCCAAGACTTGTCCTTAGGGTGTATGGACAAGTAAGGTATCAATATCTCTAGATGTTTTACCCAGTCTGTTCAGTAAAGTGTTGCAACTTTTCAATTTTACAGCTGTTTTTATCAGGTGTCATCAGAAGGTTAGTGATCTGTCCAGTTACCCCCAGGTACTTCGAAGAGTTATAACATTTGTAAAATACGGTTTTCTAACTTCATGGAAGGCTGGTAATTTTGTGTAACTATTGCTGGCTTGGAATATGGCTACTTATGTTTTTGTTAGGTTTGGTTGGAGGAGCCATTTTTTTTAAAGGAATGAAATATTACAATTAAAGTAGAACAACATTTAGATTTGACTTACTAATACAGAATGGAGCAAAATAATTTAACATTGGACATATTGAAGGATATTTGTGAACAATGAACCCAGAAGTTAATTTTTTAAAAAATGTGTCATGTGTGCCATTATAGACACTGTGTTTGGAAGATGATATGGAAGAGGAGCAGGCTTTTCTGGATAGGACTGAAACTGATTTGAAAATGCAGATTATGGAAATGATGTGGAAGGAGATGCTAGATATACTGGATATACAAATGAAATCGGCTGATGTCTTAACCAACTGAAAGAGTGACCTGGAATAATTTTCTTATATGGGATTTACAAAAGAGACCTGTTAAAGTTTTTGAAAAATTTTGGAGAAAGCAACGGATAAAAAATAAGAAGAAATCAAGTTGTAGGATATTATTGGATAGGAGTAAGAATTTAAGTTCATTAAAAGTAAAAAGAAGAAATATTTTACGATTTTTGATCAAGATTAAAATAGATACATTATCTCTGTAACCTTTAATAGACTCTTGCTGTCAGGACTGAATTTTACAAATTTACTTATAGGTAAGAAATGAGATATGAGAAGAAAAGATATTTGTTATATTTTAAGAGAAGGTGATAAATATTGTCTTTACAGGTAGTCCTCAACTTACAACCATAACTGAGCCCAAAATTTCTGTCGCTAGGTTAGACTTTTGTTAAGTGGCTTTTGCCCCATTTTATGAGCTTTCTTATCACAGTAGTTAAGTGAATCATTGCAGTTATTAAATTAGAAATACGGTTCTTAGGGTGATCACGATCCCTGGACACTACAACGGTCATAAATGTGAGTCAGTTGCCAAACATCAAAACAGAGAGAAAGGGGTCAGTCTATTTTCTAAAGCACCTGTAGGCCAGACAAGGAATAATGGATGGAAACTGAACAAGGAGAGATTTAACCTGGAAATAAGGAGAAACTTTCTGACAGTGAGAACAATCAACCAATGGAACAGAAGTTGCCCTCGGAAGTTGTGGGAGCGCCATCACTTGAGACTTTCAAGAAGAGATTGGACTGCCATCTGTCAGAAATGGTGTAGGGTCTCCCGCTTGGGCGGGGGGGTTGGACTAGATGACCTACAAGGTCCCTTCCAACTCTGATTATCTGTTTATCTGTCTGAATTTGGATCACATGACCATGGGGATGTTGCAAGAGTTGTAAATATGAAAAGTGGTCATGTCACCTTTTTCAGTGCCATCGTAACTTTGAACAGTCGCTAAATGAACTGTTGTAAGTCGAGGACTACCATTACCTGTTGTGAAGGGGGAAGTCATTTTTTACATCTTTCTTGCACTTTCTATTTTGTCTTTCTGTTTCTTTCTATTTATTTGTATTGATTCTTTTATTTTTAAACGTAAGGTTCAAAAATTATTATTTAACAAAGTAATTAATTCTTCCTTGGACAAAGGTTGGATTAAATGTATTTCCCAACTCCTGCATTCTGTGACTATATCGAGCGTTAAAAGATATCAACCACAAAGCTATCCTTTGTGCGTGTGAATGCATGCATGTTCCCCATGCTCATAGCGGTAATGTGTATACTTTGTGGAAGGAACAATGGCTGCAGCTTTCTAATGAAAAAGCTTCATGCCCAAAATGTGTTAACTGCCATAGCTTTCCTGGTTTGGAGTTGCCAGTTTGGACTAAAGAAACTGAAAATTGTGCTACATTAAAACACTTCTTTTGAATTGCTACAACACAGTAGAAAGGTGTGCTGTCAGAGAGGTAGGGAGCTTTTGTGCTGTGTACACATAAAAGGATAACTTATTCTTCTCCATTGAGGGAACACACTTACTAGTGCACATTAAAGGAGTGCGCAGCTGATTGGCGGCTTGGCTTTAGACCTAAGCTCAGTAGTGCAGCTTGGCTGGATCTCGCCACAAATCATTGTTCTGTAAATGTCCTGCTTTTAGAGGTTATGTATGTGTGGTCAAGGGGATCTTTTTGCAGCTGAATAATAAAATAATCCTTGTTGTGCTGTTTCATTTTACTTACATAAATACAATGCCTCCTGTATCCAACCACTCTCCTTTCTTATTGTAAGACTGTTCTTGTCATGAGTACAAAGGTTCTGTTGTCTCGAGAGAAAACACTTGCACTTTGGATGGACTCCTGCTTTCATCTCTCATCTGTGGTGATTTGTCTGCTTCAAAAAGAAAGCAATTAGGCTTTTGTTGTTGCAGTATATTATATTCCTTGAGCTTTATCTTTTAGTAACCCTAAACCTGCTGCGATAAGGAAAATAACATGTTAAAGTGAAGCATTGCAATCAACTCTATCCCGAGGAGTTTGTCTGTCTTGAAATTTCAATGTAAAAGAGTGTAGCTTTCTCATAGGCTGAGGTTGCACACACACAAAAATACACACACAAAACACTTGGGCAAAACTTCTAATTTATATGGATCTTAATCTGGATGGGATGGACTGAATATTTTGATCAAAATGCCTTTAATGCATTAAAAGGAAATCAGCAAAGGCCTTATAATCTAAAATTTTCTTATCCCACATTGGTCAACTAGATTTAAAGGAAAAACTCGTAAGCATGGTGCAATAACACTCTCTCACTTGTATCCCCAGTAAATATTATACATTAGAGATTCTAATAAGCTATGACAGGTTTCCTCGTGGCCCCCATTTGCTTTTTTGCAATCTGTTTTATTGCTATTAACATTGGATGTTATTATTTTAAACTAGGAATATTTCAGAACTGAACTCTTATAAAAATATTATCATTTGTCTATTGTAGATCTTCTGTGTGTCAATGTCATTTAATGACTTTTAAGTTCTGTATTACGTGAGGGGTGGAAAACTTATCTTGATGTTTACCTTTTCAACATTCTAGTCCCTAGTTTGATGACACCAATCACTGTTTTCAGTCAATTCAGTAAATCTCACATCTTTCACTATAGCTGCAGGATTATCTTTAATTGCTTCTTCTCTGGTTGTTTTCCTGACAGCTGCTTAAGAATAGTCTTTTAAGATGTCAAAAATACCACATCTTACCCGTGACTCAAATATCTCTTTATCAATGTACTTCAGCCTTCCCCAATCCAGTATCATGTTAAAACAAGATATATTGCCCAAAATGGTTGGGAATTCTAGTATTTCTATTCCCAACAAATGTGGATGGCACTAGAATAGGATAAACTAGTCTTTGTCAAGTTTATTCAAAGTATTCATGTTACTCCACTACCCAAATCCATTCATTCTCCAATTCAGCAACTTCCTAAGTAATGTAAGCAAGGATGACATGCAAATTTGTGCAATGCTCCATAGTTTTAAAGGGGGCGCCATGGCTCAGTGGTTAAAGACACTGAGCTTTTCAACCGCAAAGCTGACAGCTGAAGTTCGAGCCCCAAGCACCATGCAACAGAGTAAGCTCCCGTTTCTGACCCAGCTCCTGCCCACCTAGCAGTTTAAAAAGCATGCACGTTTGCATCTTTGGCGTACAGCCAGGCTGGCCACATGACCACTGAAAATGTCTTTGGATGGTGCTGGTTCCCTTGGCCAAGAAATGGAGTGTCAGGGTTCCAAGTAATAGATCCATCAAAAGCAAAAACTCCAAGGCAGGTGGATTCCAATAGCTTTATTGGAAATATCACATTGGCACATATCTGGTGAAAACCAACTCTGAGGCATTTCTCTTGGTTTTCACCTATTAAAAATAAAAGTTTTTCCCTCAATCCCAAACAGTCTGTCACCTGGCCCAATCAAGGCAACGTCCACTGGTCTGGTGAGATCACTCCTCGTTCCTCCAGCTAGGTGTGAGAACGTCCTTGGTTCCCAAGAGAAAGTATTTTGTTTTGACTACACAACTCCAGCTATCTCTAATCCCTCCCCTCCTTATCCCTTGCTCCAATGTGGCATCACTGAAGTTCTAAGAAGGCTTCAGCCAGATCAGCTTCAGGGTTGACATGGAGCTGAGCACTGCACCCTAAAGTTGGACACTAGACAGGGAATCCTTCACCTTTTAAAAGCAATATTAGTCCTAAATTATATTGTGGGCTAATATTAGCACCTGTGGTGGAGAAAACGGCCATTTCTCCTATGAGCTGTTCCGAGCATCCAGAAGTGGGAGGTGCTCAGACTCCTGTTATGTAGGCTGGGCTAAATTAAATTAGTAGGACGCGCCTCCTCCTCCTCGATGCTCCTCCTGCGTCCCCAGTTTCAGCTCAGCCTCTGTTCAGATAGCTGGGTTTTTTCCTTCAGCTGGCCGGAACAGGGACTTTTTCTTCTCAGGCAGGAGAGCTTAGGTGTTTCAGGTTTGTCTTCTTTCCTCCTAGGAGGGAAACTTCGGTCTGCTTGTGGGTTGGGGGTTTTTTCCTCCTTTTTCTCTGTCTTTTTTCATTGTTTAAGCCTCGCAATGTCTGGCGGCGGCTGCCGCGAGGCTTATCTTTCCGATCTTTTGATCGGCGGTTTGTTGTCGGCTTGCGGTTCCTCGGGCGAGGTCCGGGAATGCTACGAGGTGTTTTTCTTGTGTTTCTGCTTGTTTTCCTTGTGTTTTTTTGATGTTGTTTTGACTGCTTCTTCCCCCTCTGGCTTGCGCTGGGCAGAACTCTGCTTGCGGTTTCGTTTTTCCTTTCGGAAACCGTGGGCGCCATTTTGAACCGCGTGGCAGCGGTTTCTGTTGGTAACTTTACCATCCAGCCAGTTTCCCTTGCTGGGGACTGTGGGGGGGGGACGATATTCCCCTGTCTGTACTGCGAGTTGATTTGGCTTTCAGGTTTCCCGGTTTGGGGACTGGCCTCCTTTTGTTCTTTGGATTTCTTTGAATAAATATATATATATTATTTAAAAAAAAAAAGGAAAAAAGGAAAAAAAGGATAAAAGAAAAAAGGGGACTGGCATATAGGGAAAAGTAAAAAAAAAAGAAAAAGAAAAAGTGGAGGTTTTTTATTGTGGATCTCTCTCTGTCCGGGGGGTTTCCCTTGCTGGGGGCCAGGACCAACCTATAGGTTTTTTCCTCCTCAGAATCAGGTTTCCCTTACTGGGGGCCTTTGCAGCTGTCCCCTATCTCAATTTATATTTGTCTGACTCTGTATTGAGATTTAATTGTTATCCTTTCGGTTTCCCTTACTGGGGGCCAGGATAAGTTTTTTCCTCCAAGGTTATTTTTCTCTGGATCTTCGGCCTGAGGCCCATTCACTATCGCATAGTATCATCATGGCCAGTGGTCAGGGTGTCAGATCTTCCTCTACAAGACCCCGGGAGAGATCAACTGACCCAGGTAGGCCTTCAAAGGCAGCTGAGAAGGATGCTCTCAGAAGGCATCAGGCCCTTGAAAACAGGTTCGTAGTTTAACCAGAGAAGTTGAACGATCGGTTCCTTCAGTGCCCGTGACTCCCGCCAGGCCTTCTAGCCCAGGGGCCCCGGTTCTGGATCTCTCAATCCGCTCTAGGCGTGATTCCTCTCCACAAGATATATCGCAGGTTCCACCTCCTCGCAGAACACCTGAAGCTACCTTCACGCCTACCGCTGCAGGCTTACAGGAGGAAGAGGAGGAGGAGGATGTGATGGCGAAGTCCCGCGAAAATGAGGAAGTGGATGGAGTTGGCCATTGCAAAGGGTATATCGTCGGGTTTTCGGCGTTCACGACATCATAGCCAACAATCCTTCCCTGACTACGCCTCAGCTTCTGGGCGATCCGTAAGTGTTATTGACCAACCAGAATCTCCACCTGAGGACCCTCCTTCCCCTTGTGTCAGAACTCCCCGAGGGAGTGTCTGAACCCAGATGATTGGTTAGAGCAGGGGGGGAGTCCTCACAGCATTATGGGCAGGGCATCTCTGAGGCGGATCCTTTGGAGCGGGGTATGTCTGAGGCGAGGGCCTCACTCCGACCAACCGGTCTTCACGGGTCTTTTCACCCCCTCTACTCAAGTCCCTCCTGTTCAAGGCTAGGAAAACGGCGGTCTGGATGAGTCCCCGACCCACAACCTTCGGGGCCCAACAGAAACAGGGGATTTGTTTTTCTCTCATCCACCCACTGAAACTGAGGTGATTCGGTTCCCACATATTTGAGGAATTGTTGGACAAACAATGGTCCTCGTCAGCATCTTATCCTGCCCCCTCCGGTTATGACAGGAGGCTGTATAACATGGGGGTTCTCCGCTTCATTGAATACTCGAGGTAGACGAACCGATAGTGGCCTTGGTCTCTTCAACGGCCATCCCTGGGGAGGCGGAAGAGGTCCTCAAACCCGAGGAGAAAAGGGCAGAATTGGCCTTACGTCGGGCTCATGTCTCCGCGCATGGGCGGCGCCACTGCGGCCTCCTTTTTTACCCGCTCTTCGCTTAGGTGGCTCCGTCACCGCTGCCGCCGAGTTTTCCACGGACGCCACTTACAATGTGGTCAAATTCTCCTCGAGAGCCATTGCCTCTCAGATATCGGCTAGGAGACTGCTTTGGCTGCGTCACTGGCAGGCGGACTCTAAACATAAATGGAAGCTTGCTTCTGCCCCATCTCCAGCAGCAAATTATTGGGGCCTTAGAGCCCCTCCTGATAGAAACTAAAAATAAGAAGAAAGTTCTTCCTTCCCTTTATAGGAGGTCGGATTCCCGTTTTCACCAGCCCTTTCGGAGGAGTTCCTTTCGAACCCCTGCCCAAGGGTCCTATACCCCGAGATACCACAGGCCCCCTTTCCAGAGTCAGGTTAGCCAGTCCGACAGGCCGGACTTTTCCCACAGAGGTCGTAGGGGGGGTCAGCCCAGAAGACAGTACAGGGGAGGGGGCAACAAGCCCTTCCAGAGGTCCAAATAGGGCGAACGAGGTTCTTCCCATAGGAGGCAGGTTGAAGTTATTTGCAGACAAGTGGTCTGCCTCAACCTCTGATGCCTGGGTTAGGGACACCGTCAGCCTTGGGTTGGCTCTAGAATTTTTCCACTCCCCCGGAGTTCTTCATGTCCAGTCCTCTTTCTAGGAACCCTCAGAAGAGGGCTCTCATGAGGGAGGCCATTTCCCACCTCCTGGCCATCAAGGCTATTCAACCAGTTCCCCGGATCAGAGAGGCCGGGGTTCTACTCCCACCTTTTTTGGTACCCAAGAGCTCGGGGTTGGAGAGCTATCTTGGACCTAAACGCCTAAATCGTTCCTTAGTCTACTGTAGGTTCAAGATGTCTACCCTTCAATCCATCCTCATGTGTATTAGGAAGCGATGTTCTCACCTCCATTGATCTGACTGAAGCATATTTACATATTCCTATTCGCCTTCCCACAGCAAGTTCCTCCGTTTCTGTTATGCTGATCAACACTTGGTATGTCGCATTGCCCTTTGGGTTGGCTTCGCCCCTAGGGCGTTTACTAAAGTTTTGGCGGCTCTTGCCGCTCTCTTAGGGCAAAATCCATCAGGCTACATTGTTACCTGGGCGACATTTTGATTTTATCGTCGTCCATTTCTCAGTCTGTTTCCGACACGTGGGTTACCATTGATTCCCTCCAACAGCATGGTTTCTCTGTGAACTGGGACAAGAGCCATTTGACTCCGTTTATAGGATCGTCCACTTGGGGGCGGTTATTGACACGGTTCGGAGAAGGTGTTCCTTTCTCCGGATCGACGGGACAGCATCACTAAGTTGATAGGGGTGGTTAGAACACTTAAGAGGGTTCCTTTGTCGGTATTATCACAATTGTTGGGTAAGATGATATCCTGCATACATATTGTCCCTTGGGCTCGTTTTCATACCAGGCCTCTCCAGTGGTTCCTTCTACCTTTTCAGCGGGCAGGGACGGACGGATCCAACCCGGGTTTTGTTACCGGCCGCGGTTCTGAGGTCTCTCAGTTGGTGGTCCTCCCGGCACTTCTTCAAGGATGTCACTCAGGGAGCCAAGGCGGTTAACCATCACGACCGCGCCAGCCTGAGCGGCTGGGGCCCATTTCTCTCTCACTCAAACCAGGGTCGATGGTCCAGCCTGGAGCGGGCTCACGACATAAATTGGTTGGAGTTGAGGGGTATCTCTCGCACTCGGGGATTTCAGTCCAAGCTGACATCTGGGGCGTGCTGATCCTCACGGACAATGTGACAGTGAAGGCCCACATAAACAAACAAGGGGCACGCATTCCAAATCATTGATGCGAGAGGCGGAGAGGCTTTTCCATTGGTCGAGTTACACCTGGTCTCCATCAGGCGGAGCACATATCGAGGCGTCTCAAGCGTGCGGCGGATTGGCTCAGCAGGGCCACGATCGACCCGTGGAGTGGCGTCTTCACCGATTTTTCAGGAGATCGTCGAGAGGTTGGACTTCCGGTCATCGACCTTTATACGCCCTCAACTCTCACCTTCCACGGTTCTTTTCCGGTATCCGTCTCAGGGAGCAGAGGACACGAATGCGCTCCGCTGCCCTTGGCCCCACGGTCTCCTCTACGCTTTCCCTCCTCTACCAGTCATACCCAGCCTGATTCGGAGGGTTCTGGAGAGAGCAGAAGTCATACTGGTGGCTCCTTTCTGGCGGACTTGGTTCAGTTTGCAACAGCTGTCCGTGGCGGAACCGTGGCGGATTCCTCCGTCAAGGATCGTGCTCTCCCAGGGTCGGTCTTGCATCCAGAGCCCCAATGGCTCAACCTGACCGCCTGGAGGTTGGCGGCAGCGTTTAAGGAAGAGCAGATGTCTTCTAGGGTGATCGAGACCATCCAGGCGGCGAGAAGGCCGTCTGAATAGGATTTACAATGCCACCTGGTCCAGTTTTTGCGCTGGTGTTCTAAGGGCAGGTTGACCCTTCATCCCCTCGGTGGCCCAGCTACTGGAGTTCCTTCAGTCGGGTCTGGATAAGGGCCTATCGCCTAATCACGCGGAGGCAGGTGGCGGCACTGGCGTCCGTGCTCTCCTGGACCGACTGCAAATCTATCTCCGGTCATCCAGTGCGTAGCTTCCTCAAGGGTGCCGCAAATCTCGACCTCCGACTATTCATAGGTTTCCTACTTGGGATCTTAACATCGTTTTAGGCGCCCTTCACGAAGGTGCCTTCGAGCCGCTCTGGTCGATCAGTACCCAACTGCTGGCGTATAAGGTGGTTTTCTTGGTGGCCATTACTTCGCTAGGAGGATTTCTGAAATCGCTGCCCTTTCCATCAGGAAGGACCTCTGTGTGTTTCATGAGGACAGGGTGGTCCTCCGCCTGGACCCGACATTCCTGCCAAAGGTCAATTGCTTTTCACAGGGCTCAGGAGTTGGTCCTCCCTAATTTTTGCTTGGCTCCATCTCACGGCTCGAGCGGCAGTGGCACCACCTAGGCGTTAGGGGGCTTTCTGATCTACATTAAGCACAGCACCTTTCCGTGTCCCGAGGCCCTGTTTGTTTCGTTTCTTCCGGGTAGTTTGGGTCAGAAGGTGTCCTCCTCTACCATTGGCGGTGGCTGCGAGGCTTCTATTGCAAAGCGTATGAGGCCAGTCAGTGCGGTTCCTCTGGGCATCACTGCCCACTCCCACCGCAGTCGCGGCCACATCGGCGTGGGCCACCCAAGCCTCCATTGAGGAGATCTGTAGGGCTGCTCGTGGGCCTCTCCCTCTCCCTTTATTAGGAACTATAGGATTGATGTTTTTGCCTCTGCGGAGGCTTCGTTTGGCAGGAGGGTGCTGCAGCGGGTTCTCAAGGATTAGGTGAGCTGTCTGTCAGGCGGATTCCCTCCCCGGGCCTTCCTAGCTTTGGCATGTCCCACTTCTGGATGCCGGAACAGCTCATAGGAGAAAGGCGTTGGTACTTACCTGAGACACCCGTTCTCTCTGAGCTGTGTAGAGCATCCAGCCCCTCCCTGTATCCGTCTGTTTTTGGGGGTGGCAGTGTTCCGGCCAGCTGCTTGTTTATCTGTTTTTTTGAGTTGTATATAGTTAGGCGGGGTACTTGTTCTGTGCCCGTCTTAGCTGGAAACTGGGGGCCTTGGGAGGAGCATCGAGGAGGAGGAGGCGCGTCCTACTAATTTAATTTAGCCCAGCCTACATAACAGGAGTCTGAGCACCTCCCACTTCTGGATGCTCTACACAGCTCAGAGAGAAGTCTCAGGTAAGTAACATGCTTCTAATTCTCAGGTTACTTTGATGCTATATTCTGATTGATATTCAGAGCAATGTCTACCTCTTTCTTTAGGCTTTACACCCAGGGAGGCTATTATCTTCCCAATTTAGCAAGCCTAGGAAATGCTTGAGTTATGTACATTTTATAAATGTATAAATTTTTATTAAATTTCGTATAAAATGTGTAAGTTTATGGGATATTGCTGAGGTTGAGATATATAAGATATTGTCATGGGGAACCTGAAAAGCTGTTTTATTCAACTAATTCTGCATTTTAGTTTTTCTTAGTACCTACACTTTTTAGTGTGTGCCTTGGTTATTTACCCCTAGGTCTTTTCTTACACATTTCCTTTTTTCCCCTCAGCATTTTTGAAAGCTCTATATGTATTTATGCTAGACTCTTCAGATAACTCTCATATTTTCTTCTACTAGGAATTGCTCACAACTGCCCCATCAATGTCTTGTTTCACAGGATTTACCATACTTCCTGAACCTTTTTTTGCTTTCAGATTTCCCAGCTATTGAATCTAACTTAACTTTTGTCTTAGTTCATCAAATTCTGCTATTCTGAAATCTATTTAGAAAGATGGTAAATGCAGGAAGGTGCTCAAAAATATTGTAGATTTTTAGAATGCTAGATTCCCACCCACCCCCCAGGATAAACATGGCATGTAGCATGAAAATACTATCAATGTATGGGGGTAGAGAAATCCCCCTAATTCCATTTCTTTGAAATCAGATAATGCTTAAGTGAAGTACATTGAATGTTTGACTTAATGGTTTGGGTATATGTTTGATAGAGAGCAACTTTGGAATAGTGGCTAAGCCAAGGCATCAAGCTAGAAACTGGGAGGCTGTGAGTTCTAGTCCTACCATAAGCACAAAGCCAACTTGGTGACCTTGGGCCAGCCAGTCACCTCCTCTCAATCCTAGAAAGGAAGCAATGGCAAACCATTTCTGAAAACCTAGCCAAGAAAACTGCAAGGACTTGTCCAGGCAGACTCTGAGAATCAGACATGATTGAACTAAAGTAAAAAATAATTAATAGATTCAAGATAGATTCAATAATGTATTATTAATATTCTTATGAGAAGAAGAAGTGAAGAACGATCTTAGTTTGAAAAATACTGGAGAAATTTCAAAAGTAACAGGGAGATGTGAGATTTACTGATTGTGCACAAAATTATTTGAAATACATTTGAAAAAATGCTTATTTCTAGAGATTTCGTTACACTATGTCTTGAACAAATTCAGATGTACTTACTGAAGCCTCCATTCAAAAGAAAGATTAAGACTGCTGACATGATTTACTTCTTCAAGTAAATTATGTTTTATTAGCTCAATATAACCAGGCTGAGTTTAATCTGATTTTTTTGATTGAGATGGTGGAGTCTGTGGTGCTTGTTGTGCCCACAGCTTGCTAGCATGGCCTCAACAAACCAACAAAAACTGCCACACGTGATTTAAATTTTAATTTTGAAACCTAAAGCAACCTAGAACACTATTTGCCTACTTTGTTTACAGTCACATCCACAGTACATTAACAGATAAATTCCAAAGTCAGAGAAAGAAGTTTCATGATAAATTGGCTTTGTACTGCATCTGAACTAACTGGCCTATCCAGCATTTCCGTTGCCTGTGTCAGTCAATGGGCAGTACATAGGATTATCTGAAGAAGAAAGAGGCAGCCTGAAATTCAAAAAGCTAGCATTCCTTTGTTCATGTTGCAACTAACAACAACACAAATATGTGGTGGAGTGGGGTAGAAAGTTTCATGACCGTTTCCCCAGGTTTGGGCTGCTGCATGATGATGTTATTTTGAGTTGATGTGGGTCCATGTGGAATTATGGTCCATGTTTTTATGTCTTGAAGAGGTATCTTTCTGCTCCATTTTTTTCCCTGTAGGATTTTCCTAAACATTAGCACTGAACTCTATTCCTTTCATATTTGCCCTAGTTTTCTGTGACCGAAAAGGGGTCAAGTTGGGAAGAAAGGATGCTAACTTGCTAATTTGAAGACCTGGCTATTTGACCAAGTCGGGCTGTGATCACCTTACCGGGGGGTGTGGGATAGTTTTAAATTTTAATTTGGGTTTTATTGGGCTTTAGTGATTTAATTTCTTTTTAATTATTTATTGTATTTATATGTTTTAATCTGTGAGCTGCCCCGAGTCTTCGGAGATGGGGCGGCATATAAGTCCAATAAAATAAATAAAATAAATAACTTTAAGAGAGCCCTCTCAGATGGCTGATTTTTCAAAGTGCTTTCTTGATGCTGCAGTTGTTCACTGCATATGTGTATTAATTCCCTCATCATGTGAGATTTAATGAAGGGAAAATAAAGCCTTTCGGTGAACTTTGAACCTCTTCCATCTGAACCTGGTACAATTGGGCCATTTAATCATTTCAGTGAGCCATTTATCTCAGTGATACACCTCACAATCCCTGTTGTTAGGTAATATGAGTAATGTGGCTATAGAAACAGACCTGAGCTTTCTTGTGTAATCTCTTCATAGCGTCTTCTCCTTCTTCACTTTTATTTGATATCAAGTCATTCTTAGGATGCTATCGCAGGTTTGAGCTACACAAATTTTTGAGAAGGATTAAAAGGATTATTTCTTCTTGGGTAGGTTTTAAGGAGAGGTTTTAAAAACATTATGAAATTAACTTGTAGAAAAGGAGTCACCCTGTGTAGAAAACTTCTCACAAAGAAACTGTTTTTAATGAGTGCTACTAATTGAAAACTTAATGATGAGGTGCTCATTTTAATGAAGCTTGCAGTATGTTTCTGATGAGCGGTGCAGTATGTTTTTTGCCCAAAGAATGTTTATCTAATTTAATACTCCCAACTTAGGCAGTTGTTGGGGTGAGGGAATCTAGGGAATGTGTAAATTCATAGTTATGCTCCCAATCATGAATCCTGTCTTGAGGTGCTTAGACAACCATAGAATAGCAACAGTTCCTTGAGTTTTTGTTTAAAAATCAAATATAATTTTTGTCCCATGGTTGCTGAAGAAAACTTGGGGGGAGAATTGTACAGTATTTTTGTAACTGAATTAGTAGTAGTGATTAGAGTGGGCAGTTACACCTTAATGTGCAGAAACTTCTTGATTTACGACTGTTGCAGGATCCTTGTGGTCATGTGATCAAAATACAGGCATTTGGCAACTGGAAGGTATCTACAACTGTTAGAACTTTTGGGTCATGTGATCACCATTTGTGACTTTCCCAGGAAGCTCCCAACAAGCAAAGTCATGGGGAGAAAAAATGGGGAAAATCAGATTCCCTTAACAATTTTGTGATTCACTTGACTGAAGTAATTTGCTTAATGACTGCAGCAAAACCAGTCAGCTAAATGACCACATAATTGCATCACTTAACAATGGAAGTTCTGGCCCAAATTGTGATTGTAAGTTGAGAACTATCTAATGCCAAATCCAATCGAAACATATGATAGGTTGAAACCATGAAAATAGGTTGAAACCATGCAAAAGGCAGCTTTACTTGGAACAGCTTACATCCTGCGATGATACCTTTAAAACCAAAAAAACAACATCTGCCTATCCCAGGTCTAGGGAAAGGACTCGATAGGTGGGTTAAAATGCCAAATCCTGTCTAAACATCTGTTCAACCAATCATAATGTTTTCAATTTTGACCAATTTTGCAACTGTGATACTACTATTATTTTTATTTTATTTATTAAACTTGCTGTCCATCTTGCCTATAGGTGACTCTAGGCAGCTTATAATCAGAAAAACCCACTATATAAAACATTAAAACAATAAATAGAAACACTAAATTTAAAATTCACAAAGATGGGAAGGAAGGGAGCAAGATGTACATGGGAAGGAGACATAGTTTTAATCCAGAATGACATGTCCCCATTGGGTCCGGCCATTTGGCAGAACCAGGTCTTCAGACTCTTTTGAAAGGTCACAAGGATGGGTACCGATCTCACCTCAAGGGGCATGATGTTTCAGGGCATGGGATCCATGGCAGAAAAGGCTTTTATCTTATCCCATCCATCTCCCCCTCCCCTGCCAGAATTCCTTGACTAACAAAGTCCTCAGCATATCCCTTCTACCCGTGTGTGCATTGGTGGGCCAATCCCATTGGGGTTAGATGGTTCCTTAGATAACTTGGACCCATACCATGAAGGGCTTTAAAGGTAAGAAGCAACATTTTGAATTGGACTCCGAAGCAAAGTAGCAACCAGTGCAGCTCGCAGAACAGTGGTGTAACATGGGGCCACCCTAGGGGCTCCAAGAACTGTCTCTGCAGCTACATACTGTGCCAGCTGTAGCTTCTGAATACTCTTCAAAGGTATGCCCATGTAGAGTGCGTTGCAATGGTCCCACGTGTGAGATGACCAGAGCTTGAGTGACTTTTAATCTTTATTTACCTCCAAGAGTATCCATGCAAGATAAGCTTCTATATAACTGACTCTAAAAATTCTGTATTTGCTATCTTAAAATAGGCTATAGGTTTTATTGGGATTGTCCTGGGACTTTTAGTGCTCCCTAGAGCATTATGCATTTTGATCACTGCTGCCTTACTTGGTATAAAATTAACGTCTGCACATACCCTTTTTCTTTTAAGCCTACAGCTTTTATAAGTGATGAAAGATCAATAAAGAGTCAACAATGGAAATCACCCTAGCCTCTTTGGCTAGTACAGGGAGAAATAATAGTTGGCTGATTTTTCAACTGTATTAAGGTATTCCAAGTTACATGTTTCTCCTATGATACTATTTTTATTCATCTGTTATGCCTTTTCTGTTTTTTCCTCTTTGTTCCAGATTCAGTAAGCTGAGGAGCTTAAACCTTTCCAACAATCACTTAGGAGATTTCCCTTTGGCGGTGTGCAGCATTCCAACCTTAACAGAGCTGAATGTGTCCTGCAATGCACTCAGAAGTATACCAGCAGCTGTTGGAGATATGAACAAGTAGGTCTATACCAAAGATGGTAAAAGCGGTTTGAATCTCAGGCATGGCAGCTTCCCCCAGTGGGTTTTCAAACTGAGTTTGGTTGTGGAGAAAACGATATGGCCTGTGCCTACAGAAGGCTTAGTGGGTTCCCTCCCATAAAGAGAACCACACTAGAGAGAATGTGAAGACTGACTGGGAGCTTAGTTGAGGAGCAGGAACACCTGGAATGGGTCCTGCTGAATGATCATCTTTCTTCCCAGCTCCGCAACCTGTCCCATCTCATAAAAACGCTGGAGTGGAGATCCTTGATCTAGACCAGGGGTGTCAAACTGGCAGCGCACTGGCCGGATGCATCATGCACAGGCCACGCCCATCCTGGTTCTGCAAAGGCAAAAAAAGTCGTGATACGTCATGTGACGTGATTGAATTTGATACCCTTGATCTAGACCTTCATCTTGAGCCTGATATTGAAAAGCAACCTGAATCATAACATAAATGATTGATTAATGACCTAAAATTTTCACAAGTGATTTTTTTAAAAATTCTTCTTCCTTCTTATCAAAAGTTTACAGACCTTCTTGTTGGATGGGAACTTCCTCCAGAGCCTTCCAGCTGAGTTGGAAAGGATGCATCAGCTTAGTTATTTAGGCCTTTCTTTCAATGAATTCGGTGACATTCCTGAAGTCCTGGAGAAACTGACTGCCATGGACAAACTCTGCATGTCTGGAAATTGTATGGAGACACTAAATTTGCCAATACTAAGGAAAATGCCGCACATAAAACATATAGATCTAAGGTAAGTAATCATCTCTGAGAAAAAGGATATGTATCAAATGTTAAATGACTATTTTAATTAATGGTGGCAAGCCAAGATGGATTTATCTGTTGTAAAAAAAAATATTTTCAAGATACTAGTTGTGATTAGTATATGCTTTGAAACATATGAACTAAACTTTCCAGCCAGTGTATTCCTTGCCAATTACTGTACCTTGTTGATTTCCTTGCTTTTTTTATTCATGTTATTTCAGCTGATTTTTAATTCAATTCCTCACTTTATGGCAAGATTATTACTTGCTGTTATTAAATGGTCTGTACTTTCAATTGAGAAAGGTATTAAGCAGAAATATTTACTTTTTGAATTGAGTCTTACTGACTTACTTAGTTAGCTATTAATTCACCTGGGTTGTTTGTCCTTTCCTTTGATGACAGATTTGTCATGCTGAATTGGTTCTGTGGGAATTCTCATTATTAGCCAAAGCTTTAGACTTCCTTACTTTTCCTTTGACTTCCAAATAGGCTTAGAAATTCATTCTGACCTCTGACTAGGGACAATTGGAAAGATTGTGGAAAACTTGGGAAAAGATGAGAAAAGAGAAGGCTAATGTAGCTCATTGTTAAAATATTATTTCATATTATTGTTAAAATGTAATTATTATGCAGCTCCTTATTAGCTGTTAAATGTGTTTAGTGGAAATTTGTAAAGAGTCAGAAACTCAGAACTTTTCAGGACATAGATATGATAACAGACCAGGCAGTTCTCCCTTATTTATGTTTGTGTAAGACCTCTTTCCTGTTATATTATTTTAATTTAATTTTGAGGGATTGGTTATACACACAGTGGCAGTTTTGAACTTGAAATAATTATATACATTGGAGCTATATTAATTTGCCCAAAATTTATCAGTAAGATTGGACTGCATCATTTTATTCCCACAATTTTTGCTGAAGTGCTACAATTTGTTTTTCTGGTTGCAGGAATAACCTGCTTCTTAAAGCACCATTAGCTCTTTTTTACTAGTAGATATTGATTTCATAAAGAAGACGTGTTACATTTTAGAAAAAAATAATGCAGTATTTTTTAATACAATACAATTGTTTTCTTAGTTTTTTTATAACTTTTCTTTTTATCCCAAAGCAGTGTTTTGATTAGGAAATTTAGTCATCCACTGTGTCTGTTTAGCACTGAGAATTAAAATTCAGAGAAATTTCAGGTGGCCAGTTTGGTGGCTTTCTGCAAATAATTTTTATTTGTGTAAAAAGTCACAAGTTCTCTTTGCTTGTTTGCTTGGAGTTCAGAATGAACTGGTTTGGTGCAAAATCTGTCCTCTTTCAGCAATGAGCTTTGGATCATGATATTGTCACTATATACATTCAGTCATGTGAAAAAGAAAGTACACCCTTTTTCGAGTTCTATGGATTTATGTATCAGGACATAGTAAAAATCAAATGGTGCTTAACAGTTCTTAAAAGTAGGTAAATACAACCTCAGATACAACATATGACATGTTACATCATTTTTTTTAAAAAGCCATGCTAAGAACCAGATTATTTTTACCATGTCCTAATATATAAAATTATAGAACTCAAAGAGGGTGTACTTTATTTTTAAGATAACTTAAAATTAATTCATATAGTGCTTTGCCAACAGTAGAAAACTTGAATACTTGAAGAGCCTCATGTTATTCATTCTCTTTACTCTATTTGCCATGTTTTACTTCAAAGGAACTTAACAATAATGTTTTAAATTCTATACATATTGGCATTTTCTGTTGAAATTCCTAAATTTGATGTGGAGTTGTTGTGAATATGGATAATCCCTATTGAATCATCAAAACTTTGTTAATGTGTCTTCATATGCCAGTAATGTTCAACAGATATTAATTCCATACATTTTTGTATTGAGACAAGTTAGAAAGCCATCACTTTACTATAGTCTTTAAAATTGTTATGACAAAACATGATAAACACTAAAAATGCATTTGGAGACTTGATAATTTGCCTTGGAACATTAAAGTGAGCAATGGATAATTAATTGGGGAGGGTATTTGACTTGGATGGTATGAAAAATAATTGGGCATTAGTATAACTTGAAAAATTGAACTTGGTCTTTTTGGCCAAGGATACGTGGAACTGATAAATTAAAAGCCAAATTTTGTTTTCCAGCCTTCTAAAAAAAAAAAAAAGAGGCTAAATAACTGATCCCAGCTCTTTTTCTTTCCTCCCCATTTCCACCCCAGGTTAAATGTGATTAGAAGATTGATGGGAGATGAGAGTGACTTCCTACATCATGTGACTCAGCTTGATCTTCGGGATAATAAGCTAGGAGAGTTAGATGCAACCATCTTTAATAACATTGAAATACTGCACTGTGAAAGAAACCAGCTGGTAACCCTCAAAATCAGTGGATACTTACTTAAAGCTCTTTATGCCACTTCAAATGGTATGTTTACTTTGAAGGTACTTCAAATAGCAATTGATATTCCTAGCCTTTTCTTCTTGTACTGGTTTTATAGGCAATATTAAGTTGTGGATGAATCCAGGCCTTAACCATCTGGCTTTACATAAAACATTTAGCAACAGAATTTTGGAAGCTTGTAGAGTGGTGCTTACAGGCCCTTTTGGAGTGTTGTAAAGTGTAAATCCTTTGGGATTTAAATGCAAGTTTTAAATCTCCCAGAGTGTCTCACAAATCTATATATTCTTTGTGAGGTAAAAGAAAGTGACCGGCCTGCTGTGGAGATCTATATACATTTTATACAAGTAGTCCTTAACTTATGACCACAATCGGAATTGGAGTTTTGGTCACTAAGTGATACAGTTATTAATTATATTGTCATGTGACCAGACCCAATTTTACTACCATTTCCCCATGTCATTAAGCAAATCACTGCTGATGTTAAGTGAATCACACAGTTGTTAAGTGAATTCCACTGTCATTAAGCAAATCCAGTTTCCCCAATTGACTTTGCTTGTCAGAAACCAGCTGGGAAGGTCGCAACCACAGATACTGCAACCATTGTATATCTTAAGCTGGTTGCCAAGTTCCTAAATTGAGATCATGTTATTGCAGGGATGCTACAGTGATCATAACTTCAAGGACATGTTGTGAGTTTTCCAATTCAGTTGTAACTTCAAGACATGTTAAAGAAATGATCATAAATCAAGGACTACCTATTCCATGGAATAATAATATTCTAAACTACAGATTTGGTTGGTGGAGGTTGAGAGGGCACATTATCAATTCTTTGTCATTAGAGTCCTTAATATTTCCCTGTGTTCCATTTATATTGATACCACAGGTTCATGTTGCTAGCCACTTTGTGGGATGTTTCCTCAGGTGTCCATTTCTACTTTCTTGTTCTCTTTTTCAACTTTTTGAAAGTAATCTATTTCTTTCACCAGCCAGTTCAGCTTCTTTGAAAAGAGTCATGTAATGGTATTTAGAAAGGCTCCAGACAAATGGTCAGACTGCATAAAATTCCAACCTGATAGTAAGTGGGAAAAGAAGTTCAGAAGAGACCTTCCCTAGTTTCCTAAGCTATAAAGGAGGAGAATTGTACTTTTACTGCCAAGAGTCTGTTAGTGTAGCTTTACCCTAAAATAGATTTAGCACATCTGTTTCCTATCTGGCCTGCCTAGTAAGGCTGACAGGTTCAGAGGATTCCTGCACTGAATACATAGAAGGAGAAGTGCTTCCATTGCTAGTAGCTAGTAAAACAGCATCGATCTGCACGATACTTTTTTCCCCATGGAGTTTAGCAACACATGCAGAGAGCTTTCTCATGCTAGCAATATGCTCTGATAAGGGGCCCCTATCAATCAGCAGAAGCCAAGGGAGAACTTAAGATTTCTACATTTTGAGTTGATCTGAAATAGCCCCAGTATTTTATTTTCCTTTTATCTTCCTGTTAACAAAAGATTGATTCTCTGACCCCTTTTTCCCACATATCTTTGTCCTTTCACATTCATTTTGTGAGCTCCACGGTTTGCCACTGTTTTGTTGCTGACAGTTTATTGCTGATATTTAAAATGATTAGGACCAAATCAGCAACTGACGTGGCTTATGAGTACGGTGGCCATATTTCCTTGGGAAAAAACGAAGGATAAGCCAGAAAAAGGGGCAAATTTTAATGAGGTTCATAAAGATAAAAATGTCATTGTTTATAACTTTGCTTTACAAAGGAAAATTCAAAGCAAAATCAAGAAAACCTTTATATTTAACCAAAATATCTAAAACCAGTTTATTTAAATTTATTTTAAAAAGACAATTCAGTTTCAATAAATGCTTATTCAATAAATGCTACTGACTAAAATAAAGAACAAAAGTGAATTTTTGAAAAATAAATGTAAAGGACAGCTTTATGAAATTCTTTATAATAAGAGGTTTACTATACTGATGAGTGACAGTGCTGAGAAGCTGATTCAGAACAATGCTACATACTTGTCTTTTGAATAATATTTCAGACCCTTTTGTGGGTTTTTTGCTGAAAGCAATCAGCAGGATAGAACTGGAAAAGTTACTAAATTTACTTCAAATTTAAATTTGGGTCAAACATGTTATATCCTGAAAAAAAACACAGTTTGTGTACATTATGCATATTATTGTTTTGTATAATATTACTACTAGTAGTAGGAAGAAAGATTTCCATCAAATCTTGAAGGTCTCTTTAGTTGGAAATCCTGATTGGTTAGTTGAAATACGCACTTATGCTGTGCAACAGTAGTTCATTTCTCCTGCTATTTTTTACTTCCCTAGCCATTGATTTAGAGGTAAATCCTAGCTTCATGGCCTGTGTTGTGATTGATTCACAGCCGATCCTTCCCTGACTGATTCTTTTTAAAACCTCTGATTTTAGATCATCTGCCTCCATCTCTAATATGCCTAACATACAGTTGGGCAGATTGCAAACTGAGTAGTAGCAAAAATCAGGCTTTTTGAAATAATCATTTTTATAGTAGTTAGATCAGAAGTCTCCAAACTCGGCAACTTTAAGACTTGTGGACTTAAACTCCCAGAATTCCTCAGCCAGCATAGCCCTGAGCTAGATGAATGGATGAGCTGCAAGTGTGGAAGATAATTATAGATTAGTGCACAAAAATGGTTATAGCTACTACTCATGATACAGGCTTGACATGGGAGTCATGACATTTCAGTGTCTAGAAGTAAACATAGTACAGGTAGTCCTCTATTTACAACAGTTCATTTAGTGACAGTTCAAAGCTATCAAGTGAGAGATTATTGATTTATCCAGAGGGCTCAATTCTCGCAAAAGAATTGCCTGGGTAGTAGTGCAAAATGCAGACTCTGCAAATGAAGGGTTGTATGATTGCATGCACCTCCATTTCACTAACAACAACACAAAAAACCACTTGCCAAGAGTGCTAGCTGTTGGGAGAAGGATATAGCTCAAAATCAAGGGCTGAATAACATCAGAATGCAATTTTCTTTCTGCCTGTCTGCAGTGCCCAGCTCCACCCAATGTATTTCTCTCTAATGACTACTAGGAGAAAGTTTGCTTGTTCTTGCCTGACATTTGACCATTTAGAGAAGCTTTTTAAAATTTAGCCAGAGGTTTTTTTGGTGTCATCACCGGATTAAATCTACTGAAGCTGATTTTCTATGTGAAGCGATTTTCTTTCCAGCTTAGTTAAACTACACCGTCTATAGCCCAGTGATGGCTAACCTTTTCGGCACTGAGTGCCCAAAATGTGTATGCGCACATTCCCAAAATGCAGTATGTGCACGGCCCCTGTGCATGCACCCCATCCCCCACGCATGTACCTTGCTCTGCACATGTGCCACACGTCCCCTGCACATGTGTCCCACCCCCTTGCATGCGTGACAGAGACCTGAAGACAAGCTGGCCAGTGGGAGGCGCATGCGCAGCAGAGCTGAGCTGAGACAACTGCTCGCGTGCCCACAGAGAGGGCTCTGCATGCCACCTCTGGCACGCGTGCCATAGGTTCATCATCACAGAGCCACACCAACTATAGCATTTGTGAAGTGATAAAATCATCATATAGTTTTTCTTACTGATCGGAGATATATCCTAGAGCTCTTGGGAAGAAAGATATTTAATATACTCCCAAAACACACACTATGGATTGCAGTTGTTAAAGCAAAATTATAATTTACAAAATAAAGGATGAATACTTTTTCTTTACAACAGAGCCATATTTTATATAAGTTAAGGGCAAATAAGAAAATCTCATCAATTTCAGTAAAATGTCTTCAAATGTTAAAATGTTCTTTATTTTTTACTAGATTCATGTTTGGTGTTTTTAACTGTTCACTTGCTTCAGTATGTGATCCAGTGTACATAGCAGGTAGTCCTCACCTTATAACCACAATTGAGCCCAATTTTTTTGTTGCTAAGTGAGACATTTGTTAAATGAATTTTACCCCATTTTATGACCTTTCTTGTCACAGTTAAGTGAATCACTGCAGTGGTTAAATTAGTAACATGGTTGTTAAGTGAATCTGGCTTTCCCATTGACTTTGCTTGTCAGAAGGTCACAAAAGGAGATCACATGACCCAGGGACACTGCAGCCGTCATAAATATGAGTCAGTTGCCAAGCGCCTGAATTTTGATCACGTGTCCATAGGGATGCTGAAGCCAGCTGTAAGTGTGAAAGTATGAAAAACATAAGTATGAAAAGCAGTCATAAGTTACTTTTTTCAGTGCTGTTGTAACTTTGAACAGTTGCTAAATGAACTGTTGTAAATTGAGGACTACTACTTGTATTTGGTCCTCCATGCTATGATTTGTATTATTGTTTCAATAAACCGGGACAACATGAGGTGGTCTACTTTTAGTAGCTTGAAATTAAATTTATCTTTGCAATACAATATATGTCTTTCTTTTCCAGAACTTGTTCACCTTGATGTGTATCCAGTTCCAAATTATCTAACTTATTTGGATGTTTCTAGGTAAGCATATCTTTGAAAGATACTGGTTTTGAATGTAGTATTAGTGGAAACATGAGAAGAAACTGGAGCACTTGAAAACTAATAAAGTGATCTCTTTGACTGAAGAGATTACGTGAATTTTCCTGGGACCCTGGAATACTGCATATAACTTATTTGGTCTGCTGTATTTCTTTTCTTAGAAGAGAGATTGTCACAAGTGTTTCTGTATCAACCTAAGGAGTGATTTTTAATACAATCTCAACACTTTGAATCCTCTTTTCTGCATTACACTTACTTCTGATTCGTTGAGCTGCTAAGCAGATGCCACAACTTTGAACCCAGTATCCATATTACCTCATAAGTAATTAGATTTTCTTCTTACTGTTCAGAGTAGAAAGTATGTTAATAATATGACCCTGAGAGTTAAATTGTTAAGAAGGAGAGCAGATGTGATAGCAGATAATCTTCTCCACTTAGTCTAACAAGCTTTCTTTCAGAACAAATTTTGGGTATTTTGGTGGGGTGAAGTTGAAGGACCCATTGCCAGATATGAAGGTTTTAGCCTCCTGCTAAATATTTTCAGGCCATTAGGCATCAAAACAAACAAGCAAAATAAATGCTTGAAGCCACGGGATTTTGCAAGTTGTGTGATTTCATATGAAACTGCCAATTTTTCTAAATTGCATTGTGTTTAACTCTGGGGTTTTATTGCTTTAGTATAGGGATATTACAAACCCTGCCCTACTAATCTTTGATGTAGGAGCTTATTGGGTGAAAGAAAAATCTCACTCCCCCATCTCCCATGTCTGATGATGTTGACTAAGGTAGTCTTTGCTTAATATCCATTTGTTCAATGACTGTTTGAAATTACGATTGACACAAAGAGCCTTACGACCAGTCCTCAAAAGTTCCTGCCTCCTGCAGTCACATGAACAAAATTTGGGCCCACTTGGGCCACCTTTTTTTTTAATAATTACATTTATATGCCGCCCTTCTCCGAAGACTCAGGGCGGATACAACTCAGTGCGCTCAGCAATAGCCTTCATTCCATTGTATATGCCTGCTTATTACTAAGCGGCATTTTTACAAAGTCAGCTTATTGCCCCCAACAATCTTGGGTCCTCAATTTACCTACCCTGAGAGGATGGAAGGCTGAGTCAACCTTGGGCCTGGTGGGATTCGAGCCTACAGTAATTGTAGACAGCTAGATCTTAAATGCAGGCATTTAACAGCCTGAGCCACCAAGGGCCTTTTGGTCCTCTGCCTACCTGCTGCTGCCAGCTGCCCCCACTGCCTAGCCCTGCTACACAGCAAACCACTACTGCACTGGATAGGACTTTCTTTACACTGCCGTCTTTCACACTGATGCCAATGGGGCCTATCCATCGTCCCAGCCAGGGCCTTCTTTCATGAAATGAGATCCCTGGTTAGAAGAGTCCCCCTTTTGTGCCAGTGCAGTGGCCTTCTTTCATGTACCTGTCTTCCAAAATCTCATGGGAAGACCATACAACATTTGGATAAGGAGTGGTGCAGCCTCAGGAACAGGCATGGCATGGCCAGTAGCTGACTCACGAAAGGCCAGGCCAGCTGCACTTCAGCAGTAGTAGGAAGAAGACAATGAAGATCATTTTGGAGCAACAAGGTTGGCAAGGGCAGCAGAGCCAGCAGGCAAGGCTGTCAGAGGCAGCAGAGTAGGTAGCTAAGAGGACAGTGATGGGGGGAAGATAGGCAGGTGAAGGGGAGTTAAAGAGGAGGCAGTCCTATACCTTACCAAGGCTCAATGTTGGGAGGGACCAAAGCTGGAAGTGGCTTGGATGGTGGTGGATTCTCAGCTAACAATTTGTTTAATGATAGCAACCGGGACCGCCAGAATTGATGTTGCTAAACAACATGGTCAGGCAACATCAAGTTTTACAAGCACATCGCTTAGCAATGCAAATTCCAGTACCAATTCCCATCGTAACCCAAGTACTATCTGTAATACAGATGTCAACATGTTTTATATATATATGCAGCTGGTGCCATGACTTACAAGAAAATTATCCTGGGACATTTCTAAGCTCACATATGTTCCTTCAGCTTGCTACTACTTCCTAAACGTCAGTGAATTGTATGCCTCAGTCTGTTCCAGAGAGACTGAAGCCAAAGAGACAGAGTGGGAATAATAGATTTTTAAAAAATAGCTGCTGAATGAGAAAATGTGCATGCGTACATACTGCACACAATGTTTTATCCATTAGGGTGGCTTTGAAATGTTCCATTATATCTGTCTGTCTGTCTGTCTATCTGTCTGTCTGTCTATCTATCTCTTCGCTAAAGGTGCCTTCTTCATATAAATTGGCATCAGGGATTATTTTTGTGGTTTAACACATAATATGTGGCGAGGTTGGTTAATTCAAGATTTTAAGGGTTATTCCGTATGCTTCATGGTAATCCGTGTTTGCCATTCTATAAGCATGTCACATGTAGCTGCAGTCAATCCCAGCTGCCTAAGTGCTCTGTGCTACAGCTGACAGGGCATCTAATATTTCTGTACATTTTAAACCACATGTGATGTAAACATTCCTTATTAATATTGTCATCTTTTTTCTTCCATTTGTCTTCCTTTTGTGCAGAAATCACTTGGAGAGTCTTCCAGAATGGGTTTGTGATAGCCGAAAGTTAGAAGTACTGGATCTGGGCCACAATCACATATGTGAACTTCCCACTAGGTGGGTCCTACCTTTAAAACAACCAGAAACAGGATGCAAAGTAGCGCATTGTTTGCATTGAATTAGTTTCTAGCTTGCTTAGTGAGAACTGTGTTCCATGTGGTTTTTTCTTTTTCTCCTTTTTCTTTTGTTTAATGTTTTCTTCATGGAGTGTCATTGAGCCAGAACAGTTTTCTTTATGCAGATGTAAACAAAGCAATCTCTCAAATTTCCAAGCAGAAGTTCTAAAGAAGGTCATGCATCAAGAGCATCAATTTTTTTTTAGATATGATGCTTCTATAGTCTGGCATAAAATACACTTTTGATTTCAGGATATTATTGAATATTAATTTCCTAAGAAAACATGGATGACCACTTATCCTCATAGAAAAATACCTGGAGGAATATTTGCATTTGAAAAATTTCTACTACACAGGTAGTCCTCAACTTAAAACAGATTGCTTAGTGACTTTTTGAAGTTACGATGGACCCCCTCAGAAGATACTTACAACCTGGTTCCAAAGTTCTCATGGCCACCTTCTCCTCCTCCGGTCACGTTGCCACATGTTGGTTTTCTCTGTAGTTGGCCCACATTTACAGCTGTTTACGGCATCTTGCAGTAACATGACCACAATTTTTGACATTTTTGCCAAAAACTTATGTTTGCTCCCAGTTTTCAACAAAAGTGCCCCTTAATGATTATGGCATTCACTTTAAGACTGCAGATTTGCTTAACAGTTGCCGCAAAAAAGGTCGTAAAATTAAGTCAGTCGTGTGGGTGACCTGCTTTACAATCGTCATGGTAAGGTTCCATCATAGTCATAAGTTAAGGACTACCTGCGTGGAAAAGTACAGCTAGTCCTCGACTTACGAGCACAAGTGAGCACAAAATTTCTGTGGTTAAGTGAAACGTTTGTTAAGTGAGTTCTGCCCCATTTTTACGATCTTGCTTGGCACAGTTGTTGAGTGAATCACAGCACTTGGCAAGTTAATAACCCGGTTGTTAAGTGAATCTGGCTTCCTGATTGACTTTGCTTGTCAGGAGGTCACAAAAGGGGGATCACAGGACCCCGGGACACAGCAACAGCCATAAGTATGAACCAGTTGCCAAACATCTAAATTTTGATCACATGATCATAGGGATGCTTCAAAGGTTGCAACCGTGAAAAATGGTCATAAGTCACATTTTTTAGTGCTGTTGCAATTTTGCAATGTCACTAAGTGAACTGTTGTAAGTCGAGGACTACCTGTGCGTTGATTTCTTCCCCTTTATTTTTAATTAATAGATTCATTCTCACAGTGACTGGTTTGGCTACATTTAGACCCCATCTCATAATGTTGTTGAGGTTTTTCTCAGCTTCTCTGAAATAGGCTTGCTTTAATTAGAGCTGTAAGTTTTACTGCTATTTGTATGTTTTAAGGTTATTTTGCAATATCAGCTTGCGAAAATTACTTGCCGGACACAATCAGTTGGCAAGGCTACCAGAGAGGATTGAACGAACTCATGTGGAGGTCCTAGATGTGCAGCACAACCAACTTGTGGAGCTGTCATCTAATCTGCTGCTAAAAGCTGACAGGTAATCCAAAATCCACCAAGAGAATAGAACAGTATAAACATAATTTCCAAGTTGTGTAACTTCTGTGGTTAATTGAAATGTGTGTTCTTTTTTAATTAAAAAGTAAATAACATCAGGCAATGCACTCTTAATCCTCCAAACATTTATTTATGGAGAGTGAAATAGCAAAATTGACCATCCCTTCAAGTTATTTTTTTAATAATATCTTTATTAAAATTTCAACATCTGCATTAAAATTCAAAGTAACGTGAAAGGAAAAAGAATGATAAAGCACATTAAAAGTCCCAAAGAAAATACAACTGCCAAATATAACAAAGGTGACTCCAACTTTCTTTTATACAGAGATATTAACAATACAATTGCCTATCTCTGTTTAAAGAATACCAATCTATACAATATATTATAATACTAATAGTTAAGTTAGTCAAAGATAGTATTCACAAAATGTTCTTTTCTTAATTTTATTTAAAAAATAGCAAGTTATCAAATATCTTATATTTAGAACATTACAACATTTCTGGAGCCAGATGCAATCTAGTGTTCAAACCCCAAAGTAAAAACTGATTCCTTAAAGGCTTAAAGTAAGCCTCTTTCTGTTGGCTCATTCAGTTACAACAGGGGAAGGTTTGCTCTTTATGATTCTGAATTTTTCCTTTTGCAGAATCAGGATAAATCAATTTCTCCTTCACTGTATACATTTATTTTATAGGAATCTTTAGGCATTACCTCCTAAAGTAATTTCATTTCTTGAAAATGATCAAAAGCGCTCCAGGCCTTCATGCTTATCTATGCAGAGTAACAAAGTTGGAAGGGACTTTGGAGGTCTTCTAGTCCAGTGGTCGCCAACCAGTGGGCCAGGGACCAGTGGTGGTCTGTGAGAAAATTTTGGTGGTCCACAGAGAAATGGCCCCCCCAAAGCACCCCCAAAGCAATTAATCCAGGCTGCGTGGGAACACAAGGCTTGCGTCACTTGCATTGCGAACAACATGAGGTAGTGGGGGGAAGGGGGAAAGGGCGAGCGGGGAACTTGCCCCACATGCCTGGCCTGGCCACCAGGCTGCTTCTTTCCACTTCCTTCTTCTTATGCTTTTGGCTGCATGCAAGGAAAGCAGGAAAAATCTTTCTTTCTCTCCCCCAAACTCCACCAGAAATGAGTCTTTGGGGCACTGCAAGGCATCCTGCTCCAAGAGGCTGTGCCAGTGTGACAAGCCTCACAAAGACTCATTTCTGGCAGAGTTTGGGGAGAAAAAAACTCTGCTGCTTCTGCTGCTTTCCTTGCATGAAGTGAAAAGTCTCTCTCTCTTTCTCTCTCTCTCTCTCTCTCTCTCTCTCTCTCTCTCTCTCCCTCCCTCCCTCCCTCCCTCCCTCCCTCCCCTCCCTCCCTCTCCCTTCCTCCCTTTCTCTCTCTCTCCCACTCCCTCCCTCCCCCCCCTCTCCCCCCCAGGAACGGAGCTGGAGACGGTATCCTGCAATCCCAAATAAAAAATGATTGATCAGTAGGAAAACGGGGTGGAGAATTTTGCTGCAGATTTTTTTTGGGATTTTCCCAGGGTCTCTGGTCTGTCGGATTTAAAATTATGAGTTTGGTGGTCCCTGAGGTCCAAAAGGTTAACAACTCCTGTTCTAGTCCAATCCCCTTCCCAAGCAGGAAACCCTATAGAATTCCAGACAAATGACTGTGAAATCTCTTCTTAAAAACTTCCAGAATTGGAGCACCCACAACTTCTGAAGGCAAGCCATTCCACTGATTAATTGTTGTTCCTGTCAGAAAATTTCTTCTTAATTCTGGGTTGAATCTCTCTGTGATACATTTCCATCCATTACTTTTTCTCTTGCCCTCAGATACTTTTTGATACTCTATATTCAGAAATTTCAGGAATTATAAAATGGTCAATTAATCCATAGACTGATTTGTTTTCTAATTGTAGCCTGCAGCTCTATAATTATGGAATCAAAGAAATTTAAAAGTCTTTTAATTTGATGTTCAATTTTTTTCAGCTTTTGAGCTACCTGTTGAAAGAGTAAAATGTTTTATCCTGTAAGTTCAACTTAAAATTGATCTTTGTACAGTTAAAGATTTCAAGAGGAAGAAACACCAGCTTTTTATTTTAAAGCACATTCTTTCCAAATATTTCATTTTTTTCACAACATTTTCAAGGAGGACTGAAGTTAACTGAAATATATTTTTCATGGATCTTAAGGATTTATGCTTGAGATGTTATGATTGTGAGTTATAGGTAGAGGTGTTCTGAAGACTAGGATTACTCAGGGTTGACTTCATTTTTTGTTACTTCTTAAACAGCATCATTAGTGCCTATGTGGGAATATGCCATCTATCCCTTGGGCCATTTATTTGTAGAGCAGATGGCTAAAATCTAGGTGTTAAATTAAATTCTTTTGTTCCTATTTGTTCTGTGGCTGGAAGAGAGGATGTGGGAGAAGAGAAGACTAATATTTATGGCTTCTAAATGACTTTGCAGCCTGTCACTGTACAGACAGCACTCAAGGTGGTTTAAAATATAGTATTGTCCTTTGCCCATGCAAATTTCCTAAAATTTCCATACTTTCCAGGATCTACTCCATTGTAATCTGTGGTATTGATTATTAAGATTTCTTGTCCTTTTTTTTTAGTTTTTGCATTCAGGATCCAAAAGGAAATATATATCAAATATACAATAATATTTCCAGACTCTACACATTTAAAATAAAGGCATATGATAGTCTCTATTACCATCATCCTGAAATTATCGTGCTCAGCAAATCATCTTTGGAGTTGTTAATATTAGGAATTCTCATTCGGTTCTCACTGAATGGACAAATACACGGTCAGCATGCTTTTCATTCAGTGAAGTGAAATGTTTTTTTACACATTTAGCAAAAATCACCATAATAGGGTGATGGAAATATCTCACCAGGGATCTACATGCAATCAGCCTGCTTATCTGAAGCAGATGGTGTCCTGAAAATAGAGGATTTCTCTCCAGTAGTAGACAATTAGAAATGTATCTCATCTTCTTCACAATTTACTATTCCAACAGTTTTCTTTTAAGAAACAAAGATCAGATTATTTCCATTTCTCTACTTAAGTCCAGTGATCAGATATTGAAAATACTTATTTGGTGGCTAGACTATTTTAATTATTAAGTCTAAATATCATTCCAATATTTTCAGTTTTGGGCAAGTACATCAGTGTTTTCCCATGTGATGTTTAAAGTCTTTAAATTAAGTCTTCTATGAATGTTCACTGCCATGTATTTTGAGGACGTCTTAGTCATTTCTTATTGGAAGAATTCATCTCATTGCCATCTTGGCAATTTGATGCTATATAGTATTGGAGGATCTAATGCTAATGCTAAACAAGAAATATTGCTAGTAGAGGCATTTGATCTTGTGTAATATGCAGTTTATTCATTGATGCTAGTTAATAAAAACCATTTGCAAATATGGAACGATATTCCATCCAAAATCTGTTGGCTTCCACCCTTTCGACTTTCCAGAATTGTTAAAACCAGGCTGTTCCCCCCGGCTTTGGAACAGAATGGCTGCTGAGCTCTTTGGGGGCTTTTTTTTTGGTGGGGGGTTTCTCTCTTCCAGTCAGCTCTATTCCTTTTCTTTGCCACATGTTGTTTTCTTTTAATTTTTTTTAAATTGAAAGTCACTGTTGACTCAGATGACCTCAAAATTGAATTAAGAAAAACATGAAGTAAAGAACAAAATAATATAAGCATTTTATTTCCCTCTCTCTTTTTTTGTTATTTATTGCCATTTTATATCTAAAGACAGAGGCAGGTTCTTGTTTTAATCTTATTTGGGGTTTATTGTACTATAGGTTGCCTTCAAAGAACAATAGCCTGTTTTTTGTCCATTTGTGAATTTAATCCTTCTATCTAGCATTTTCATTGCTAGATAGAAGGATTAAATCAAGGAAATCCCTCTATCACTTTTTTCTCATATCTTTTCAGTCTCTTTCTTCCTTCCAAAATGCTTTTGTTAAATAATCAATGGTCACAATGATTAAACAGTATTTTTCAAAAAAGACTTCCTTGAGATGTGTAGCACACCTTAGTTCTCTTGAGTTCCTGGGAATATTATTATTTAATGGAAAAGCTTTTACGCATAACCCCCCCCCACACACACACACAGATGCACACATATGGCTATTCAGTCATGTGTCCATCTAGGGTGAAAATCGGGGTGGAATTGAATTTAATAGGACATTTGCTCACTATTTGGAGCATGCATCTGGTTAATCTATCTAAAGTAACTCATCTTAATAATGTCTTCTTTTTCTCCAGTGGCAAATAACAACATTCTGTAAATATTTTTCAATTATAGCCAAAACACCATTCCCAGTGTTAGTTGTCCCAAGACTACTTTCCTAAATTATTTGCCTCCAAAACTGTGTACTCTTTTTTTCATATCACATTCCTTTAACAATTCATTATATTATGAATTATTATTTAAGGCAGTCACCATGCCGGTAATAGTCACAATTCTTGGTCTCTTGGTAAATTAAAATTTCTGAATATACAGTGTACTGTAATCAAGAACATAAGTTGCTATCGAAAAATATCAATGAGCTTGCATCATGCTAACAATTCTGATGATTCAGCCCAAAAGATGACAGCTATGAAAAAGGTGAAGTCATATAACTTAAAATTCCAACTCCTGAGTTATACCTCCAGCAGCACAATGATTGGAACCAGGCCTTATCTAATGTATCCATTATATACAAAACAATTTTTGTTGTTGCATCCCTCTCATTTTTAGATAATAGGAAATTAATTCCATATTATTTTAAAGCCTTCCATTATTTTTGAGGAGGAATGTTCATGCTAATTCTTGTATAGATCCTGCAAATAACTAATGCCAATTTAATAATCTGTCTCCAAACAATTGTTGAAAAGGTTTTTGAAAAAACTGTTTTATGACTGAATTAATCCAGTTCTTAACAGCCCAATTTACTTAACCTTCCCCCAACACTTAGATGCTAAATGGGTATTATTCCATAAATGTATATAAACATGGGCTTCAATGATAATTTTCAAATTGGCCCAATGAGAAACTCAGTTCTGAAGTTTATCTAGTCAGTAGATTTAATCTAGTCAGAAGCTAAAGCTAAATTAATCCTCAGAAATAAACCTGAAGAAGTAGAAAGTTAAACCCACTTTCCTCAACATATATTTGCAATCTGCACAGTGAAAATGAATTTGCAAAATGAAAATCTCTTAGAGATGACTTTGACAAGGTTTTGTCCTGTCCTATGCCCACCCACCCCCACCAAATATCCTGTTTAAAGTAATAAACACAGGTAATTTTCTCAAAATGTAAATTGATTTTGGAGTTATAATAGTCTGTAATATTCTGTCAATTTACTCTCAAATACTCTATAATTTACCCTCAAATAGTCACATTAATTCTAGACCATCTGTTACTCTAGATCTTCTGTTTATATCACAATGAAGTAAATTTAAATTTACCACCAGGAAAAAAAGCTTCATGTAAATGGTTTACTGGTCTCCTACTTGTATTGTTGGATGTTTTTATGGGTTTTCCAGCTGCTATATAGGCTGTTTGTCTACCTACCTATTTAATTTATTTGCCAGCCATTTCGCAGTTCAAGGCAGCTCTGAGTGATTTTTTCTTTGTATGGGTTTTTTACTTACTTTCATGTTCATGTTCGGTGCTGCCCAAAATAATGTTCCTGAGATGGATGATCACATAAATTGGCTAAGATAAAGAAGTAAAATATGATTTAATGCTATGGTTCCTCTCCTTTATGATGTTATTATGATAACAAGATTCCCAAACTATTTTTTTAAGAAACTAGGTTATTCCTAATCTGATTTACCTCCAAAATATATAATACTTTCACTGTTTAGTAAAATATTACCTTTTTAATCCCTTAATGTAATTCTATTAAAGTTTTGAAAAGTTTAAATTATGCCTGCAAGTTGTTCTTTAATAGAACTTTTAATCTGTGGCCTACTGGCGCTTTACAGGCCCGAGGGTAGATTTTAAAGGGTCTCTGAATTTGAATGAGAAAAACTACTTTAATTTTACATATGTAAATATGTAAGTATATTTATTACATTTTTGTTATTTTTAAAACACTTTGATAACTATATTAGAGGACAAATGGCATCTATAGGTTTCCACAGATCCTTAAAGAAATCCATGGTTCCGAAGAGTACAAGAACTTCATTTGCATATTCTGAGTTACACATAAGTTTAATTGAGATGAGGGCAATAGCCTGTTTGAGGTTGTAGCTAAGAACGCTAGACTAGCCAAGAGATCCTAAGTTCTAGTCCCATATGAGACATGAAGCTGGCTGGGTGGCCTTAGACCAGTCACTCTCTTAGCCCTGGGAAGCCCTAGGAAGAAGACAGTGGCCAACTACTTCCAAAATCTTGCCAATAAAGCTGCAGGGATTAATCCAAGGAGTTGCCAAGAGTCAAAACTGAGTCCCCTCCTCCCAACAAAAATAATAATAATAATAAGGCATGCGATGATCCTTTCCAATTCAAGAGTTATATAAAGGATACAGACAGATTAAAAAACATAACACTTCAGGGAAAGTCTAATTGTCAAAACCTTCCTCAGAAACTTTCAGGCTTAATACCCATAGATATTATAGCTGTTTGCTCTTGCCTCTTTTTAATTACAGCAAGAGTGTTGATTAAAAATCTCATATCATTAAAAGCTTGATAACCTGAATAAATCCAGTCTAAGCTTGTACATTTTGAACATATGATGCTGCACTAGAGTTTGACTAGAATTGTCCTTTCTGATTTTAAATGCAATTGATATTGTTCTCATTAAACATTTCCTATTGAACTTTTCAAAATGCAAGCTGGCTCTATAATATAACTTCTGCTGTTCTAGCATTATACTATTATTATTATTACAATATTCTCCATTCTTTCAAGATAATAATGGGAATCATTAGTGGAACTTCTTCAGCAGCTACACCAGGATAAGGCATTTAATTGGACTTTTGGTTGGTTTAAGGCAAATTAATTTTAAACTATAGTGAAGCCGTATTATCTAAAATTAGCAAGAGTTGGTGTCAACTAAAATTCAATGTCTAGATCAGGGGTGTCAGATTTGCAGCCCGTGGCCCAGATGTGTCACGTGTTGGCCCTGCCCCCGCCTGGTTTAGTGAAGGGGAAAAATGTCCTGATACATTGTGTGACGCCGCCATGACGATGCGAGTTTGACACCCCTGGTCTAGATGATATGGCAACATGATTAAAAAAAAGGTGGCAATGAAATCATCCAAACACTTAATCAACGAAAAATATAAGTAATCTGTTCTTAATTCATCCATATCATGCTATATTATAAATTAAGATAGTATATCTACACTGCCATTTGTGGCAATTGCACTGATTGACTGGGAATATGCCTCTGACACCATAGTTGGTGGAAAACAGGTGCAGAGCAGCAAATGCTTAATTCTTTTTGCTTTCTTCCTAATTAATATTACCTATTGTTTTCCAAACCACTTTTATTTCAATAGTATGTTTAGGTGGGTCACGCTTGCATCTGAAACCTGAGATTTGGATGGCCCCAACCTTTGCTTTTAAAACTTTTTGAAGAATTTGTCCTTCTTAAACTTCTGATTGCGCTATGGCAACTGAGAATTTTGGAAATTAAACAAAGCAAAGCACTATTCAGGATCTAAGAAACTAAGCAGAACTGGCTGTTTATAGTTTTTTTTTCCTCAGTAACATTATTTGTGTCTATTGAAACATTACTTATTTCCTTAGTTTCTTACGACTATAATAACTTCGTTGCTTATGATTTTTGTTGATTGCTTTTACTTAATATCCTATTATGATTTATATTGATTGCTTATTTAATATCCTATGACTATCAGTAAATGTTGTGTCTTACAATTTATGATTATTGTATTTTGTATTTTATGATTATGATCATGATTTATCATATGTTGCTATGTACACGGAGAGTTTATGCACTGGAGACAAATTTCTTGTGTGTCCAGTCACACTTGGCCACACTCCCCTCCCCTCCCCATTCCTTGTACCTGTTTTTGTTTATCAGTCCTCTTAAACAGATGAATAATTCAATCAGTGTGTATCAATCAGTCACTTAAAAGAAAATGAAAATGCTTAACTAGAGAACCCTATTAAAATAGTGGTAAGCCAATCAGAATAAAGCTGTTTTGGCTGCCCTGTTACATCCCTGGGATCTGTATCTGTATAGGAGGTCCTTGTCTCATATTTCCATTAATTTATACTCTTTTTGATAGTAAGGCTACCTCTGATGAAGGTAGGAAAAAGGTTGAGCAATTTTAAACAAATTTCCAGCAATAGTGCTACTAAAACATTAAAAAGGTCATTGAAAATGTATACTTAAAGTTATCTCTAATATTTTTTTACAGCTTAAGGTACTTGAATGCTTCTGCCAACAAACTGGAAATGTTACCTCCAGCTACTCTTTCAGAGGAGACCCATAGTATTTTACAAGAACTGTATTTGACCAACAATCACCTCACAGATAAAAGTGTCCCCTTGTTAACCGGTCATCCTCACCTGAAGATACTACATATGGCTTACAATCGCTTACAAAGCTTTCCCGCAAGGTAAAAAAGCATGGTAGTACTAATTCTCTTCTTAATCAAATATGTTTTGAGCCATTTATATGGTTATTTAAAGGTTGTTAGATATTTCACTAAACGGTAGCTTCTTTTTGAGTAGATATAGTACTGACCCAGTGCAATTGGACTTACTACCAAATGAGCAGCATACCAAAGTCTCATGTTGCTTCTTTCATCCATCTTTGGATGACATGCTAAACAAACTATGGATGAGGATAGCCATCATTTATAAACCATGTGCAATTATATGAAGAAGCATAACTTAAAGAGTTCTGATGGATTATAACTTGTATTGAAAATGTCTTACAGTGTATTTCAAGAAGATCAGGCTGAATTCAAATTTTGTTTATTCATTGGCAGAAATAGCAGTTGTTTGGATATATGTGCTGCACTCCATTTAAGTTTATAGTGTAAAATTAGTATGCATTTAAAAAAGATTTTGTCACAGAAAATAATCTATATTTATATATTTGTAAAACATGTCTTTGGAAATTGAACATAGTTTTGGGGTTTATTTGGAGAAATTTGCCTCATCTTTCACTCAGGAAGCCCCAATTGTGAATTAATATAATCTTCCAGATTTAAGTTTAAATAACAAGGCATGTCTTTTGTTTAGGATCAATGAATGTCAGGTTTGTCTGTTGGGAAGTTTGTTTCATGGGCTACCTTAGAATCAGCATATTTGGCATGTCTTAAAAATTGAATGGCTTTGGAATCCAATTATTTTACAAGATTAATGATAAGAAAAGTAATCAGAGGACCAAGATTATAATTGTAAAAAAGTTACTATCACAGGGATGGGAGAACCCTCATTCTCCATCTGTTATACAGTGAAAAATTACTCTACTTATATTTTTAAAATATATAAGTTGTGTTTTCAGGAGTCTCACATAGAAGACTACTTAGATATAGTATCTGCTTATATTGTTGTATATGTTTGCTCTTCCATGTTTTTCCACTGCCACGTCTTAAAATATAAAAATCTGAAACATTCTGAAGCATCTTATGAACATACACATTAATTGATTTGTCTAATTATAAATATTCATACAAATGGCCATTTTTTCTTTTTTAAATTTGCAAATAATAACATTTTAAAATATCATAGAGGCAGTAGAGCAGACTTGTTCTCTGTCGTTCAAAAGGGTCACATTAGAGCCAGCATGCAGAATTTGCAGGGAAACAGAAGGTGATCAAAATCAGGAAAAAGTAATATTGAAGGGAACAGATCGGAGACATTTACAAGAATACTGTACTAACCTGGTATCCTGGTACATTCCTTTACTGAAACCAGTTCTGACTAATTTTCTAAGTTCTTTTCAACTTTAGAAATGCTAGAACCTCTGGCTACAAACCTTAAGATCATTATTACTCTCATTTTGAGATGAGTGACTAATTTTTCCAATGAAGCATTTAAGAAAGAAATAGAGATCAACAAATGAGCCCTTCCTTATCTCCAGGGCTATTACCAACTATGAAGAAATTTGCTGTTTTCTCCAATGGACATATCAATTGTCACATACTATTTTGTACAAGCCAAGCATGGAAAGGCTTCAGGATACTGGTAGTCCTCAACTTACGACCACAATTGAGCCTAAAATTTAGGTTTCTAAGTGAAACATTTGCTAAGTAAATTTTCCCTATTTTACAACCTTTCTCTTTCCTTTTTGTGTAGTAAAATGGCCAAACTTGAAGAGTTGGAAGAAATTGACGTTAGTGGCAATAAGCTGAAATCCATTCCAACAACGATCATGAATTGTCGCCGCATGCATACTGTAATTGCACACTCCAATTGCATCGAAGTCTTTCCAGAAGTCATGCAGCTTGGCGAAATCAAGGTAGGGATTTCATAAGAAATCACTCCTAAAGCTACATTTAGTTGCTTGGAGGTAATCATCCATTGTGTAGCTTTTTGTTTTTACATACCTCCAATTAGGGTAGCATTTTTCATAGATTTCTCATGTATTTAAATAGCAATAGCATTTAGACTTACATACCGCTTCACAGTGCTTTACAGCCCTCTCTAAGTGGTTTACAGAGTCAGCATATTGCCCCTCAACAATCTGGGGCCTTATTTTACCGATCTCGGAGGGATGGAAGGCTGAGTTAACCTTGAGCCTGGTGTGATGAAGTTACATTCTGTTCATGTTCTATAGAAAATCCCATGTTTTCCATTCAAAGAGAAAGATGGTTCCTGGAAGAGTTCAGAGCACTGATAAATATTTGAGATATTGGTATTGTAACTGGAGCAGTGTGACACAGAGAGAGAAGCAGCGGGAGACAACAACATAAATACTGAAAGTTTTTGTAAAGTGAGATGTCTTACATCAACACTTTAAGTAGCAATATAATTATTTCAACTTCCTTAAGATGTCAAGGCAACCTTTGCTCTAAGTTAGCCATGTGAGATTGTATTACTTGTTTGATGCATTTCTATAACCAAATCATACATCTCTGGGGTTGAAAAAAAGGCTTCTGTACATCACACTCTGTACCATACCAAGATTTTTTTAAAAAATTTGCTAGGTTGATAGTGGTATTCATGCTGTTATCTTTCCAAATTGTGTTTCCAGTTCTCCACTTTTCCATTTTTTTCTGGAAAACAATTGCCCTGCTACCCTGAACATAATGCATAAATTAAAATTCAGTGAAATTCTCTGCTGTTTAAAACAAGCAATTTTAAAACTTTTAATAATTACTGTGATTTAGCCCTGTCTTCTTTCCTTTCTACCTATCACTGTACTTCCAATATTACACCCAACTAGATATTTTAATGTCTTCAGCAGTATTCTAGTTCATTGGCATGCATTATCTGTTCTTTTGTGACATCTTAAAATTTTGTTTAGTTTTCAGTGCAGCCTACATTTTGAAACTGATTTCAAATGCACCTTTAAATTCACAACATGGCTCTGTATTAAGGCTGGTGGTGAATAATAACAGCTCTGTCAGAATTATGACAGTCCCTTTCCACAATTGGCTTCTAATCTATGTATTTATAAAATTACTTTTAATTAAAACTCACTTAACACTGAGGTGCTCCATTAGCTTAAGGATAATAATTACCCTCTTAACGCAGACAGTAGACAAATCACTATTCATTCTGCAACAAACATGGAGGTTATTTAATGAAGCATAAAATTTAGAAAAGTTATAGAATTAAATTAGGCTCACTCAGAGTCATTAAATAGTGTGCAACCTTTCAGGATTTTCAGAAATCAGACAGAGAAGAAAGGAGAAAAAATACAGCTGTTAAACAGTCATGAACATTAGTTAGAATATCAGCTGCTGTCTGCTTTATTTTTAACATTTCATGACGGCATGTTAGATTAAAGGAGGATTACTTCAAGGCATGTTTATATTAAATAATCGTATCTTGTGTTTTGTTGAGGCCATTGTAGAATTTGCTCAATTAAGGGTGGTGGAGAAGGAAGTTGGCTTAATTCTCTTAAACGGCAGGAAAAGGCTCTCAGCTCTGCCACTTCAGACTGCAGCTGCATATTTACTGGGTTGCTCCCTCTGCTAAATGACAATACTTACCCACCGGAAATGAGATATTAAGGAATAAAGCTTATTTTACATTCTTGATTTGTGCAATAATTTTCTCAATAGTGAACTTCCTGAGTGGTGGAGCCTTCCGTTATCCGTGCACCCACCTCTGGTCTGAAATGGTACAGTCCAGATCTTGGTTTATTACTGTGCATATTTCTTGTGATAGTTGGACCTCTGATTTTTTATGATAAGTCTATGTAACAATTAGCCATCTGTGTTCCGAAGAGCCATGGCTTGTTTATGTTAACTCTCCCCTCGTTCTTCAGTGTGTGGACCTGAGCTGTAATGAGCTGACTGAAGTCACGTTGCCTGAAACTTTGCCTCTGAAGCTGCAGGAACTAGACCTGACTGGAAACCCCAGACTAGTTCTGGATCACAAAACCTTGGAGCTGCTGAAGTAAGGAGCCGTCCATGTTATTACACAATAGGCAAAAGGGTACACGATGCACTTGGGGGAAAGCGCGCTTGTTATGTAAACATTAACAGCCCATAATTCTTTTTTTTAATGACTATGTTCAAGAGGATTGTTTTTCTTTTGAAACTCAGTAAATAACTGGTTTGGTAAATAAGAGCCCAGAGCCCAGTCCTTACAGGTTAATGCAAGGGTCTTCAAACTTGACAGTTTTAAGACTTGTGGACTTCAATTCCCACAATTCCTCCTCTGTTATATTAGCTCAGGAATTCTGGGAGTTGAAGTCCACAAGTCTTAAACTTGCCAAGTTTGAAGGCCGTTGCTTTAATGATTCCTGTTTGTTCTTATCCAAGATCTTCTTGAACCCAAATAATGATTTCTTTTTGCTCCTGACCTTCACACTTCCATTCTGAAGAAGGGTGGCACTTCCTCCCACCCCCTCACTCACCTACCACGCAGAGTATCAAGAAGCAGGAGCAAAAATTTGCATTAAAAAAAAAAACTTTTCCTGCCTCTGGTCATTTTTGGTTCTGTTCACGTCTGTCTTTTTGCCAGGTAAGTTGAGAGAGTGACCAGCTGTCAAGGTCATCCAGTGAGTTTCATTATTGGAGGTTTATGTCCCGTTACTCCTGTTTTGCTATGCTGAATGCTCAAGTCCTCAACTGTGCTTCTTGGCTTATGATAAATGTGGCTGCTGCCCATCCCTGTATCCTGAAGAACGAAAGGAAACAAAATGTCTTTGTCCTGTCCAAAGTGATTATATATTTACATATTTATGAGCCTCACTTATATCTCCTTCTACCCTATGATTCCAATACCTCTATTGCTGCATACATTTTTCTGCTAAATCTAGCAGTCCTATCAAGAATATGTCAAGTTGCTCGTGTGAGTTGAAGGTTCTTATTTACGTATTCTTTTTTTTAACACATCATAATAAAATGGGATAATCCTCTTTATGAAAAAGATCTGCTATTGTGAGCAAAAGGACTTTGTCTCTCATAACTTTCAAATATGTGATCTGAATTTGCTGACTCATGACTTGGAGGTTTGTCAGGTCAAAGTTCTCTTTTGGTGAACTTTATTTCCACTGTATCTGTACAAGGAAATAATCGTGTGGTTTTTTGACTGCCTTTTTGAATTGCACAATGACTTCCTTAAGGCACTGTGATATTGCTTCTTGTCTTTCTCTGACTGCTCCAAAAATCAGTCTTCAGTGGCCATTGTAAAACCCCTGGTTCCAATGAGATGGTCAGCAAATCTGTCATTTTTCAAAGAGTTTTGTCAGAGAATCACCTTCCTCGTTCTCTGTAAATCTCTACACGACTTTTAGTCATTTTATGAACTTGTATAAACTTATCCTGCATGAATTACAATTATTGTTGCCTAGAACAGAATCTTTCCTGTTCAGTTTAGTAAGTATGTTCAGACACTTCTGGAAACTCCACTCCTTTTGACAAACTTGTCAAAGCCCAACCCTTGGCATACTGTGTTGCTTGCCAACAATTAATTGCCCCCTGCTTCCGGTTCAGGGCCCAGATAACACACCGTTTTTTTTGCATAGGATTGTGTCATTCAGGTCATGCATAAATAATCTTATCTTGACATGCAATGGCTTTTCCTAAGTTCTGCATGACCAAGTTAAGTAGCTAGATAGACTCAAATCTCTTCTCATTTCTAGTGTTGGAACCCCCAGGAGAGAGAAAGTAAACCCATCCTGAGCTGAGTATCTTTTTCCATTTTTAGGTTAATTTTTTCCCCGTCACTTCAATATGAGAAGAAGAAAAAACAGTCCAAAGATGGAGAGAGATGCAATATCCCTAAGTTACTAGATAGCTCACTACCCAAAAATGGAGGGAAGGGAGAAGAGAACATTTCTAAGGTCTCTTGAGTTGCCTGTTTTTAAGAGAAAATTGTGGTCCCTTGGCCAACATGAAAAGTGGATAGGACGGATAGAAGCTGTAATCTAGAGCAGGAATTATCAATCTTTTTAATTTAAAGTAAAGGTAGTCCCTGACTTATGACACAATTGAGTCCAAAATTTCTGTTGCTAAGTGAATTTTGCCCCATTTTATGACTTTTCTTGCCCCAGTTGTTAACGGAATCATTGCAGTTGTTATGTAAGTAACAGAGTTGTTAAGTGAATTTGGCTTCCTCGCTGACTTTGCTTGACAGAAGATTGCCAAAGCTGATGATGTTATCCTGAGATACTCCAAAATGACTTCTAGATAGGGAGCACATTAATAATATTAGGGGCAGCATTTTAAGAAAGACTTGGCTTCAGCACTTAACTTCTGATTTCAGTGGAACATGCAATGCTTTGGTATTTTGGCATTTTGGCTTGAGCTCAAAGCCGACCGGTTCCAAGCTTGAAATCTTCTTTTTTGAGCTTGAAAGTGTTCAAAGTGCTTGAGATGTGATGTTTGCCACTTGAGATAAGACATTTTGTGAAATTTGATGCTCAGAATGGTTTGAAGCAAATGATTTTGCTCACTCTAAAACAGGGGTCTCCAACCTTGGCCACTTTAAGACTTGTGGATTTCAACTCCCAGCGTTGGCTGAGGAATTCTGGGAGTTGAAGTCCATAAGTCTTAAAGTGGCCATGGTTGGAGACCCCTACTCTAAAAGACACCAAGTTCCTGGAGTGGTCTCTGCTGCTTTTTTTAAAATTCTTCCCTGTCATCCCATTTAATGTGCTGCAGTATACTCTGATTATCCCAGCTTAACTTTTATCTTTTTTGGGGGGCAGGAATGCACTCTTCTCAACCAATTGCTGAGCTGTAGAAGCTCATCCTTTTTTTTCTAGGTCTATAAAGCTTCACATTTACCATCTAACATGGCTAACATATTGCACGTCAGTAGTAGGACTCATGGAGTGGACAAAGGGCAGAATTTTCAGAGCCTTGAAAGAAGTGTTTAGGGAATCTGTAGGGGCAAAGTAAGCACCTTAAACATTCTATATCTCCTTCAAATTAGGTTATAATCTTTTGTAGTTAACCAAATTGAAACAAGGCCAGAAAAGTCTGGCAGACTGATGCTGCTGAGGTCATATGCCATGCCTTCTATACCTACAGGTAGGGCATAAGAACAAAGGATGGCCTCCTGTCCAAAAACGGTTAGCTATGCTTTAGCTAAAATGACATGATACCTAAAGAAAGAAGTGATGAAGGACAAGGTACATAAGAAAACCCTTAATCTTTAATCTCCTTTTCTTTTGACTATTCCACGCCAGTGGAATTGAGTTCTTAGGCAAACTGATGGTGACCCTACTTATTTCTTTCAGTGGCCACGCTGGAGAGGTGGCAGGGATGCATTATTGAACTTAGAAAGAGGCTCTCTGATTGCACACAAATTATAATGCCTTACCTTGCCTTCCTTGGATGTTTGCAATGAACGCTTCATTAACTTTTGCCATGTCTTTGTTCATGTTGCGTAGCTGAGTTATTTGCCTTCTTTGGAAAGCTCATCGTGAATAGCAACAGCACTTAGATTTATATACCACTTTTCAGTGCTTTACAGCCCTCTTTAAGTGGTTTACAGGGTCAGCATATTGGCCCCAACATCAATCCGGGTCCTAATTTTATCGACCTCAGAAGGATGGAAGGCTGAGTCAATCTTGAGCCGGTGAGACTCAAACTGCCGAATTGCTGGCAGCCGGCAGTCAGCAGAAATACCCTGCAGTACTGCATTCTAACCAGTGTGCCACCACGGCTCCTGCACTAAGAATTATTTATGAAACTGCTTGTATTGAACTATATCTCAGGATCAGCAACAGTAGCATCCAAATCTGTAAGAGTCATGTATTTATATAAAGCAGATTAAATTATATGCTTTGTTTTACTCTCTTTTTTAATAAATAGAGTTTATAAAAATAAACATTGATTCATTCAGCCTATTGCACTCTATATTTGTGTTAAGCACTGGCATTTAAATAGTTCAGGGGCTTTTTTTGTAGGGTGGCAGCTAAAGTTCAGACAAGTGTGTGGGTGAAATTTGCCATCAGAGTTCTGGATTGCAGGATAAAATGATGCTCACGGGCAAAGAGAAAGCACGTGTGAGGTCAACTTAAGCAGGATACATGGGTGTGGATTTATGACTATACAGAAACACTTACAGAAACATACACACACAAAAATGACTTCGGATGAATACAAGTTAAATACTTTTACTGAAAAATAAATCCAAAAAACCCAATGAAATGCAGGAATTAAAAAATGCAATTATGCCAGAACGCGTGGGAGGGAAAACCATTTTCATCTGTGCTTAGCTGTTTATTTTTTGCAATACCCTATTCAGGCAACTAATTAACTTACCTTATTAACATTTCTAATTTCCTTTTTTTAATGTCATATTTGACAACACATTTTTTTTTAGAAAAGCAGAGTAACGAATATAGTACCATAACTATTAAATGGTGGTTTTTCTTGCCTATTCAGGGACTCTCATCACTGCTATCGTAAATACATTCTTGCCTAGTGACTTAAAATATAACCTACAAACATGACACAAGATTAGCAGAAGATAATGGGACTGCTTCCTTTTCTTTTGAAGCATGGATGCTTGAGCATTTTTGTTTCTCTTTGTAGTAATATTCGTTGCTTCAAGATTGACCAGCCTTCTGCCGGAGATGCCTCTGGAGCCCCAGCAGTGTGGAGCCATGGTTACACTGAAGCATCCGGAGTTAAGAACAAGTAAGCTGTTCAAAATCACTTGCAAGGCTTTTAGCCTGACTTTCCCCTTATCAGTATGTTCACCTGTGTGAGAGGGGGGCACCTGTCTGTCGGATCTAGCTTAACCGTGGCATTGGATGGGCTACTCAGCCCACCAGATCTGGAAGGATGATAAATTTAATAATCACTGCAGGCAGCAATGTAAAAACTCAGGGGTGCAAAATAAACAAGCATGCCTATTAAAATAAAACTACCTTAATTAGAAAGAGATTTTAATCTTACATATTCATAAGTTGTGTGTATAAATGAGAAGGTTGGGTGGGTGGGAGCCATGGTGGTGTCCCAAAGTCCATGTTGCCACCTTCTCTCTCTCTTTGTGCAAAACTCTCTCTCGCTGTACTTTTAGAACAGGCCATGCCAGTTTTTCAGAATGAAATGGTGTACTAGACAAGGCCAGGTCTAAAAGTGAATTGATCTGATAGATATTCAGTTAAGCTTAATATTGACATGGCTTTCCCTGTATTTATTCATTTTGGCCTCCTGTCCTACAAAAAAAATGTTCTGCAGCCATATTTTGACAATGCTGGAATGTCAGCTTGTGCATTCCTGTTAGAGGGAGGATCAGTTAAACTGCTTTGAAGTTCCTTACAACTTGGCACAGCTACCATTCCTCACATTCTTTGCTAGGGAACTATTTTTAACCCAGGTGGCAAAACTGAGAAATTCCAGGCCTACTGACACCAGCGTCTTTACTTCAAGGGTGCCCCCTTTCTTTTCTACAAGCTGAGTGGATTATTTAGTTTTACCGATTATGTTTCCTACACAAGTTAGTATTTCTGACAGCTTTAACAAATATGACTTCCTCAGCGTTTCACTATACTCAGATAAGTCACGTCAGGCCACTTCCCCCCCATCCTACAAATCCAAATTTAAATATGGCGAGCCTTTGAGGATATGTTGGTTTTGAAAAGTGCAGTGAATGACTGAGATGAGAACAGACTGAGGGGAGCTAACTGTCCTTCTCTATACATTAAAGGAACTGGAAGAAGATCATTCTCTTGAGTGCAGAGTGGTGAATTTGTGCCTGTGCCTGTGTTAGCATGAATAAGGAGAGAGGGTTGGGTATGGATATGATACTTTTGAATAGGCGCACTGTGAAATTGAACGCGCTGATTTACAAAAGTGAATCTGTTCACTTGAAGCTATTCCTCATTCTCAGAATGCAGTGGAATCCTTGAGTTGCAAATTTACTAGTTGTGGTTTGAAAAAAAAAGCCTTAAATGCAAATTATGTGTCATGTCTATTTATAAAGCTCCATTTGGGAACTGGTTCCCAAGGTTACATTTGTATTGCTTTGCTATAGTATGGAAATGTGGAGTCCTCAGTGCTCTCCAAACTTGATAGTTTTCTTGTGGACATTTTTGTTAGCAGACTAAGTAACAACTTTAGTGTTAGAAGGGAGTGGGATTTGCTCTCTGTTTACACACAGTAGCTTTCCCCATCAATGTTGGTGGTGATGTGATGTTGTTCTTGGTAATTCCTCGATCAGGAATTAAGGCTCCTCTTCCAATCAATGCTTATTTTTAAATCTGGGTTGGCAGTTGCTTTGATTATGTTATTGTTTACTGCTTGATTTTTTTGGTGTTAATCCCAATTTATATGAGTGCTGGTTGCTGATAAGGAGTTGTTCTGGTCTTTTTAGCTTTTTTTATTGTCTCTTTTGAATGGTATATAAATGTTGTTAATCTCTATGGGCTTGTTGATGGCTGATTTGTCTGAATGCCAAACTTCCAGCTTGGTCTACGATGCTCACAGTTTCCCAGTAGAAACCATGGTTAAGTCTACCCATCTGTTGTAAAATTAATGTAACATATGTTCTGTAAGGATCTTTATGTCCCAAACTAGGTTTATACATGAGAAAACACACCTTACGGAGTTGCTGCTACCGAGATGCTAGGTTTTGTTGAGAATGATATTGGGTATTGGGTCAAAGAAAGTGTCCAGTTTAATTGAGTCTTGGAAGCATGTATCTCCCTCAATCCAAAAACCCGCAGATATGGGAGTAAGAAGCCTCGACCTTATGATCAGATATAGAGTTGATAGAAGCTATTACATTTTTGAGAAAGGATTTCTTTTTTTACCCCCCTTGAGGCTATGATTGATTAAGTGATGTCTTTACAAAATATTTAGAAAACTCTTACAAAATATTTTATAGGTAGTTCTTGACTTACAACCATTTAACTATGGATCAAAATTATAACAGCCTCAGAAAAAGTATCTTACAACTTGTACTTGCATTTACAACTATTATACCACTCCTGTAGTCAAGGGATCATAATTGTGGCACTTGGCAAGTAGCTCACATTTGTGACTGCAGTCATATAATTGTAATATGTGACTTTTTTTGTGTTCATATGATTCACTTAAGGGCCGCTGTAAAATTGGGCCCAACTTGAGTTACAGTCACAATATATGACAGAAATTCCAGTCCCAATTATGATTTTAAGTCATGAATTACCTGTATCCCAAACACTGGGGCAGGTGAATAATGCCAGAATTGCATCTAAAATGGAGTACAGTATTTTTGTTATGCATGTGCAGAAGACATAATGTTTACACATGTGCAGAAGCAATGACCATTAACCCGATTGTTTTGCCAAACAACAGATTTTTATCCTTTGAAGGGAGGTCCAAAATCAGAGTTTGATTTTAATGTCTGAACTGAGGTCTTTAAAACTGAGCATTTCACTACTGTAAATCAGTGTATTTAGATGCAAATTAGAGCAAAAATAAGACAACTCCTTCTCAAAACTTTACTTTTGGAAGTGATCCAGTTTAAGATAGAAGAGTATTCATGTGACAGATGCATATTTGTGTTCAAAACATATATGATATCAAGAGAGATTTTCTTCCATCTATCTCTTGGCTAAGGAAGGATCTTTCTACTCTTTCTGCTGAGCCCAATTATTTTCCATGGATTGATATTATCTCTTTAATGCAGTCTCCTTCAAATCCATTCTTGAAGATAACAGGAATTAGATCTTCTGAGGAGGTATCAGATAGGGAAGACAATATTTCCATCAGTCATTCACTGCAAGCTAAAATTTCACATGTATATAAAGTTCAAGTATGCTGATTTTATTATGGTGATTTTGATTGCTTTCTGCTTATCCAGTCTGTGATACTGAGCAGCATAGGGAGAAGATATACAGCATGTTTTCATGGCATGTTCCTTCCATTGTATCTGTAACAGTATCTATAGCGCAGGTAGCCCTCGATTTACAACAGTGTGTTTAGTAATCGTTCAAAATTAAATTGTCACTGAAAAAGTGACTTATGACCATTTTTCATACTTACAACCATTGTAGGATCCCCATGGTCATGTGATTTGCCTTCGGATGCTTGACAACTGACTCATATTTATGACAGTTGCATAAGTATGTGACCTTCTGACAAGCAAAGTCAACGGGGAAACCAGATTCATTGAACAACCATATTACTAATTTAGCAACTGCAGTGGTTCACTTAAAAAATAGGGCAGGAAAAGTCATAAAATGGGGCAAAACTCAGTTAACAAATTTCTCACTTAACAACGTACATTTTGGATTCAATTGTGGCCGTAAGACAAGGACTACCTGTAGAGCCAGTCTCAGCCAAGAGGATTAGCTGAGAGGCTAGTATTCACTGCTTCAGAGTTACTGCTAAGGGGTTTTGTTGCTCAGCATATATAAACTGTCCTTCCTCATGAAGCTGATTAACCATGGTCCTACCAGTATTGTTTTTTTCTCAAGTGCCAGTCAGAGACCCATGCTACAAACAGGATATAGGTACACTAATACATTCCCAGTCATGTTTTCTGGATATTGTCACTGAAACATGCCATCTCCATTACTGGAGAATACCCTGAATCTTCATGGCAATGAGAATAGAATAGAATTTTTTATTGGCCAAGTGTGGTCGGACACACAAGGAATTTGTCTTGGTGCAAATACTATCAGTATACATAAAAGAAAAGATACATTCGTCATAAGGTACAACACTTAATGATAGTCATAGGGTACAATAAGCAATCAAATCATACTAGGAAACAGTCAATATAGATAGTAAGGATACAAGCGATAAAGTTACAGTCATACAGTCACAAGTGGAAGGGGGATGGGTGATAAGGAGTGATGAGAAGATTAACAGTAATAGTAGTGCAGACTTTGTAATAGTTGAACAGTGTTGAGGGAAAACTGTTCTTATGTCTAGTTGTTCCGGTGTGCAGTGCTCTATAGCGTTGTTTTGAGGGAAGGAGTTGAAACAGAGGAGTCTGTAAATGAAGTATTGACATACATATTCTCTCTTCATTTTATCCTTGTAAATACCTGGGTCTCAGTAGAGGCTGTGTGACATTCGTTGCCTTGGTAGCAAGTTATTCTTACTTAATGAAATTAACAAGTCACATTAAATAAGAATGTGATTTGCTTCGTTTTTGGATTAGCTATTTTAGCCATTGAGGTCTGTAGGCAAAGTTTGCAGATTATCTTATGCGAACCTGGCCAGTTGTCGTTTATTCCATAAATAATGATTAAGTGAAACAGTGAAATGTGTGAATCAAGCCTATTTGCAGAGCCCTGCAGTCCAGGCACATCCAGTTCCCTGCTGATTGAAATATTTTCATTTTTTGGATCGAAACCGTGAGCTGTTTTCCTGGGCTCTCCTCATTTCTCATGTCCCCTTTTCTGTAAGAATCTCTTTAGATTGTTTCATCCTTATCTTAATGGCTCTGCTCATCCTCCAAAGAACTATTTTGAGACATTTTTCTCTGGTACAGAAGGAAAGCTAATGGTATGAAGCAAACAAACAAACAAACCCAAATTAACAAGGATGAATTTAAAGATAAAAGGATACCCATACATTACACACTGAGTGATGTTAAGAGTGGAACAACTGTAAAAACATGGCTGTGATAAAAAGTTACATTTCTATGTTCATTTAAAAAAAAACAGAATTCTGTGTCTTTTGTTCCTTATCAAACTGAGCATAATTATATCTTACATTGCATAATTCTGGGTTTAGTAGTCATAAGGAGTGTCGGTGACTCTGGCAAGAATATGCAAGGATGAGGGTTTGCCATCTTTTTTTCTTTTAAAACAACAACTCCAAGATTCTGTACTGAATTCTGCATTTGAGAAACATGGTTTGCATGGACATCGCAGCATGTCAATCTTTCACTACCCCATCAGGATGTGAGGCAGGGGTGAAATTCAAAAAATTTTCCCTACCGGCTCTGTGGGCGTGGCTGTGGGTGTGGCTTGGTATAATAGTAATAGCAACCAGGGGTGATTGGGGCAATTTTTTACCGATTCAAATCATCCCTACCACCTCTCCTGAGGTGGGCCGAGAAGGTTGAATTACACCCCTGATGTGAGCCTGAAAGGAAGAGGGTTCTTTCCCTAAGTGCTGCCTTGAATGCCTCAAGAAAAGACAAAAGACAAATATAATAATCAGGAGTACAATTTAAAGTGGTCGCGATGGTTGGTGTATTTTTTGCTAAGCAAAAAAAAAAAAACCTTTCCTAGATTGGTGTTTGAGACAAGCTTTTGTGGCAGCATCTCTTCAAATCTGGAAATGTCCTAGTTTCTTTATGTGTCATTTTAAAAATTTAGTGTTCTGTCGCTTGAACTTTTGACATTGGACATAATATCCTTTTTAATTTTAATAATGCTCTGATAGTTTCTTGGTACATTTTCATCCTGTGTTTTTGTGTGTTTATTTTGTAATACGTTTTTATGGAAATGTATAAATTATATTTTTCCTTAGTCACCTTTCAGTTAGAGAGAAGGTGCAAATTATTTGTTGGATTTTTTTTAAGGTAGCAGGATAGCAGTGGAAGCCAGCAGGTTCAAATATCAAGTTGACTGATTTGTGGTTTCTATTTTATTTATTTATATATCATAAATATATAAATTTTAAAAGAAGACCAACAATGATATTGGCATCCCAAGAAATAAATATCCAAGGAAGTTAATATAGTTTCTATTCTTTTTTCTCTTTATTCTAAGTCTCTTTCCTTTTTCCTTCCTAGTTTTTGGGGAGAAGACAGTGACACTGTAATTTCTCTTAAACTTTACTGAACTATTCCTAGTATGATGATGGAAACTCAAGCCAGTTACATGTAGAATCATCTTTAAAACGACTGAAATTATACTTCACACTAAGTCTCATATGTCCAATCTTCATAACTTTAAGACTTGTGGACTTCAACTCCCAGAAATCCCCAGCTGGCTAGGGAATTCTGGGAGTTGAAGCCCACAGATTTTAAAGTTGACAGGGTTGGACATTCCTGTACTGTGATTTTAAATTGGCCAGAAAGGCCCAAGAAGAGTCACAGTGAACAGCAACAGCTTTTGATCACAGGTTAGAGCAGGGGTGTCAAACTGGCGGCCCGCAGGCCGGATGTTTCACGGGCAGGCCATGCCCACCCCAGCTCTATGAAGGAAAAAAACGTGAAACATCACATGACTACAATGTGATGCCACGGGTTTGACACCCATGGTTTACAGGATGAATGCCATTTAAGTTATCATGTTTTTCTGTCTCTTCTATATATATTGCCTTATATGAGGTACGTAATTTGCTGAATGGAAAAATAATTGGGTTAACAATCAAGTATGACTGAATTCCTTTGAGACACATCTAGGAAAAATATGTTTTTCCTTTATGATTGTAGTGTTTTCGTAATTAAATGAGATGATGGCTTTTTTTGTATATTACGTATTCTTGATATTAATGCCCAATACTTTTTTCTGGGTCATGCCCAAAGGAAATTATTAGTTGCTCTGCAACAGAAGTACTGCGTGGCAAACAGGCCAGTAGATTGATTACACATATAATTAGCTTGGTGAGAGAATAGGATATACACTATTTTGTTTCTACTGTAGAATTGTTTAGATGGATTCAGATTTTTCAACAAAGCACTACATTCTCCATCCTCTTTGGATTAAGACCTTTCTTTTCAAAATGAACTGCAAGAAATGTGAAAGCTGCTTATGTTAATACCTAGAAAATGTGGGAGTGAAACTTGATGGCATGTTGATGGAGATAGCTTTGTAGAAAATTGCCCTGTCAGTTGCCCTCATGCTAAGCTGGCTTGGATTGTTCCACACCTTTATTTATTTGTTTATTTATTTGTTTTGACAGATTGTGTGTGGCAGCTCTTTCCGCCAATAACTTCTGTGAGAACAGGGAGGCCCTCTATGGAGTCTTTGATGGGGACCGCAATGTGGAAATACCCTACCTTCTACAATGTACCATGAGTGATATCTTGGCAGAAGAGCTGCAGAAAACCAAGAATGAAGAGGAATACATGATCAACACTTTCATTGTAATGCAGAGGTCGGTTGATTTTGCAAAGTCGGTATTTGCAAAGTTGATATTTGTAAAGATAAGCAAGGATCTGTTTGGCAATCCCATTTATTCTTCACTCTTTTTGGGGTCCCTTTTCACTTGTTCCCCTGGAGAGTTCCATTTGGAATTGGCACAGCATCATGTGGTTGGGTGCATTCAGAGATCCTGCTGGCATCTGAGTTTTGACATGAGACAAGAACTGACATTCTTCTTTACCATGCCAGCTATGACTGTTGAAAATGGCTTACTAGTGACTCAGACCATTGACATACATCCTAGAATTGTCTATTCTGCTTGACTGCAGCTTTCAAGAGAAAATCTTTACCAGCGATCGTGTTATTCTTTTAGCAAAGGACACAGATTGAATCCTAGGGCTTTCTTCATGTCTTCTGTCATTAAACAGAAAGAAAGGCTTTTCAAGAACATTACTGATGTGACTGGGTTAACCTCTTACCCCTTGTTCTCTCCGAAACACTGTTGAAATTGTTGCAGTGCCCTGATTTCAGATCTTTTATACCTGCAGACCTTGCAAAACATTCTGAGCTTGTCAGCTGAGACAAGTTGACAGCCCAGGTTCGAAACCCAAGATCTGCACAACGGGATGAGTTCCCGTTACTTGCCCCAGCTCCTGCCCACCTAACAGTTTGAAAGCACGCAAATGCCAGTAGATAAATAGATATCACTTTGGTGGAAAGTAACAGTGTTCTGTGCGCCTTGTATAGTCATGCTGGCCACATGACCACGGAATCTTCCTCAGACAACGCTTAGATAAGAAACGTAGATGAGCACCACCTCTTACAGCAGGGTTCCCCAAACTTGGCAACTTTAAGACTTGTGGAGTGCAAATCCCAGAATTCTCCAGCCAGCTATGCTGGCTGGAGAATTCTGGGAGTTGCAGTCCACAAGTCTTAAAGTTGCCAAGTTTGGACACCTCTGTTTTACAGTTTGACACAACTTGACAGGAGAAAACCTTTACTTGCAGTTGTTGGTATTTGAAGAAGAATATTGTAGCATTAGCTCAGCTCTTACATTATCATTAAGAAAACTCTTTTAACAGAAAGAGCTTGAAAACTGGCTGCTTAAGAGATGCATTCAGCCCTTCCCATGTATCATAGTGATAGCTAACAGATTTGATTGCCACTGCTAAACCTTTCTGCCTTACACTTCAGCCAAATTTGGAGAATTCTCCAGATCAATGAATCAACACTGTGTTCCCCTTGAAATCATGTTTTTATATTTAACCTTTGACTATAATTGGAGAAGATTAACAATATAGTAAGCTGCATTTCAATTACCAAAGCTTAATTCCAAAAGGGAACTGGACAGAAGCTGGTGACTATTTTGCTAGAAACAATAATGACTTCACTGCTAGATTCCTTCCATTTCTATCTTGTTTTGTTTGTACAAAAATGACCTGGCTCTGATGCTTTGCATACACATATTCAAATGCTATTTGTCACAGCCTTCTTCTTCCATTAAACATTACCTGAAGTCCCAGATGCAACCCTTTTAAAATATTATGAAAATAAAAATCATATATTTCATCTTGTATATCTCCCTTTAAAAAAAAAGAGAACAACCCTGTCTGTACGCAGACATACTGAATGTGATTAATTTATTTATAGATACATAGCTCTGTAGCAGCTCATTCATCTATTACTCCAGACTGAATAATCAAAAGCAAATTGTTTAAATTATAGCCAGGTTTGGCTTTTGGAAGAAGATAGATGGATTTGTATGCATTATTTATATAGGCTTGACAGTTCTGAGATGATTTGGAAACAGCCAGTTTTGGAGAAATGTACAGTTGGGAGGATGTAATTAATATGTGAGTTTGGACTTAATTGGGATTTCATGACAGTTTTCTGCAGTCATGTTTATCCGGTCCAGTTGGTTTGGAAAGGGAATGCAAAACTAGAATGCCTCTCTTATTTTTCTTTTCTAATAGTTTGCCTATTTAAAAAAAGTTCTGGAGGAGAGGCATGCAAACCATTAGAAATTTGAACTGTTTCAAGTTTGGAACACACTAATTCAAGTGTGCTGTTTCAAGCTTGAAACTCTCCCAGAATAATTGAAGTTGCTGTTTTGCACTCAAAACATCATTTTCAATGTCAAAACTGTCTCAATTCAGTACATTTTGGGCACCTCTATTCTTGAGCTATTGGAATGTCAGATCTTCCATTTTTCTGAGGGGAATTTGCTTTGAGTTCAGCCTTAGGAACGTTAGAAGATACCTTCCATTGAATTGACCTGTTTGCATACCCAGCACAGTATTGTCTCTGTTATGTGATCTTTCTAGTTAGAGGGCTTTGGCTCTCTAAGGGTTCTTTCTAATGTAGTCATTTAACTGGGAAAATCAGGAAACCAATCAAGAAGCCACAAAAACTGTACCAATAAACTGTAAAAATAATCTTCAGGTAGAGCTTCAACACCTACTGACTTCAAAAACTTATTGACAAGAATCTACCCCCTTTCTGGATATTTTAAAAAATTCCAATTGAGCCTACAGCCCTAGTATGTCCTGGTTGTCTCCCATCTGGTTACTAATAAGATCCGGCACTGCTTAACTTTTGAAAATCAGCCATGGTCAACTACTGCTACCATCTGGCAGAGCACTAAACTATGAACTATCAAAATTTCATCAGCAGCTCTAATAGAGTGCATCATATTTCAGTTGTAGGGGGTCTTCAGTTGCTTTCTGTGTATGAATTCTTCACTTTTTCTGCTGAATCTTGAAAATAAGTGTGTGCCTTGACCTTAATTCTATATGCATGATTCATTGCTTCTCCCTGTTTAACCTCTTAATGTTGTTTCCTTGAAATTCCAGGAAGCTTGGCACTGCTGGGCAGAAACTTGGAGGCTCCGCTGTCCTTTGCCACATCAAACACGACCCATTAGATCCAGGTGGATGCTTCACATTAACCTCAGCAAATGTGGGAAAGTGCCAATCTGTTCTCTGCAGGAACGGGAAGCCTCTGCCTTTGTCTAGGTCTTATATGATGAGCTGTGAGGAAGAGCTAAGGAGGATCAAGCAGCACAAGGCCATTATTACAGAAGTAAGACACTGGGCTGTCAGCCCCGTTAAGGGTGATGGAGGGAGGTATCGGGGTAATAAAATACAGGTGGTTCTTTGCAAATCTGTTTCAGAATCCTGCCAGTAAGGCAGAATTTCCTTCTGAAACCTTGCCCACATTCTTATGATTAATGACTGTAACTATGATTTATGATCTATGACCTATCACTTTGTTGTTTGCATGTACACTGAGAGTGTATGCACCGGAGATAAATTTCTTGTGTGTCCAATCACACTTGGCCAATAAGTATTCTGTTCTGTTCTGCTTGCTCTGTTCTATACTCTATATCATCTATACTTTATAATCTATACTCTATATTCTATTCTACCCATCCCAAATTTTTATAAATGCATGTATACAGGTAGATACCCTGTTTCCAAAATACAACCTACCCTGAAAGTAAGTCCTAGCTTGATTTTCACATGTGCACCCAATATAAGCCCTACCTCCCCCATAAAATAAGCCCTAATTAAGATCCTGCCCACTCCAGAGTGCACGGGTAAAAATTAAGCTAGGGTGGGGATGGGAGTGGTAGAGCTGCCTTACTACTTACTTTTGGACAGTTGCAGCCAGGCCTTGCATACTCCCAACACCTGCCTTGCCGGCCCATTTCTTCTGCAGCCAGCAAGGTTTTCCCTGAAGCTCTGTTATCGGCTGCAGAGGCCTTCAGGAAAGCCTTGTCAGTTGCAAAAGAAGAACTTCCTGAAGGCCTCTGACAGCAGAAAGGAGGCCGGGGGTGACACACACAAGTGAGGTTAGTCAGTGGATGACATCCCCTGAAAATAAGACCTGGTGCCTTTTTGGTGGCAAAAAAAATATAAGAGAAATATTTTCAGGGAAACATGGTATATATAATTTAAATTTATAAGGATACTTCAATTCAAAAAATGACTCTGCACAGCATACAACGAAACACCAATATAATGTCTTTAAAAAAAATTGAACAGAGAAGAAAGCTCACATAAGAGAGAAAACATACACCACAATCCCTCATGAAATATACATTTAGTAGCTTTACCACCAAACTATCCCAGAGTTTGGGGAAAAGTCAAGATAATTGGGAGGCCATCCTAAAAGAAATTTAAGGCAAAGTTTTCTAAAATGCTGTTATGGACAGTAAGTACAATGCTCCTATTACTAATTAATATCTCAGGTATTCTGACCAAACCAAAGGTACTTTCTTCAGTTTGCACATTTCCACTGTTCATAACATTTTTAAAATTAAAGCATGTAAAGGTATGAAATACAAGAAGTTTCCTTCAGTTTTACTTTTCCCATTCCTACTTCCTTTTTCATGTTTGATCCAGTCTTTAAATGAATACAGGATGTTAAAAATTCCCTGATTTCGTTTAAAGTCAAACCAAGCCAGAACTTGAGAATATGAATACTACTTATTTTAATTTTTTAAAAAACAATGTTTTTCCTTTCTGATATTAATCTTTTTTTCCCCTGAGGGGAAATTACATATCTGAAAGAGACTTGTAATTGGGGCATGTGAAAACAGTTTTTCTGCAAAGCAATTTCCTGAAAACAAACAAGAGTCCAGGCATAATTCATTTCCTCTTCCAACCTATACGATTACAGTAAATCTGCATTTTCTAAGCCTAGGAATATGAGTTTGGTATGGTGGGGCTGTAGAAAAAACCTCCACAACTTGTTATTTGTTCCTTCTTTTAATGCTATTTTACAGAAATATGTGGAAATCAGTGGTTGAATGATTGGTGTATGTTTCATAGAAACCAAGTATTACAGTCTGATTGATTAAGGGATCTACCTTCTGAGTCTCGACTATCAGTAGGATTCAGAAGAAGCGATAATATTCAATGACAAAAGAGATGCAAACATTCAAAAAATACAAGTGTCAAATAATTTTTCAAAGAACAGTGGTTCTTAAACTGGTCAGTGGGCCAATTGTGGATTGCTGTTTTCCCGCAAGCCTACTGGCAGCAGGTAACAAGTAGAAGTTTATGATACATTTAAAAAAAAAGTTTGAAGCTCAGAAAAGGTCTTGTTCAAACTCAGAGTATTTCCAGAGGAATTGAACAACACTGGAACACTTTTGGTAAAGTGGAGTTTGGTAAATGTAGAGTCAATGACAACTTTTAAGACTTGTGGACTTCAACTCCACAAGATGGCTGACTGGGGAATTCTGGGAGTGAAAGTTCACAAGTCCTAAAGTTGCCACAGGCCTTTGAGGTCAGAATGTTTTGAAAGGTTGTGCATACATCAAATGCAAAAGATCTGCTGGGAGAAAGTAGTGCAGAAAAGCACTATAGTTTTAATCTGCCCAATATTGGTCACACTACGGATCTGTTACTTTTCTATTGCTATTAGTTATAGGAATTCAACATCATGTCTCAAAGTGGCAGGAAGGGAGCTATAAGGTTCCCTTCCCCCTTTAACTACTTCTAACAAAATCACTTCCTGCTGTTAGACTGACATTGATTCCATTCTAAAGTCACAGAGCCCCGCTCTGAAATTATTGGACATCCGAGACATTGCAAATATTATATTTCACTTGGATGAGTTGTCAGTGGAGCAGAATGATGGTCCACACTACCCAGAGATACTAGCAGCTTCGACTGATTCTAAATCCAACTCTTTACTCAAACCTTATCCCTCCTTTCCCCCAAGCAAGAGCTGGTTATTTAGCTTTTAAAACAGCATTAAGCATTTAACATATATTTTGTCCCTTCCTTCTAGGATGGCAAAGTAAATGGCGTAACAGACTCAACAAGGATTTTGGGATATACCTTCCTTCACCCAAGTGTTGTTCCACGCCCCCACGTACAGTCCATTACTTTGACTCCTCAGGATGAATTCTTCATTCTGGGCAGCAAAGGCCTGTGGGACAGTCTCTCCATTGACGAAGCTGTGGAGGCTGTCAGAAACGTGCCCGATGCCCTTGGAGCTGCCAAGAAACTTTGCACGTTGGCTCAGAGCTATGGCTGCAACGATAGCCTCAGTGCCGTGGTGGTTCAGCTCAACGTAACTGAGGATAGCTTCTGCTGCTGTGAGTTAAACGGGGTCCCTCCTCCCAGCCCGGGTAGCTTCCCCCAGTCTGTCAATGTAGTCATCAAAGATAAGCCTTCTGATGCTTTGGGGATGCCTTCGTCGAGCAGTGGCATGGCATCCGAGATTAGCAGCGAGATCTCCACTTCCGAAATGAGCAGTGAGGTTGGATCCACGGCCTCTGACGAGCCACCTCAGGTAACCATGAACGAAAACAGCCCCGCTTACCCTAATGAACAGCGCTGTATGCTCCACCCAGTTTGCCTCTCCAACTCCTTTCAACGGCAGCTGTCCAGCGCTACATTTTCCAGCGCCTTTTCAGACAACGGCCTTGACAGCGATGACGAGGAGCCCATCGAAGGGGTCTTTTCGAATGGCAGCAGAGTCGAAGTGGAAGTGGATATTCACTGTGGCCGGGCAAAGGAGAAGCAGATGGTGCTGCAGGCCCCAGTGGAAGTCACTGACGAAGGCATCGTCATCAGTGCGAATGAAGAGGACACGTGCCTCCTTCGGAAGGCCGACGCTTCGGCCACTGGCACTATTGGGCGCCGCCGAGGCAACGGCTCAGTGGCTCCCCAGGAGAGGAGCCACAACCTAATCGAAGTAGCAGCTGATGCGCCACTCAGGAAGACGGGGGGCTATTTTGCCGCTCCAGCTCAGCCAGATCCAGACGATCAGTTCATCATACCGCCAGAGCTTGAGGAGGAGGTGAAGGAGATAATGAAGCAACATCATGAGCAGCAACAGCAGCAACAACAACAGCAACAACAGCAGCAACAGCAGCAGCAGCAGCAGCAGCAACAGCGTCAATATCAGCTGGACCAACTGCCTGATTATTACGACACACCACTATGACGGAGCTTTGGGAAACAAGCTAACAAGACATTAAGATCTGGAAGCTCCTTCGGTTTGTATTACACTAATGAGGTGAGGAAGGAAGGAAGTTTTTGTTCCATTTTCTCTTCCAGATCCTTCCCTTTAACTGAGAAGTGCAGCTGCTTCTTGTTTGTTAGCCGTAAGGATCACCAACTTTTTTTTTCCCTTTCCTTTTTCTAGTGATGCTTTACTGGTTAGAAATTAATCTAGTTTAACTCTTCCCCTTCCTTAACATATCAGATGTGTACAAAACAAAGTGGAGAAAAATTAAAATACAAAAGGTTTAATATATTACAAAGAAACTGATGATGACATTGATGTAATATTTTTAAAAATTGTTCTTTTTTTCCTCTGTCTGTCTGGAAAACAGGGCAGTATTGCCAGTGCTAAATGATTAAATAATATTGTAATACTGTTATTTCTTTGAGAGAAACAAAAAGGCTTTTTTGGTCTTGAAAATGGATAGACATTTGTAGAATTATGGAGACTAACTCCTAGGAGTTGCTTTTACTCTTTCAGGTGACTTTAAGTCACTGAGACTCACTAATTTTCTCTGAGAGAACAGCTGATTGGGAAATTCCTGTAAATAACTCAGTGTTGTATAGTGATGCTTCACATGTTTTTGTAGACCTGGCAGGAGGGCACAACCTAATAAACTGACATTCGTCCCCATACACACACACACACACACACACACACCTGTTTCCATTTACACCCGAGAGCTTTCGCATGTATGTCAAAGCTACCATTGATGCCATCAAATTGGGAGGGCAGGAAAATCCTATCAACATATAGCCCTCTCAGCGGGTGAAGGTGATGAAATGTGTAAGGCCCTGATGACCTACTGTGTCTGTACCACCATGTCCGGTTGCCATTTGATTTGGCTGGGCCCAAGTCAGCAGGGGCGGGGACTGTGTTCTCATGTGAAGATGATATTTCAAATGGATATTTTTGCATACAAAATTAGCTAGAGCAGCTGTAACAAGCTGGGTAGACTTCAGTGGGCCACCGGTCCTTGTGTTCAGCTTACACTGAGCCATGATGCTCATTAAATGATCTTGGGCCAGTTGGTAGCATTCGGCACATAAGTCCTAACAGAATAAATGGGCCAGGATCATTGAGCTTCTTGGAATACAAAACTGAGTATAAACGAAGTTAAATTGTGGGAAGGGCATTTAGTTGCATGGGAAGGATTGAATGAAAGTTGTTTTTCAAATTTATATCAACATTACTTTTGTTCCCAACTTTGTCATACACATGAGATACACATGAGATAATGGAACAAGCTTAGAAATTTGGAGTGGCAGGTAGGGATCAAGGCATGTTGTAAAAGGCAAAAAGAGATAAAAGTTTTCTGTGGTCTAGAAGAAGACTCTACTTCAGAGGTTTCAAACTCAATTGTGTCATGTGACATCGTGGTGTTTTTTGCATATGCGAAGCCAGGGGTGGGGGTGTCCTGCACATGATGCATATAGCCCACGGGCCACCAGTTTGACACCCCTGCTGTATTGAGTGGTCAGTGCAAGTAATGCATGTAACACACGGGAGTTGAACTCAATTTCATTGAGGGCCGCATCAGGGTTGTGTTTGACCTCAGGGGGGCTGAGGTGGGCATGGCCAGCTCGACGTCACTCACCAAGGCTGTGTTTTTGGCTGCAACGGGCTCCTGCAGGCCTCTGCCACCAAAATGGAGCTTGGGGCAGCTGCTCAAGGCCCCTCCGAGCTCCGTTTTTGCTGCCAGAGGCACCACGGGCTGGTCCTTCAATGTTTATAAAAGGGATAAAAGAAACAATGTGAAAGACTGGGAAAACAGAGAGAGAAACTGAGCGGGGGACAGAAGAGTCCCTGTAGAACTTATAGGGGCTATGCTTTAACAATGCCAAGGAGAATCACTTTTAAATGATTTAAAGCCTGATACTTTTCTAGGGAATTTTAATTTCAATCCAAGCATGTTATATATTGCATGGAAACTATTCCCACACAGGAGATGAATGAAGATAAGTTTATGTTCCTTTTTCTTTCTTGCCATGACGATGTACTAAACAGAATCAGCTTAATCTATGTTAGGAATGAGTCACTTTAGATCTGCTTCTTTTTGTGCGATAAGAGGACAGGGATGTTAAATGCTTTGCCAAACACCGTAGCTTGTGGTCTTGTAATAGCAGGTAGGGTTTTATTTTAGATTGACAATATCGCTACGCACACTGACAAGATGACCTGCCCTGGAGCTTCATATGAACGATGGAGAGAATTGGAGAGGACTGAGCCCGGAACCACTCTGCCACGCAACGTTCCCATTCCCCAACAAGAATTTCTATTGCCTACCCAGGAAGAGTGGGGCTTTTATATAAAGTGGCCACAACCCCTGAAGGCAGCTAAAAAGAATTCTGATGGATGGTTTAAAATCTTTTCGAGGAAGAAAGCAAGACAATGATGGGACCATTGTTCCCATGTAGGTTCTGCCATAACTCATCCACAAGGAATGGGCCAGTCTGATCTCCATTCTACGCAAAGGAATGAACCCAGGGTGGATGAGAATCCATGTCTATCAAGAGTGTCCCCAATACAGGAAGACTTGGATGGCCATTTGTTTGACAACTTTTCAGAATTACCATAGAGCTGATTAAAGTGACTTTCGAGCTGTCCTTGCATTTATGGCTGCCACAGCATTCCTGTGGTCACATGATCAAAAGTCTGACGCTTGGTACGTATTTAGAATGGCTGCAGTGTCCTGGGGTCACCTGATTGCTATTTGCAACCTTACCAGGGATCTTCTAAAAAAGCAGTCAGCGGGGGAAGACATTCTCTAAACAACCACTTTTATTTAATGACTAGCTCGATACCCGGACTTCGCTATGAAACGATGTGGTGGGGCTTAGTTTTTGGGGAGGAAAATAAGGGAAAATAAATTCTGCCTCTGCCTACCAGCATCCATCAGTATTCATCTGGCTAGCGTCCTGTTTGGAAACTGAAGGAGTATTTGCCCTGTGAGCAAGGAGACAGCAAGGAGCCTGGGCATGGCTTAGCTCAAGTGTTGTGTATTAAAGCTGCTTGGTGCTATGAAACTAAAACTCCTCTGCATTTGGAACAGATTTCTTTTCAGGTGGGGAGGGGGAGTAGAACTCCTTAGCATCGGAAGGTGTTAATAATATGTGAAATACAAATGCTCTGATGGTCATTTCGAAAAATCCTTTCTTAGTGAGCATCTAGAAGCCAAGAGGAACACATGTGCCAAATTTCAAGTTCGTAGGCTTTACAGTTCTGGAGATTTTGTGATGATGCATGAGTGATAAATTGCATATATATATATATATTTATGTATATTTATTTATTTATTTCATTGATTTGCCTAATGACCATGGGTAAAAAGTTTGTAAACTTGGGTATGACTCATTTAACAACCATGGCTTAGAAATTCTGGACCAAATCGTGATTGTTAAGTGCTACCTGTACCACCTGCTTTAATAGAAATGTAAAGCAAAAAGTTGAGGTAACTTTTTTGTATTCTACTGCACTAAAAAAAAAAGAACCCACTGCTTTTTCCCTCTATCTATATTTTTGCACTTTTCCCCTTTTATATTTTCTGATTTTTGTTTCTATTTGTATTTGTACCTTATCATAAAACTTAAATTTTGCAAAAAAACAAAAAAACAAAAACCCAGTCCACTAATGTTGGAACTATTAATTTCTCATTCTGAAACTTTTCAAAGTTTATATATTTTGCACACTAATAAAAAACCCTGCCTTGCCAAACATCGTTCAGTTGAAGTGCAACTTCCAGCAGCCCCAGCTGGAAATTGAATGGACTGGCCCAAGGTCATCCAGATGACTTTGCGCCTAAGGTAGAACTAGAACTCAGTTCTCCCCATTTCCAGGCTTGGTGCCTTAACCCCTACACCGAGGTGGTTCTTGCTGCAATCATCAAAAGTAAAATAATAAAACAGTAGTTAACAACAGATAACTTTTTTATTAATTAAATGTATATGCTCTTGATATCACAATTGGAGTGAATCTGGGCAGCTTACAGAATAATAAAAAGTTCAATATAAAAACAGTTAAAATTAAGAATTCAATAGAGACTAAAACCAAGGAGAAGGAAGTCACAGGGTGTTGTCTGTCAACGTCCTCCTGCATAGACCATCCCCAACAGGCAAAGCCAAGTTTTAAGATTCTTCGGAAGGCCAGAAGGATGGCTGCAGATTTCATCTCTGGTGGCAGAATGTTTCAAAGAGCAGAGGCCACAAAGGAAAAGGCTCTTTTCCTAGAGTAGACCCTGCCAGCCAAAATTCCTTGACCGCAGCAAGCCTCTTCTGCAAGTGGGGGTGGCTGATCCTATTGGGGAGAGAAGTTCCTCAGATATTCTGAACCCAGTTCATGAAGGGCTTTAATAACCAACACTTTTAATTGGATCCAAAAGTAAACTGGAAGCAAATCCCTGCAGCTCAGGCAAAGCAGTGTTACATGTGACATCGTGGGCCTTCCAGAACTGTCTGTGCCCAACTGCATTCTGCACCAGTTGTAGCCTGCAAATACTCTTCAAAGGTAGCCCATGTGGAGCATATTGCTGCTATCCAACTGTTAACATAGCGGTAACTGATGGTAAAATGATCTGCTGACCTCATTACATTAGCACTACAGTGGCTTGATTTGCTTTTAATAGGCATTAAATCATACACACAATTCAAAAGAATTTTGCTATGACAAGCTTTGTTTTGTAACTCAGCTTCCTGGGAGACAATCAGGGAAAGGAAGCAAGCAAACATTACAGAAGGCTCTCTAGAAGCCCTAGTAAAGCAGGAGATGAACCAAAGTCTTAACAGCTCCCACAAATAGAGGGCAGGTTCTTTTTATAAATATGATTTTTCTGACTCCACCTTAGAGAACCACTGAAGTCACAGTATAAACTGTATTAGCCTTGCTAAAGGCCCTGCAGCATTGTGAACGTGTAATCAAAATGATCAAAGAAATGCTTCCTAATTTGATTTTGGGATTCTAGATCCAAACTCTCTTGTTCAATGATTAATAATATAGGCGTCTCACCTCATTATAGACTGAACAAAAACTGAAATACCGTTTCCCTGAAAATAAGACCTGCCATATATTTTTGCCACCAAAAAAGGCACCAGGTCTTATTTTCAGGGGATGTTGTCCATTGACTCACCTCACTTGCCCGCGTTGCCCCCAGCCTCCTTTTTGCTGTCAGAGGCCTTCAGGAACTTCTGCAGCCGTCAAAGCCGGCAAGGCTTTTCCTGAAGGCCCTTGCAACCGATAACAGGGCTCCGGATTGATCTGGAGCTCTGTTATTGGCTGCAGAGGCCTTCAGGAAAGTCTTGCCAGCTGCAGAAGAAATGGGCCGGCAAGGAAGGTGTCAGAGTGCGCAAGGCCCAGCTACAACTGTCCGAAGCTAAGTAGTAGGGCAGCTCCATTCCCCCCATCCCCACCCTACCTTAATTTTCACCTGTGCACCCTGGAGTGGGTGGGGTCTTAATTAGGGCTTATTTTGAGGGGAGGGCTTATATTGGGCGCACATGTAAAAATCAAGCTAGGACTTACTTTTGTGGTAGGTCATATTTTTGGGGAAACGCAGTAGTTAAAGCATGCCCTTTACTCAATTCTGTTCTCTCAATCCTCCATGGCTAGGATTGCAAAGTACATAATCTTAGTTTTCCCACATGTGAAGCAGTGCATGATCCTTACAGATGCAGGCAAAGCTTTCTTTGTGATCCTTAAGACCTACAAGAGTCTCTGATGTTTAGCAGCAAACTGCAATGTTACAGTGGGTTTCTTGTGGACATAATGTTCCTTGGATAAATAATACCCCCACCATAAAAACTGAATAATAATGAGACTGTTGTTTCCTAATTTTCCTGCTTGGAATTGCTTCTAAAAGATGTCCTCTTCACCTCAGACAGGCACCATAATTTAATGCATGTATGAAGAATGGAGATGATGCCCCACAGATTTATTTAATTTATATCTTTGTTCTGTTTTTTTATAAATGGCTCAAGGTGGCAAACACATTTAAGTTGGTGAGTTGGGCTGAGAGAGAGTGACTGGCCCAAGGTCACCCAGCTGGCTTTCATGGCTAAGGCAGGACTAGAACTCACAATCTCCCAGTTTCTAGCCTGGAATATTAGTATGAAAGCATTTCCTTAGATACTGAATCAAAACCCTCTTTAAGCTCTATAAAGGCAGTATACAAAGCTGCTTCAGGCAACCGTGTAATGTATGAGGCATGGCCCAGAATGGCTCATCTTTTCTGACTTTCTTGGAAATTAGGAAGTTGTGGCTATAATGCAGTCTTTGTGTATACAGCTGACCTATCAATTTAAAAAGCAATAAGGCCAGGACCATGACCTCCAGTCAGAATGGTTTTGAATTTTGAAGAGAGGAGTTTACATGCAGCTCTGAAGATATGGAGAGGATGTCTTTCCCATTTTAAATTGTCCCAGACGCTCAAATATTTCCCAGAATGGAACTAATTGAAAAGACCAAGCACTGTAAGTTTCAACTTATTGGCTCTATTTTCAACCTGACAATCCTCTTAAAAATAATACAACCCCCCACCCCACCCCGGCTAACATGGCTCTATCAAGCATCTCCTAAGTGTCAGTGGGCTATGGGAGCCTTGCCAAAGCAATCAGCAGGTCATTGGCTGGAGTATTCTGCCAGCCCCAAATCTGTGTCAATTACTAGTAAGAACTGCACTTAACCCAATAACAAGCCTAGATCATATAGCTGGTGATTTGTCTCAGGCACTTTAAGAGCACAAAGGCAGGCAAGATGTACTAGACCAGGGGTGGGCAAACTTTTTGACTCGAGGGCCACAATGGGTTCTTAAACTGGACCGGAGGGCCGGAACAAAAGCATGGATGGAGTGTTTGTGTGAACTAATATAAATTCAAAGTTAGATTACTTCACGTAGCCTTCTGGGAGAGCAAGAGAACCCTCCGCTCTTTTGGCTCCGCGGGCCGGATAGAACAGCCGAACAGGCCGGATCCAGCCCCTGGGCCATAGTTTGCCCACGGCTGTACTAGACCAATGAACTGAAACGATAGAAAACTAATGCCCAGATTTCCTGTTCAATCAGGCACTGAGAAAGAAGAAATTTCTGAATATAATAAAATTGATGGGTCAACACCATTAAGTTTCAATCTGGAGCCAGTAACTGATTTCGGGGCCATTTACAAGTATAATCAATACATAATTAAAAGAACTGATCTTCCACATATTCACTCTTTGCAATAATTATCTCACTATCTTTATGGTTAGATATCTTCAAGGCAAGCTAAGTTCTCGGCTGATTTCAGGCGCACGTCTAGATGGGATTTTAAGACAATGATACAGAAGAGCTCTTACTGAAAAAAACATATATCCAGGCAAAAAACCCTGGAAATCATTTCTTCAATTCCTTCCCTTTTTCTGTAAAAATGGAAGTAAGTTCCTAGCTAGGAAGAATATTTTTTAAAAACATATCTTTGATATTATATTATACAACTCTCCTCTGTGCAAAAAAATCTTTTTTGGGAGGGGGTCTGGCTTCATTAAGATACCTGATGTAGGTCAGGGGTATCAAATTTGCATTGTCACAGTGGCATCACATAACGTATCGCATTTTTCCCCCTTTCGCCAAACCAGGCGAACCTGGCATGGCCAGCGTGTGATGCATCCAGCCGGTCGGCCGCACGTTTGACTCCCCTGGTGTAAGATTACACAAGTGTGCCCAAAGTCCTTTCGGTGGGTAGGTTTTCTTTCTTCCTATAGGGTTTCGGATGGTTGTCTTCCCTGTAGGTTCTCTCAAGATTATAATGACTGTTGTCCCGCTGCTTTTGAAACAAGCGGACCTCCCGAATGGTCAGAATGCAGACCACCAAGCTTCCAAAATACAGGCAAGCAGCCACCAGGCCGAAAAGGGCCACGGATGCATCCCCGCCTTGCACGCTGCAATTCGTTGAGGTGTAACCTCGCCTTGCGTATAGTCTTTCTCTCTTCAGGCACACATCCGTGGCGTTGACTTGAATGATAAAATGGAGATAGAGGCCAACAGCCGCTATATAACCAAGGCAGGCGAGGATGTCGAAGAGACACTCGGCGGCAAGCAGTCCAAGGGAAAGGCGATGAATAGGCTTTGCCCCACCAATGAGAAATAGAAGCGTTAGGCACATCATTGTCAGGCTGAAGGCTACCCCTCCATACACGCAAGGGGCTCTCATCTGGCTGTACTGCATGTCCAGCTCAGTCACCTCTTGGAGTTCAGTCCCCTCAAATGGACTATACATTGAGTTGATGCTGAAAGAGCCTAGTCCACCCAGAGAAGTGAAACCAGAGACACCCGCCTGGGTTGCTCCTACGCAGATCAGCACCAAAATGTTGACAGTGACTTCGACAATCTGCAAGACACCTGCAGGAGGAAAAGAAGGAAAGAGATGGGTGAATGAACGCCGCCATGAAGCCATTGGCTGTCTTTCATTCTGTAAAAATGCATCTAGAAACTAATGCAATGATACCGTATAATGGGACAGTTTATTATTACTACAGCTCTACAGTATCTCTCTTTCTGCAGAACTTTGAACTTACACCCACAAGTATCTCCTATAACAGAAAGTTAATGGATTGAATAACTGCTACTGGCACTTACTGCTAAAGATCAAAGATGGAAGGATTTTATATTTGGCTGCTATCTCCTTGTTTTTAGTAAAACTGCTACATATACTGTAGAAGTTGAGATGTCATGCCCTGGATATCTAAATAGACTCATTTAAATTAAATGATTATTAAATCATTAAAGCTCATCTAAATAGACTCATTTGCGTGCTGCCCACTCACAGATACAATCTGCACTTTATTCTGTGAATAGAACAACACAGAACTATATAATAGGATCTTTTGGCCCTAACTGGGCTGAGCCCACATATTTTAACTTTTTTTTCAGATTAACTATAATGGAACATCTTTATATATGTTGCTACAATTCAAAAGATGCATTCTTGACAACTTCTTGGTTATGTGAGAGCTTCACTCTCTCAGAGCATTCATCTGACAGGTTCATTCTCAAGTGACTCAATATCACATGTTTACTTTCCCAAAGTTCCAAAAATTTAAAGCTTTATATGTAATGTACAAAAGGATAAAGAAACATCAATATGTAAGACAGAGGAAGTACTGCAAAGGGTGAAACAAATCACAATTGAACAATAAACGAATGAAAAAGCAACACAAACTTGGTAAAATTGCCAGCTCATTAAAAGAAAAAGTCCTTTATAATTTGCTGAATCTCTATAGGACAATGGGAACAAAACCCAGGCAATTTACACACCTCTGACCTTAGAGGAGGAAAGTTAATGTCAGAAGGTTTCTTCATCCTAATCGAGTAAGAATAGCTTCCAGAGGAAACTATCAGAGGAAACTATCTGGTATCAGACATTCTAGGGCAGTGATGGCTAACCTTTTCAACACCGAGTGCCCAGTATCCCCAAAATGCAATACACATGTGCCCCCACGCATGTGCCCAGCCCCCATGCATGCGCATGCCCCATACATGTGTGTCACCTCCACATGCATGTGCATGTCCACCCCTGCGCCCCGCTCCTGCCCATGTACTCTACCCCCACACATGTACCCCCCATGCATGTGTGCACGTCCCCCACACATACACCCTGCTCCCCACACTAGAGGTGGTATTCAGCAGGTTTTGACCAGTTCTGGAGAACCGGTAGCGGAAATTTTGAGTAGTTCGGAGAACTGGCAAATACCACCTCTGACTGGAGATTTTACTGTATCCTTCCCCTGCCACACCCACCAAGCCACGCCCACAGAACCAGTAGTAAAAAAATTTGAATCCCACCACTGCCCCACACATGCCCAGCAGAAACCCAAAGACCGGCTGGCCAGCGGGGGCATGTGCATGCATGCACAGTGAAGCTGAGCTGTGACAATGGCTCATGTGCCCACAGAGAGGGCTCTGCATGCCACCTCTGGCACATGTGCCATAGGTTCGACATCATGGTTCTAGGGGTAATAAGTGTGCAGATGGGAGTCAGAGAAGATATATTTTGGAAACGGCTGTGATTCAATGCAGACTTATGACCACAATTGAGCCCCAAATTTTTGTTGCTAAGTGAAACATTTGTTAAGTGAAACATTTGTTAAGTGAATTTTCTCCATTCAATGGCCTTTGGTGCCACAGTTGTTAAATGAATCATTGCAGTTGTCAAGTTAGTAACACGGTTGTTAAGTGAATCTGGCTTCCCATTGACTTTGTTTCTAAGAAGTGCACAAAAGGGGATCACATGACCCCAGGATACTCCACCGTTATGAGTTAGTTGCCAAGCATCCGAATTTTGATCACATGACTATGGAGATACTGCAATGGTTGTAAGTGTGAAAAACGGTCAAAGGTCAACTTTGTTCAGTGCCACTAACTTTGAACAGTCACTAAATGAACTATTGTAAGTTGAGGAATACCTGTAGTCTTCTCCTATCCCCACACATTGCTTCCTGGGAAGACTTGCACAAGCCTTAGAACTGATACAAACTATATTTCCTACTTCCTCTCTACCCTCTGCCTTTGTTTGCAAAGAGAAGCAAACAGAGAGAAGGAAGATAAATATTTTTCTCCACCCTCCCCAGGGCCCTGCAGAGTTTGAATAGTTTGGAACTTCTTTATATTCAGATGTGCAGGAGAACTTTTATTAGTAATTGCAAATGTGTATGACCCATTGTCTGTTGGGAGTTTAATTGCATACATTATGATCAAAGAGCACACATTTCAATATCACATGTGACAGCACCTTGCTTTCCATATTGGGTCCACATGACATTCAATTCCTACAATGACATACAACTTAAACAGTACACAATTCTGTTACTTATTAGATAAATTAACAGATTCAGTTAGCTAGATGCAGCAGGGATAGCTACAATATTGTAACTACTATAAACCCACTAATGCAGGGGTGTAAAAATTACATTCCTGGGGTCCCAAAGCACCTGCAAAAATCAATGCTAAATTTGAATTGATGATGTGATAGAAAGGGAATTTATTAAATATACAGAGAATGGTTGTATTGAAGTAATTGAAATGTAATTTCATTGGGGTTTTTTTTCATTTTTATCTTGGCCCCTCTCACTTTTTAAAATGCCAGCCCTCAATCACAAAGACAGAGTGAGTTCTGAAACCCAAAACAGATTGTAAGATTCTGGAATGAAACAATAGCAACAAGATTAAAGAAGACATGAGCAAAAGCTCTTACCTAGGGTAATAATTTCAAAACTGAAAAAAAGATGACTAATTTTTAGTTTGCACAATTTGAATAAGTTGGATGAATCTAAGCAAAATCAGCAACAAGGCCGCAGAGTGAAAAAAAATGAGAAAAATAAACCTGAATAATTATACTACAAATTTATTACCCATCGTGCTTAAGACTGAGTATAAATTGAAGGCTGTAATAGCTCAGAGATTACATTCTGGAAACTTTATGCAAACTCAGTTTAATGTAAGTGCACCTGAGGCCTTTCCTATTAAAACTACATAGAGCCATGCTTAAGAGTTAAGTACTGGGGCAGATTAAGCTAAATGAAATGTCCTGCCAACTATTCTTCACATTATCACACCTCAATCAAAACTTAAAAGAGAGTGTGATTTCCAAATGATTTCTTTACTTTCTCTGGTAAGAAAAGCTTGCTAAACTAGTCTTGGATTTGATTAATTGCTGCTGAGCAAAGGTGAGCATTAATTTGCTTCTTTTTTTAAACAATCTTCTAGCGGCTACTTTTTAAAAGTTTTTCAACTTCAACAGCTGAATGGATTTTTTTTTTGTTTAAAGTTAATTTTTTTTTTAAATGTTCCACGCTGCATTTTTAAAAACTATAATTGTGTTATTTCTCCCTTCCCTCAATCTTCAGTACTGGTAGCGTTCAATTTAGGACCATAATTAAGTCCAGAATTTCTTTTTTTTAAAAGAATTTTATTTTTTAAGACAAACATATACAAACAAAACATAAAAAACCATAAAAAACCATCTTCCATTTTATACACATACAGTGTGTCAGTTGGTTACAAATCTTTTGTGGTATCCTTTCATAGTCATCACTCACAGCTATATAAATTCTCACATTATCAATCCAACATATGCTTATATATTTATCAATTATTAATCATTCATGACTAAACTATTTACTCCATCATTTATACGAGATATTCTAGATTTTATTTAAAAAATTATATTACACTTTCATCCAATGGTTATATATATTTGAATTACATTTTATATCAATCTATTAAGCTTCTATTACAAGATTCAGAATTTCTGTTGCTAAGTGAAACATTTGTTAAGTGAGTTTATGACCTTTCTTTCTTGCCATAGTTATTAAGTGAATTGCTATAGCTGTTAAATTACTCAAACTGCACTTTTGGCAGCTATGGGACACACATAATAGCAAGACAATGTGATAATATTGTGCTGTAGATGAAAGTTTTCTATCTACTACCCAGCTCAGGATCCCATGTAACTTTTTTGTCCTCTGCTGCTTGCCATCCTTTTGCTTACTTTTTCCTTGAGTAAGTGTTCTTTCAAAGGCCTGATTCCTTAACTGGGTAGCACAACAATAATCTGCAACCCTTGTCCGAATTTAGTAATGTTTTTTGCCACTCATCTCGTTATCCAAAGCAACTTTGGCTGGCTGAGTCATAGAGAACTTACCAGTCCTCTTTGTGCCTAGATGTAGAGCAGTGGTCCCCAAACTTGGCAACTTTAAGACTAAGCTGGCTGAGGAAATGTGGGAGTTAAAATCCACAAATCTTAAAGTTGCCAAGTTTGGAGACCTCTGATGTAGAGACACACAATTACAACTACAACTAAATGGTAAAACTGAAATCCTACTTTTTTTTTAGCTCACCAGGAGCCAAGAAACCACCAACTTTTCCTAAATGATTTATGTTAAAGGGAATTACATTAAACTAGATGAATCTGGATCCACTCCCTATGTAAGCTGTACTCTTTCATACAATCCCTCCGAGCAAGTTAAAATGTTGAAAACTCCAAGACCTGATGCCAACTTCCTGATGTAGCCTATCAAAGGCTTCAGCTGTGCTAAAAAATTCCAGGGCTAAGGAAGTTCAAATAAGGCCTTGACACAACAATAGTCACAATATTTAGCCCCACAGTGATTTTTATTAGTGCCAAAATGCATCCCTAGTTCAAAGAGGTCCATCAGTGATTCATGTGTGTTGAACTGCTTGTTGAAGATAGGCGTGTTGAGAATTTAAAAAGAAACCTCTCTAAACCAACCGTGGAATATTAAATTTTCAGAAAATGTGAGAGCCAGTTAAACAAACCCCTGCTCCATTTTAAGAAATCAGGGTCCATCCATTTTAGTACAATTACTATACAGCTAGTCCTCGATGTACAGCCACAAATGAGTCCAAAATTTCTACTGCCAAGTGAGACAGTTGTTAAATGAGTTTTGTCCCATTTTACAACCTCTCTTTCTTGCTATAGTTGTTAAGTGAATCGTTGCAGTTGCTAAGTTCTTAACATGGTGGCTAAATGAATCTGGCCTCCCATTAACTTTGTTTGTCAGAAAGTGTCAGCCTCCAAGAATCCTTTTCCTGCTTGTCTTTCCAGCTGCCATAGAAATAGGGGGAGGGAAGAATAATTGGGTTTCGTGAGGGGAAGGGTGCTGGAGGTTTAAGTTGGTGAAATGTAAAAGTTGGGATGTTTTCTTGACTATGCTCACTTGCTTACTACGCAGATGTAGCCTCTTATCTGTCCAGGCCAAAGTCAACCATCTTGGCATACCAGATGTCTGAAACACCACCTGAAGATGGCCCGCATGACATTATACACATCTCAGATTGGATGGCCAATTTGAACTCTTGGGGGTAGGAACATGGGATAACTTTCTATATGTGATTTCACACCTATTGCCTCAGATCTTGTATTCTTCTGATGCTACCACTTCATTTTCAGTAAAAGTCCTTTTCTCTATAACAATGGAGCCTAAGATTTTCTTTCTTGGATTTTGAATGGAGCCTCACCTGACAGAAGGTCACAAAGGTGATCACACAACCCTGGGACACTGCAACCGTCGTAACTATGCGTCAGTTGCCAAGCATTCCAATTTTGATCATGTGACCCTGGGGAATGCTGTGACAGTTGTATGAAAACCAGTCATAAGTCACCTTTTTTGGAGCTGTTGTAACTTTGAATGGCCATTACATGAATGATTGGTAAGTCAAGAACTACCTGTAGTTGCTTTTATGCATATTCAAATTCAAATTCAAATTTACTGGACTTGTATGCCGCCCTCCCTCCCTAGGGGCTCAGGGCGGCTCACAATATAAAAATTACACAATACAAAATTAAATTAATTAAAACGCAATTAAACCCCAAGCCCAATAAAATCTAAAACCAATAAAACTTAATATAAAATACAACTAAAAAACCCACCCCACTTCACTTCAGTCCAGGCTGGCTTGTTGAAAAAACCAAGTCTTCAGGTCGCGGCGGAAGGAACGGAGGTCCGGGGCTAATCAGAGCCCCAAGGGGAGCTGATTCCACAGTGTGGGTGTTCCCACAGAGAAGGCCCTACCCCTGGGTGCCGCCAGCCAACAATGTCTGGCCGACGGCACCCCAAGGAGGCCCTGCCTGTGGGAGCATACAGGGCGATGGGAAGTCAATGCTGGCAGGAGACGTTCCCACAAGTACCCCAGACCCAAGCCATGTAGGACTTTGTATGTTAACACCAACACCTTGAATCTCATTGTCTATCCCTCCTATCTTTAAAGGCCTTTCTAGATTATATTGTGCATGAAAACATTAATTTAAAATTAAGTATTTTTAATCACTTGAGATGAAAAGTGATTAAAAACTTTCATCACTTCCGTAACATATTGTAACACCCCTTAGCACAAATGCACCAGTCCAAAATATTCTTCCATAGAAATATCTCAGTAGAAAAAAACTAGAGGTGAGGATGGTGATCTCCCACTAGGAAAAAAAATCTCATTTTTATATACACGTTGTACATATTGATTGTTGGATTTTCTAGTCATGCATTGATTTTTTGATTTGTAGACAAACAATAACTGCACATAAGACCTGTACACCTGTTTATATTTTAATATTCTTGTGGCTATTGCTACTTGTATACTTTTTAAAAATAATAAGTTTTTAGCCGTTTCATGCATCTGGTATAGAAACAGGGAGCCAAGGCAGGATCAGAAGGTGGAGCAGCCAGCTGACTACTGATGAATACACAGCGGCAGAAATAGCCAACAAGGGAATCCTGGACAGCTGCCTGTGAAAAAGAATGGGGCTGACTTGACAAGCAGGCTAGGTGTCTATTAGTGAACACCAGGAAATGGTGCTCAGGCAGGAGGCTGTCCGTAGCCTCTGACTGATGGTGAATGTGGGAAGCTGAAACAGTAAAATACTTGGGCAGCTGATGTGCTGTCTTGCTAAAACAAAGCAAGGTTATGGCATACACTTGAAAGGAGAACGGGAAGCTTATAATTGTGGGGTCTGTCTGGCAAGAACAAAGAATGCTTATTCACAGGCAATATGCATGTATAAAGCTTGTAGCAACTCTAGGTAGCTAGAGGACTGATAATAGTAACAGAGAGACATCCTGCATAGCTCAGCTAAAAATTGGTAATAGAGATGGCCTGGAGCAAACAGAATGTGCGTTAGATAATTCCAGGAGCATTCATTATCTAAGGCTTAGGAATAGCGATGGCTAGAGACCAAGAGAACTGTTAAATATTTTTATTAATCGATCCTATGATCAATTAATGTTTAGAGGATCTTGTTAACTTGTCTATATATTTAACTTGTATAAAGATGCTGAGCCCAGTCTGTTTTCAAACCAACCTTTATTATACAAGCAGCTTAAATTAAATAAACATACAGAAAGATTATTATCAGTGTCTATTGCCTTCTTTAGTTTCTTCTCCTCAGGTCTCTCTTGGTTTCTATAACTACCTATGTAGTTAGGTTTTCTCAGTCCTTTAGCTTCTCAGATAAGAAGTCAAATAGTCTTTAGCCTAGGAGTACTATATCTTCCTTTCAGCTTAGTTGCCAAAAGTTCTGAGGTAGATATTTGAGAGAATTGATCGCCTATGCTGATCAATCTCTCTTAAGGACAATTGGGAATAACTCTCTAAGAAACACAGACCTTTTGAGAAACTTAGACCTCTCTTTTTAGACTTTTCCCCCTCTCTCCCCTTTCTCTTTTGTCATGAGGTTCCTCCACCTCATGCTCCTGAGGTACCCAGCTAGTCTCCCTCTCCTTGAGACCTCTCAGGGTAATGTGAGCCTCCAGAGATTTCACCTGAGGTAAAAGCCTGTTGGGCTGCCCCTTATATACCAAGGGGGCGTGGCTTGTGATGCCAGGACAGGGTATGTGGTGTCACCCTGTCATTGGTGGATTTGGTCTCACCTCAAATCCAGGCAGATTGTAAACTGCATAGCAACAGCAGAAAAGCCTATTTTCTGACAAGAACAAATTGTTAGATCATTACTAAAATGTTTATTACAGGGGTCTCCAACCTTGGCAAATTTTAAGACTTGTGGACTTCAATTCTTATCTGTCCAGGCTAAGGTCAACCATTTTGGCATACCAGATGTCTGAAACACCACCTGAAGATGCCCCACATGAACATTATACACATCTCAGATTGGATGGCAAAGCTGGCTGAGGAATCCTGGGAATTGAAGTCCAGAAGTCTTCAAGTTGCTGAGGTTGGAGACCCCTGGTTTATTAGATGATATTCTTATTATCCTGCCTTGTCCTGCCTTCTGCTTTTAGTGAGATTGTACAAAGCTTTCTTAATCCTTTGCTCTGGGTTCTTGGCATTTTGGCCAGCACCCCTTTTCATGGAGCGCTTCAATAAAAGGAAGCAAAATCTGCACCTCGTGTCTGGCGTCCTTCATCGGCCTCGGCACCAGGCTCAGACCCGAATTGGGGATAACACAGCCATCTCTTTCTTACCAAAGTCATGGAAACTTGAGGTTGAATTCGCTACCAGCTCTAGGCGAGCCACCTGAGATGGAGCTGAATTTGGTGAGCATTTCTGGTCTGGCCAATTGGCAAATGAAAGGAGTTGTTTGTTTAAAACATTCCTGTAGTTGCCAACCTTATAACCAACTCTGGGGAGGGGTTTCCCCAATCAAGACATAAAAAAAGAACACAAAAACCATAATACAACTATAAACCTAGGCACATTAAAAACAATAAAAACCTAGGCAGCAAGAGAAGGCAGAGCGTAATGTGGGGTTTTTGGAAGAAGGGCACTGATCAAAGCCAACAGGGACGTGATCTTGTTAACAATTTACTGGATAGACTTGACAGAATCAAGATGAGAAGGTCAGAACGGTTACTATAGTCATCTAGGCAAAAAAAGATCTGCCCACATATATGGAAGAATGATGAGTACAATTGTTTTCTCATTTGGTTGTCTCCAAATGTTGGCTCTGGTGGCTGCGGGGTAGCAGGTTGGGGAAAGCTTGGGTAGAGGGAAGAAAGGAAAGAGAATAAAGATAACACCAAGCATATGATACAGAACGATGAGAGGTATTTAATTTAGCATGTCTGTCAGAAGAATTAGCAAGCAATCCAATTTAAAATAGTTTTGCATGCGTTTTGGCTACATGTAATCAGTGGTGGGATTCAAATTTTTTTTACTACCGGTTCTGTGGGTGTGGCTTGGTGGGCGTGGCAGGGGAAGGATACTGTAAAATCTCCAGTCAGAGGTGGTAGTTGCCGGTTCTCCGAACTACTCAAAATTTCCACTACCAGTTCTCCAGAACTGGTCAGAACCTGCTGAATACCACCTCTGATGTACATGTCCTCAGAAACAAATTATAATTAACAATGGGCTCATGTAGCAACTCAAAGGGCAAAAGATAATTATTCAGAGAAAATCTCATTTTATATATATATATATATATATGTGGGTCTTGGTGTATTCGGGTCTTGTCCCGTGTAAGATTGAGAATACCTTGGTGACGTTTTGACGAGATGTATGTGGCTTGGACAAACCAACAGGAGAATAAATGCTCGCATCGCAGAACACAAGAACGCAGTCAGAAAAGAAGAAAAAACTTCCTCCCTTTTCCAGCACCTTAAAGCCACAGGACATGAAATTGATTTTGAGGGATCCAAACTTATCTCCAACACTGAACACTTCAACAAGAGAATAATTAGGAAAGCCATCGAAATAGAGAAACACCCCATAACATGAATAAACGGGATGATACTTCCTGCCTACCAGACATCTGGAAACTAGCTCTAATCAACAAACGAGTCCCAGCCACAAAACCAACACGGACCCAAAATAACACATGATGCCACCACCAATCTCCCTCACCAGACTCAAACCCAAGCCCACCCCACAGACAAAAGGCAACCACCATCCAGAAACCAGACCATAGCTGCAACTCCAGCTGCTACACCCCTCCGACCCCCAAACTAAGCAAACTGACACACGCTATAAACACATAGCCAGACCTCAAACTCAGAGCCAAACCAAGGCCCGAATGTCACATCACAGCCTTCCACCCAGGATACTACATCATGGAACTCAGGAGATTACAACACAAAACCTCAGGAGGTTGCAACACAGACAACGACCCAGGAGATTACAGCACAAGACCCAGGATGTCACAACAATAAAACTCAGAAGGTCATCACACAGCCCACTACCCAGGTAGCTAAAACACAAAAGGCTGAAGGACACACAGCCACTACCTCAGCCACACAGGCTCTTACAAAAAGCCAACCAATCAGCAAACATCAACTCCATCAACCAATCAAGAAGCAACAACATAGCCAAAAACACAGCCAACCAATCAGCAAACACCAATTCCATCAACCAATCAAGAAGCGACAACACAGCCAAAAACACAGCCAACCAACCCGCTTACAGCAGAGCCAGCACACCACACCTCCCCTCCAGTATTTATAGAGAGAAGGCAGCTCAGATCACGCTTTGCTGGCACAAGCACAAAGCTGAAGACACCAGCCTGAAGATGGCAAGTGGGATCTCGTCGAAACGTCGCCAAGATAATCTCAATCTTACACGGGATAAGACGAAACGTCTCCAAGATAATCTCAATCTTACACGGGATAAGACCCGAATACACCAAGACCTACATATATATATATGCAAACGTAAACAAAAGTATTATAATTTGAATGGATCTATCTCACCAGAGTGAGGTCTATGACAAAATGATCCTTACCCTTACTCAGTTTGTGGTCCAACAATCCTTTTCTAGAAAGCAATCTTTTCTTTCCTTTCCTCTGATTATACTTAACCCCAACTTATACTAGATAATCTTTTCAAACAAGAGTTGCTTTTAATGTAAGATTATCCTCTGCCACATGAGCCACATGGCTTATTATTGTGCAGCATATTGCTAGTTGATATGTCCAGGACATATATGTGAACATGAACACAATAACCAGCACGTAAACTGCTAATGTCAGCATAAGCCCACCATGTCATCATGGCATTTTTAAACAGAAATCTTACCTAGAAACTTGGTAATTACAGATAGTCCTCAACTTGCAACCACAATTCAGCCCCAAATTTTTGTTGCCAAATGAGACATTTGTTAAATTAGTTTTGCCCCATTTGTTAAGTGAATTTGGCTTCCCCATTGATTCTGCTTGTCAGAAGATTGCAAAAGGTGATCAGTTGACCCCAGGACACTGCAACTGTCATAAATATGAGTCAGTTGCCAAGTCTCAGAATTTTGATGACATGGCTATGGGGATGTTGCAATTGACAAAATGACAAATGACAAAAAAAAAAGTCATTAGTCAACATTTTTCAGCGCCTTTGTAACTTTGGACAGTCACTAAATGAACTGTTGCAAGTCTGTACAGGTAGTCCTCGACTTACGACCACAATTAAAATTTATGTTGCTAAGTGAGACATTCGTTAAGTGAGCTTTGTCCTGCTTTATGACTTTTCTTGCCTCAGTTGTTAAGTGAATCACTGCAGTTGTTAAATTAATAACACAGGTTGTAAAGGGGATCTGGCTTCCCTATTGACTTTGCCTGTCAGAAGGTCGCAAAGAGGGATCGTACGATCTTGGGACACTGCAACGGTCATAAATATGAACCAGTTGTCAAGCATCTGAATGTAAATCAGGTGACTGTGGGGATGCTGCGACAGTCGTAAGTGTGAAAAATGGTCATCAGTCACTTCTTTCAGTGCCACTGTAACTCTGAACGGTCACTATGTGAACTGCTTGCAAGTCGAGGGCTACCTGAACTCTGTAAATTAGCTTCCTTCAGTCTCTAAAATACGGGACCACAACTTCTACGACCGACAGCCAGCATCACCAGAGATGCTGCAAAGCAGAGGTGATATTCAGCAGGTTCTGACCGGTAGAACCGGTAGCGGAAATTTTGAGTAGTTTTGAGAACCAGCCAATACCACCTCTGACTGGCCCCGCCCCCATCTATTCTCTGCCTCCCGAGTCCCAGCTGATCAGCTGGGTCTTCTTTGGTTGCCCTGCACAGGAGAATGGAGCTGGAAAGCAGGTTAGTGGGATGGGGCGGGAATGGGGATTTTGCAGTAACCTTCCCCTGCCATGCCTACCAAGCCAAGCCATGCCCACCAAAACACGCCCACAGAACTGGTAGTAAAAAAAATTGGCATCCCACCACTGCTGCAAATGTACTGTAGACAACACATCCTGAGGGCACAGGTTGGAGAAGGCTGGTCCAAACAGTAGCACTTTCTGTCCTGGAATCCGAGAAGTTTGGCATCTGCTCAAGAGTTAAAGGCCGTTTGATTATTCCTTTCAAAACGGCGATTCAAGTCAGCTAGCTGCTACAAAGCCTGTCGGTGGGAATCAAGAGGCCAGCTAGCTTTCCACTATTTTCCTGGCAACAAATGTTGATAGCACTTAATTCCCAGAGGTGGCTCATGTACAAAAGCCTCGTCTCAGGGTAAGCTAAAGCAATCTTGTTAGATAAAGAAATTGGAAGAGAAGGAAGTAAAAGGCTTAAACGGGAGAAGAGCTTCAAATGTGAAATAATTAGAATGGAGCTGAAGGTTATGCAGCTGACTTAACAAGAATTAAATCCAAATTCTGCAGGAAAGGAATTGAAACGTATGAAATGCTTAATATTGGTTTGGACTGGCGTTTCTATTTTTGATCAGTGTCTGTGGAAGAGGGCATCAAAACACCATATAAAGCTTCACAAACAGGAGAAGAACCTGTTAAAATGTTATTTAATTTGTTCAGGAAGAAAAGAGATCAGAGATGGATCAAGGCACGGATTCGTGTTCCCCAACTCTCCCTCTGCTTAAAATTGCTTAGATTGCACTTCTATCATTTCACCCAGCAGGGACAAAAATGCTTTAATATTTGACCACCAGATAAAACAAAGAGTAAACAGAAAATTGTGTGTGTATGAGTAGTTTTGTATAAAGACTTTATTCTAATCAAAGCAAAACAGTATTTAAATTATCACTGTTTGTTCAATAGATATTCCACCCTATCTTATATACACTCCGATTACAACCGCTCCCCAGATATATATAATATATACAAACTTTTGTTTTATAATGAAAAGGTTATGTACTCTTTCTGGGTGTGAGAAGATTTTCCTTAAAAATCTACGATAAGCCAATTGCAGCTAGAAAAATAGATATAGATTGCAGGAAGAAGCCAATAAATAGGTTAGTTGGTTTCAGTCCTAAATTACCACAGGATCATTTAACAGAAACACTTCCAAAATAAATTAAATCATCCCAAGTCTAAAACACACACATATGCACACACGCACATGATTGCACAGGCGAGTTTATTACAAATTAGTGTATTCCAGGGGAGGGGGGGAAACCCATTTATAGCTGTTTTCTAATGTTATTTGCTGATGAAATTCAATTTACTGACTTGCTAATTTGCAAATGACCTTCTTGAGAAAAGAAGGAAAGACTGGAAATGAAGCACAGCCATTATACTTTTATGAGAATTCAGTTTAGACAATTGCTAAACTACAATTCATCAAGATATTCAGTCAAATATAGCATTAACAGGACCTACAAATCTTAAGCCAAAAGTAAAGATCTCTGCAGAAATCAAACCTATCTAAAGCATGCCACAAAAAGACAAGTGAATATATGCATATTAATCCCATTGTTGGATACTTTACCCATCCATAGATGGCAACCTTAATTACTGTTTCAGGGAACTATAAAGTCTGCCCAGCTTGCTGATTGAAAAACCAAAACAGGGGCGTGAATAATTTAAGAGCAGCTGTTGCAAAGGAGATGTTGAGATGGAGCTGTCTGAAGAAGGGACCACTAAGAATACCACCTCAGTTTCTCTGGAGTTACTAAAGGTGTAACAGAAGCCTAATTCAACTGGAAAAAAGTAATATCAAACCCGCAGCTTCCCCCAAACCTCTGGTAGTACAGGGCAAAACACATTATGAGATAAAGAAAATCCTTGATTCTGGATTGCACCGAGGACTATTACAATATTTAGTGCTATGGAAAGGCAACCCTTTGTCAGAAGCTATTTGGGTGAAAAGTTGGGATATACATGCAGATAGGCTGATTAACAATTTCATGAACAATTCCCTGACAAGCCAAAGGGTCCCTTTGGAGAGGGGAGAAGGGGTTAAGTGGGCAATGCGTTAACCCCTTGTTGTGTTTTGTTATTTGTATTTTTCAGGATGTGATTTTTTTCAAGGGGGGAGGCCTGTCAGCTTTGGAAGCTTTGGAAGCCATTTTAATCATAGTAAGGGCATGGAGAATCCATTTAATTGTTCAGTTATCAAGTTCCGTGTACTAGGTATGTAATCCAAGGGGATATTATCCTCTGGAAAATTTAGCTTTTGTTGCACAGACTCATTTATATAGTCCCCAATTTCCTCCCAAAAATTATTAAGTGTAGGACACTGTAAAAATATATGTTTTAAGGAAGACTGATATTGGAACATTGGAAAGTTAAATGCATGACCTCATTCAGTCAATGAATTGAAGACCTAATTATGCTTGCTGCTCATAAGTGGTTGCCTATAGACACAGACATAAATGGATAAATATAATAAAATACAGGATTCTATAAAATATAGTATCTTTAAAAAAATGCAATGGTTATAGAAGTGTATTAAAAATGAATATATACATATACTATTTATGTAATATTTACATTATAGGTATACTTACGACTATAGTTTGGGACCAGAATTTCTAATGTTAAGTCAAGATGCTCATAAGGTGAGGCCTCCACATCACTGGATTCAATTTTACAATTGTTTTTACAGTAATTGTTAAATGAATCACATGGTCATAAGTCCAAAGTTTGCAATCATTAATCAAATTGCATGGCCTTAAATTGTACTCTGTCCTGAACGTTCTTTTTCTTTGTTTTTCTTTTGCCAGAAACCAGGAAAAAAAGTAGTAAATTGTGATCACGTGACTGTAGGATGTGGCAACCAGTTATAAACATGAACCGGTTGCCAAGCACCCAAAATGCAGTCACATGACCACAAGGGGGTGATGCAGCATTTCCTGCTCTGATCCCCTTACTTCTAAGATCAATATCCTTATGCTGTTTTCATTTTTAAAAACCTGTTTCTGTATAAAAATGCGTTTACATTTAAGCTTCTGGAATCTACTTCAAATCTTATTCCCACCTCTATCTTTCCACTTTGCAGTTATTTTAACCAAAGGGGGTGGGTGAGGGGAAAAAGATAAAAATGTATTGTTTTTGTTTGGCCCTCAGCTTTATGGAAAAGCTAAAATAAAACACCGGAGGCCATTTTTAACCTTGAATTACAGAAAATCATTTTATTGTCCTTGAAAAAGAAAACTAATATGCAATCATACATGTGACTACTAAGAAGTTGGTCTCGTTGAGTTCAACAGAGCTTATTTTAAGGAATCTGATATAGATATGCAGTATTCGTAATACTTTGAAAGGTTTCCTTTTCTTGTGGTGTTACTAAATTACTGAAAATATTCTTTGTTCCAACAATAGTACACTCTGAGGTTTGTACTCATTCTGTCAAGAACACATTCATTAAGTAAACAAAATTAGACCATTAAATATGGTTATTTTTGTTTAAATATGGTTTAAAAGATCACTCAAAATACAATATAAGTATAGAGAGAGAGATCATATAATGGTTCAAAATGGTATTTAAAAAAAAACCAGGAGATGTGAAAGACCATTTAATTAAATTCCCAGATCCATTTCGATTTCTGAATATATCAGGGAAGAAGTTTGAAAAATGGTCAATTGTCTTTGGAGGGATCATATAATTCTTTATGAACTAGTATATATTTATTAATCTGTTACTGGACTGTATCCATAGGATCTTTACTACCATATAACTGAACACTAGAGATTAAAACACACAACACCAAGTCCCCAATGCTCCATTTTTTCATAAAGCTGAACAATGAGATCTGAAGAACTTTTATGCTCTCAGTGTTGTGGACTCATAACTCACATCATTTATTGGACTATTGACAGCTATAGTTCAGCAACATCTAAAACAGGAATCCCCAGACTCTTCAGCTCATTGACTCTTCGTGAAGTTCCAGATTGTTCACTGACCCCCAAAACATTTATATGAAAATAATTCAATAAATATTACTTTAGCTAAAAGTACCTCAAATTTATTTATTTATTTATTATTTGGACTTGTATGCCGCCCCATCTCCGAAGACTGCTCACAACTAAAACAACCACAATAAATAATTAAAAAAGAATTAAACTAATCGCAAGCCCAAAATGGTAACAAATCTAAAATTTAAAATAATTTAAGAAACCCTCCCTCTCCCAGGGCAGGGTCACAGCCCAGATTGGTCAAACAGCCAGGTCTTCAAATCATGGCAGAAGGTGCGAGGTCAGGGGCCAGGCGGAGCCGCAGGGGTAGTTGGTTCCAGAGGTCAGGGGCCGCGACAGAATAGGCTCATCACCGGAGGACCGCCAGCCGGCATTGACTTGCCGACGGGACCCCGAGGAGTCCTTGCCTGTGTGCTCGCACAGGGCGGTTGGCACTTGATAAATAATGACAACAACAAAAATGGATAGTTCTATCAACTCTTGGGTTGTATATTGACCACTTTGGAGAACTCTGATTTAAAGGATCACAGGTTTCCTACCCCTTTGTAAAAAAACATAACATTTAATCATGTGCTCTTCTAGAAAGTATTATGTAGCTACTCTTAGTATATATTAATTCAATAGTACCTAAATCTATAGCTTCCATTACTCTTCTTGAAATCAGTTTAATTCAGTCTATGCTCACATTATCTATACAAGCCCTCCTCTTTCTGGTAGAAATTTAAAATACTTCTATTCACCCCAATCTTAACTTCTGACAATGAAACAGGCTAATCTAAGACATTTCATTCCCCGTGATGGCAGAGAAAATTATTATATTCCCTCTCAAGGAAAATCACATTAAAAAAAGAAACCAAAGCAGTAAAGAGTAAACTATAACCGAGGATGCTGTTGGAGAGAACTCTCAAGAGTTCTAATTAGCCCAAAGTGGGAGAGTTATGCAAGCCAATATTTTTATAGAGAACTTGAAATCATCTAAGTGAGCCTTCCCAATATGTAATTTCAAAATGTAGTAATTGAAGATCAACCATGACTGTACTAAACTTCCTCAGTTCCCCAGTCAGTATGGTCAAGGCCGATAATGACTAGGTTTTGAAGTCACTTATTAGGAAGGTACATTTAGATAATCCCAAATTGTCTACAAAAAACATTGACTTGTATAATTCTCAGGAACTCAGGAAATTTAAATGTACCCTCAGTGCAGCCTAAACTATCTCCTTGCTTGATGCAAGATGGACATGACAGCATCTTTGCCAGATGGCCAATTAGCTATCTCTAAGAGAACTACAGGTAGTTCTCAACTTACAACCAAAATTGAGCCCCAAATTTATGTTGCTAAGTGAGACATTTGTTAAGTGAGTCTTGCCCCATTTTGCTTGTCAGAAGGGGCTCACATGACCCCAGGATACTGCAACTATTCATCAATATGAACCAGTCGCCAAACACCCAAATTTTGATCACGTAACAATGGGGATGCTGCGACGGTCATAAGAGGGGAAATGGCCATATGTTGCTTTTTTCAGTGTTTTCGTAACTTTGAACGGTCACTAAACAAACGGTTGTAAGTCAAGGACTACCTGTACTTCCTTCACAGCCAGTATCTGTTAACAAAGGAATGATTGAAATCTCAACTTGCTACCACTTAAGATGCTATGAACATTGATGAAATAACTGAGAAAAGGACAAATAGCTGAGATTCAACTGGCATGTGGGTGATGAACAGCACTCTAGAGGTAAAATTTCAAAAAAGCTTTTCTAATCTGTAATCGTCTCTATATTAGATTATTCTTCCCACAGAAATACATGCGATCCCCACTCTGCTGTAACTCTATAATTATCTGGGCTCCAACTAGCTGACAATGGCCATCCATCTCACGTTTTGCCTTGCTTTCTATTTTTTTCTTTGTACTTCGTTTTTGGTTTTAATATTAATTTGAACTTTGTTTTTATCCTAAAGTCTCCTGAGCTTTCAATATTATAACCTGCAATATTCAGTTATATATTATTTTTATTTAAAAAGACAAATTGTGCTTTGCATGCTGAAAAACACCATCTTTATTTAAGAAATGTACGTCTTCACTGTTGGGCCTTCATCATTACCCAAGCTTTCTCAGTCTATGATCAGTTTAACGGTGATTTCACCAAATTTGGTTGTTTCTGCAACCCAGCAAGACAGACAAAGACTTCAGAGAGTAATTAGAACTGCAGAAAAAACAATTGCTACCAACCTGCCTTCAATCGAGGACCTGTATACTGCACGAGTCAAAAAGAGGGCGGGACATAAACTGTTTCAATTCCTTCCCTCAAAACGATGCTATAGAGCACTGCACACCAGAACAACTAGACACAAGGACATCACTCTGCTAAACAAATAATTCCCTCAACACTGTCCAACTATTTACAATATCTGCATTACTATTACTATTAATCTTCTCATCACTCCTTATCGCCAATCCCCTCCCACTTGTGACTGTAGGACTGTAACTTTGTTGTTTGTATCCTTATGGTTTATATTGACTGTTTCCTAGTATGTTTTGATTGCTTATTGTACCCTATGACTATCATTAAGTGTTGTACTTATGATTCTTGACTTTTGACGAATGTATCTTTTCTTTTATGTACACTGAGAGCATTTGCACCAAGACAAATTCCTGTGTGTCCAATCACACTTGACCAGTTCTATCTGTCTGCCTGCCTGCCTGCCTGCCTGCCTGCCTGCCTGCCTGCCTGCCTGCCTACCTACCTATCTACTGTATTGTATCTATCATCTATTTCTGAGATGTTATGTTTGGTGCCTTACGGTCAGAAAAGCAGGCTATATAACTCAACAGCTGATGTGACAGAGACAACGAAAAGTAACCAAACCATGTTAATATTTCATGACTAGCCATGAGCCCCACATGCAGTTTTTACAACTGTTAGACTAAGAGGAAAAAAACAGAAGTCAAGAAAAGTAAAAAAGGAAGAATCTCATACCAGTTTAAGATCAGGGACGAACATGAAATATATAATCATACTGCATTCCCAAATAAGAGACTAATTAAAAAAAAGTCTGCCTATTAGCATTGCATCTCATGTGAAAATTTGCAGTTATTTTAGACCATTTGCTTATAAGACAATTTTTACTCCAGGATATAAATTTAAATGTCGTTGCCTTCTGTTCTTTACTCTGCCTTTAAAAAGTTCAGGCAGTTTTCTTTCTCCTCCCTTCTGTCTTATCCACTCCCAAGAAAAACAAAAGCTGGCCGTAATAGAAAATAGCATCTTTATAAGCCCCTTGAATACAAGTTAATACAGGTAGTCCTCGACTTACAGCAGTTCATTTAGTGACCGTTCAAAGCCACAACATCACCAAAAAGAGTGACTTATGACCATTTTTAACACTTATGACCATTGTAGCATTCCCCCATGGTCATTTGATCAGACAGCTGGCAACCGACTCATGTTTATGATGGTTACGGTGTCCCAGGATCATACGATCGCTTTTTGCGAATTTCAGACAAAAGAAGTCAAGGAGTAAACCAGATTTACTTAACAACGGTGGCAAGAAAGGTCATCAAATAGGGGGCAAAACTCACTTAACAAACATCTCGCTCAGCAACATAAATGCTGGGCTCAGTTGTGGTCATAAGTCGAGGACTACCTGTAATGAAATGGATACAGGAAAAAAAGGCTTGCATTACCTCTTCGGGAGCACAGGTTTGAACATTGCTTCGAAAAAGTCTTTTTGGGAGGATAGTAGGGAGGCGGGGGTTGTAGCTGTGCCTTGGTCCCAGGTGGTTTGGCTCTGGGTCTGCAAAAGCCGAGAAAGATCTGGAATGTTCCGTTGTTCCTTGTGACAACCTATGGACAGAAAGGGGGACAGAGAAATGTTCTGACCTAGTCTTTCCCGACAGCACGAAGCCGACTCCTCGTCCCAATAAACCCCTTTTATTTAGTTTACAGTCAATTCCTCTCCAGCAAAGTCCCAGCAATCTCTTGTGAAATCTCTTTCATGAGATTTCACAATTACAGACCTTCATCAGGTTTGGAGAGTGGCCAGGCCGATATCTTTCAAACGTCACACTGTAGCAGACAATACTTGGCAAGAATGCAGGAACAGATCTTCACCCCAATGAACTAATTGTCTCCTGCAAAAACCCCACTCCCCTTGCGCTCCTCTTTTATTCCCTATGGGAGGGACCATTCACTGTCCACCTGTGGCTTTACTTCGAAGTCGACCCTTCTTCCTTAGCTGCTCCCTTCTCCTGGCAGCTCTGCGCATGTGCACACTGGGAACAGGCTCCAGCTGTTCTTCTGCCTCACTGATGACCGACTCGAGCAGCTGATAACTGTCAGATGGCCCTGGCCCCATCTCTGCTTCCAATGCAGAGCACTTGTCAGAGCCTTTGCCAGACTCCAGGACTGGCCCATGTTCCTCCCCAACCTCCTCACTGTCCGAATCTGCTACCAGCTCTGTGGGCCACTGATGGGCCACAACAGAAAACCCGGATGTCTCTGTGATAGATCAGCGTGTTAGAAGGATCAGCAATTTCCTCTCCCTTCAGCAATACACTGGCAGCATTCCTCCCAGTCAACTACCTGACTATACTGGGAGATTATTTCAAAATTTGGAAATGACTCCACCAAATCTGTGACACAGGGCTACTGTCATAAACTTCTGTTTTCCTGCAGAGGGACAAACAAAATCGGAAGGCTATTTATGTGTTACCTCTGTGGGGAGGAAGTTGGTATTTACCAGAGGATAAACTTACCCACGTTGTGGGGAATATTCCCTACGAGATGTTAAGCAAACTTTTTATCCTAGGTCAAAGTTGAATCTAGGCAGGTTTATGGATGAAATGTTATGGTGCATTAGAGATCTCTGCAAGAGGCTTCTTAAGTAGAGACAACATAGTGGTGGAATTGAAGGAAATTTCTTTGGAGGAAATTGGGGAGCACCCATTTGTGCTCTGAAAGAACTGCTCCTTGGGAGAGTTAGTTTCTTGTGATCAATTGTGGGTCAAGGTTTGGGCACTAAGGGATTTACAAGGTGTTCTTAATTGCTGTGCAGCCTTCATGGATATTTGACTAGCAAGAGCCTAAACTTCTTAATCATTTGACGATTTAATTATTTTGCAAGCTAAGAGAGATATTCTCAATGGCATTGAAGATCAAACACTCATGGTGGGTGCCTTCTTTTTGAAATTAAGAAGAGGGGGGGAAATCAGCTATTTTAAAGGATTTCAATTTAAAAGCGAAAAGCTTAACAAGATTGTGATCTAAGAAAGTTTCCAACGAACAAAGGGGACAGTGATTTAAAAAAAACAGAAGGAGTATTTTTTCCAACTGCCTTGGAAAACAGTAAAATTAATTAGACTAGCAGACTGGACCTTTGTGGGAATGTTGATTATTTATTTTAAGGAGAATAGTAATTGGTTGATTTTACAAAATAAGAAGATGAGGCTAATATGAGCTAACTTGTGAGACTGTAACTGCAAGAAACGAATTGGGACTAAAATGTTAACGATAGAGAGAAGCAAAAGAGAACTAGTACTATAATTGATGTACTTTCACTTTCTCACCATGGCAACGACAAGGAAAGTTGCCAAATTGGGGGGAAAGGATGCAGGGGTTCACTAGAACAACTTACAGATAAGGACATTTCACCCGATTTATTACAGAAAATGATTGAAGAATTTTGCAGAAATGACTACAACAATTAAAAAAAAAAACAGGAAATGGAAGAATGATTTGCAGGCATAAAAAAAAATCTGGAAATTAAAAAAAAACCCTGAAAAATCTATAAGGCAACTGCCTGCAGACCTAAACTGAGTTACTGATAAAGTAGAAAGTAAGACAGAAATTATAAATAGAGAGTTGAAGATGGAGTTGGAAAATTTGGCATTATTGGAGCGGAGAGAAAAAGTACGTTGCTTCAGATTTAGGATAATTCCACAAAAAAATGGAGAGGATACCAGGGATGTGTGATGTGTGTGTGTGTGTGTGTGTGTGTGTGTAAAATATATTTGCTGCCAAGACACACTTAACTTCCAAACTCTTCCCCCCACTGGAGCTTCAAGTATCTATTGGTACCAATGTATAATTTTCTCTCCTAGATCTTAACTTCCATGAAGATGATGATTGGGGAAGGACCATGTTAGGTACCATTCTCTTACCACATCTTGCAAAGACCAAAATATTCCACTCTCTAAGCTGGACAATTAAGTTTAGGAGAAGGGAGGGGGAAACCCACCTTGCATTCATGTTTGCAAGTGTTTTTCTACTGCTTACAGCCCTGTGGGAAGAACTTTCAAAGAGAAAGCTCTCCCCTTCCCTGTATACTGCAATTCTTCCTGAAATGAATATGCTGTGAATAACAATTAAGCTTAGAAAAATCACTGGCACTAATGGAAACTCCCAGTCAAGCCTAACTATGATGTCGGGGTACAGATTTCAAGACATCACTCCCTCTCCCCCACCAGCTTTACATGCAACCCTATTCAGTTTAGAAAAGTATGCTTTGGCCCATTAAATGAGGGCTTTTTTGGTGTGGGAAAGCACTTTGCTCTTTCTCTATACTTCCTGATAGGACATTATCAGCACTGATCTACTACTTATCAGCAGTTTGATAGGAAACCTTTAACAGGAGTAAACTGTGCACAAATGAGAGGGGAAGAGAGAGCATCAAAACTGTTCTAGTCAAAGGATGATTTCTAAACTTACCTTCCACCTGAGGAATTTGGTGGCCTACTTCTCTTATCAGAATAATTGGGGTTCTCCCTGGGAATGTAGCCTCTGTCTTGTTGAAATTTCCTGGAATAGGGCATCTTCTATTATGCTGAAGTTACCTACAAGTAGAGTTCGCTTCTGCTTCAATTTGATGAATGGCTAACATTCAGTCAACAATTTTGTTACCCAGTTAGAAACACAAAATAAGGCACGAAGATAATCAATAAAAAAAAGAAAGTGACAGCAGCAGGTTTTAATACTTACTATATAGTATAGGTGAGCATCCTTTCCCAATTCAATGCCATCCCAAAATTTTGGATAACAGCTCCCCGAAACACATTCTTTGTCAATTTGGTCAATAACAATAGAATATTAGACCAAAACATTTAGAGGGCACCAAGTTGGGGAACAAAATGTACAGTGAGGCAGGGAGTTGCTAAACTACATGATTTGAATTGCTAAACTAAACAATTAGGTCAATTTATACTGCTATAAATTTCAAAAAGCAAAGGAATACAACAAATGACAAAAATCAAAGGAATGCAACCTTCAAATGTTGCTGTTTTAAGAGATCAGCAAAATTTACGGAATATAGTTAGTCCTCAACTTATAACCACAACTGAGCCTAAAATTTCCATTGCCAAGTGAGACAGTTTTCCTCCATTTTGTGACCTTTCGTGACACAAGTGTTAAGTGAATCACAGCAGTTGTTCAGTTAATAACATGATTGTTATGTGAATCTGGCATCCCCATTGACTTTGCTTGTCAAAAGGTCACAAAAGGTAATCACGTGACCTCAGGGCACTGCAACCATCATAAATGAGTGCCAGTTGCCAAGGGTCCTGAATTTTGACCGTGGGGGTACTGCAATAGTTGTAAGTGTGAAAAATGGTCATAAGTCACTTTTTTCAGTGCAGTTGTAACTTCAAACAGTCACTAAATGAATCGTCGTAAGTCAAGAACTATTGGTAGAGTGATCCTTATAACCTCATGGGGGGGAATCATTAAAATGTTTTAAAATTACATTGTTTATAGGAAAATGGATTATTTTACCAACATCTGCTGTACCTCTTCTTGGGAAAGTATAATTTCTCTCTAGGATAGATTTTAATTGAGTCAGCTGCACCCATCCACTGGTTCACACATGCACAGTACACCTTTCATTCCTCCTTTATTTCAGAGCTGATGTGTTAACTGTGTTATGTTCAAGAAAAGGAAGAATCTCTTTTTTATTTATCAAGAGCCACAGAATTAGAGCCCACTCAGGTTTCCTGCTGCCTTAGGAATGGCTGGGTTTTACTCTATCTGGATTTTGATCCTTTAGATTTCCATTAAAAACAAACGTAGGCTCAGAAATAAGTGTACTGACTGAACCAAGGCAGCTTATGATGTCAACGCTTCTGCTGAATTATCTTAGGTTTTACTTTAAACGTACTGTAAATTGTTAGTTTTGAATGGACTGTACCGCAGCTTTGGACTGTTTTATATTATGTTCACAATTTTATAAACGAATTGACAAAAACAGCCTAATCCCATAAGATTTATCTCCATTTTTCATTGTATTTCCAAGAATGGTAAATCCAAGAGCATATTAAAGAGCCTTGGTGGTGCAGGCTGTTAAACGCCTAGCACTTAATTCCAGCTGCCTGCAATTAGTGCAGGCTCGAATCCCACCAGGCTCAAGGTTGACTCAGCCTTCCATCCTTTCAGGGTAGGTAAATTGAGGACCCAAGATTGTTGGGGGCAATAAGCTGACTTTGTAAAAATGCCGCTTGGGGGAGCAAAAAGCCCTAGTAATAAGCAGGCATATACAATGGAATGAAGGCTATTGCTGAGCACATTGGGTTGTGCTCCAAATATTGTAAGCCACCCTGAGTCTCTGGAGAAGGGCGGCATATAAATATGAATAAAAATTAAATAAATAAATATTCAGGTTTGACTTTTTGATGGGACGAAGCTGTCCATGTTCCTGATGTGGTCAAAATCCCATCTCTCATCAGCTCCAGCCAATAGTCAGAGATGATACCATTTTAGCCCAACTGTATCTGTGACACCACAAATTCCCATCTGAGATACAGGACTACAATAGACCACAATAGATACAAATCATCCTTGTTACGACCACATTTGAGCCCAAAATTTTATGTTGCTAAGTGAAACATCCATAGTGAGTTTTGCCCCACTTTACAACTTTTCTTGCCACATTTGCTAAGTGAATCACTGCAGTTGTTCAATTAGTAACACTGTTGTTAAGTGAGTCTGGTTGACTTTTGCTTGTCAGAAGGTTGCAAAAGGCAGATTGCACTGCAACCATCATAAACGTGAGTCAGTTGCAAAGCATCCAAATGTAAATCCCGTGACCCTGGGGATACTGCAATGGGTTGTAAGCATGAAAAACCAGTCTTACGTTGGGTCACTTTTGTTCAGTGGTGTTGTAACTTCGAACCGTCGCTAAGCGAGCTGTTGTAATAAGCCGAGGACTACCTGTAGTGGGATTAAAGGGATCGCATTCGAGCAGAACAAAAAGCCAGGTTAAGTTTCTGGGGCGTTTTAAGAAGGGCTGTTTACAAATCCCAGATCTTCAAAGCCAGGATGGGGAGGAGACTTACCTGAAGACAGCGAGCCTCCTTTACCACACAAAGATCCGAAGTTGTTTGTGTGCCCGATCGGCCTTATTTTCCCAACTCACCCCACAGCTGCTGAAGGGCCTCCTCCCCACGTTCAGCAACGCGGCGCCGGAGTTCACGGGAACTTTTTCAGGGATCGGGCGCAGCTTTGTGTCTTCCCAGCCGAGAGTCCTTCCGAAGGGAACTCGGCGTTTCCTGGTTGCTGAGGGAAGGTGAAACTTCGCTCGGCCTCGTACAGCCCGCCCTCCGAGCCCTGCCAACCTTCTGAGGTCGGGGAGGGTCAAGTTTCAGGCTGCGGCGCCCGCGGTTTCGGAGACGAAGCAAATGGGATCTACCTGCCCAACCTGACAGGGCGGAGCGCGGCGGGAAGATCGCCCGAAGTGGCCGCTTCTCCGGGGCGCTGTGGCGAAAAGAGCCCTTGCGGAAAAGAAAGAACGTCCAAAAGTGTCAAAGTGTGTGTGTGTGTGTGTGTTTGTTTGTTTGTTTGTTTGTTTGTTTGTTTGTTTCCCGTTGGCTTTCTTGGCAGAGATGGACCCGCTCCCACCTCCGCTTAAGGGAGAGAATGAAGGGTTTTTGCTGGTGACAAGACGGGGCGCCCCCTCCCCATTTCTCTTGTTAAGTGAGACCTTTGGGAAGTGAATTGGCCCCTTTTGACCTTTCTTAGCCTCCATCCTTCAGTGAATCACTGCGGTCGATGACTTAGCAACATGGTTGTTAAAGGAATCTAATCTGGCTTCCCCAGAAGGTCGGAAAAGTGGATCGCCTGACCTTGGGACTCTGCAAAGGTCATAAGTAGGAACCAGTTGCCATGCCCCTGAATTTTGATTGCATGATCTTGGGGATGCTGCAAAGGTTGTAACAGTGAAAAATGGCCAGAAGTCACTTTTTTCAGCGCTGTTGTGACTTTGAATGGTCACTAAATGAAATTGACAAGTGAGTCAAGGACTGTCTGTATTGGTAATGTCTGGGAGAACCTGGTTGGAGGGCTCCTTAGGCTACCTGGCTGGCTGTACTCCTCCTTAAGGACCTACGATTGATGGTTTGGTCTGCAGAAGGCTGCCTAAAGTTTCATACAAAACGGCTGTATTTTCTCAGCCCTTGGATCCCCAAATTAGCCCATGTTCTGGGTCTGCATAATATGGTCAACTCAACGAAAAGATAAGCAAACATGTTAGGTCACAAAAATAAATCAAACAAGACTGCTATGTTTGGCAAATACAGTCATTATGTGTTAGGTTATATATATTTAAAGCAGTGTTTCTCAATCTTGGCAACTTTAAGGCTTGTGGACTTCAATTCCCACAATTCCTCAGCTATCAATCACAGCTGGCTAGGGAATTCTGGGGATTGAAGTCCATACATCTTAAAAGTTGCCAAGGTTGAAAAAACACTGAGACAAAGCATGAACATAGCCAAATTTGTTTTATCAAGCTTGTCCATTTTAACTGAGGTTATTCCTTGAACTGAATGCTTAGCTTATTGCCCCTTGTATGCATCAAAATCTACAAGGTAGATACTTTCCTGTCTTTTCCAGGAATGCAATTTACTGTTGAAATGTATATTTATCTGCATTTTTTAAAAATTTGCAGAAGTAAAATCAATAAGGTCATCAAATATTTGTCATTTTCAGCAACCAAAACCCAAAAGGATTGCATTTTGTGGAGATATTTCTTTGTATAAAGATTGTTCTACAGGCTGCATTTATAAAAGTTACAGCACAGCAAAGATTGTTGTTCATAGGAAATAGCGACGTTAATTATGCATGAAATTAACCATGTAAATAAATCTAGATATTGAACTGGTGTCTGTCAGCTGCATGGGGTTAGATGTGGCACGACAGGCTTCAGCTCAACCCCGAGCAAGGCTGAGTATTTTTGGGTTTAGGGGCTTTGGGTTCTGAGGGACTTAACCATCTCTTCCCCAAACCCCAAAAACTTTAACCTTAGACTTTCTACTATTGACCTCACCCCTTTCCTAAGAGTTCTGTGGGGGGGCATGCACAAGCGCACCAATGTGCCTACCGTCCCTGTCCTATTGTTTCTTTTATTTTTCTTATATGTATTCATTTCATGTATTCATAACTATGTTTATCCTTATACTTATTATCTTGTAAGTGATTGGCAAATCAAATAAATAAATAAATCTCAGGTTCTGGATGGACTGGCACTGTCTCAAAAAGTGTGCAAACTGAGGGTACTCCTGGACTTAGGTTCCTGCTCAAGGAGCTGGTGACAATCATGGCCAGGATACCCTTTGCGTTATATGCCACTTGCGACTATTCTTGGACCAGGAGGCTCTGTTCTCATTCATGTGCTGGTCACCTCCTGAATGGATTACTGAAACGTGCTCTATATGGGGCTGCTCTTGAACATCTGGAACTGCAGCTGGTGCAAATGTGACAGGGTGGGCAATCACATGTGCTTTTCTCCATCAGCACATATTACACCTCTGCTCTGCAAGCTGCATTGGCTGCCATATGCTTCTGTAGTCAATTCAAGGGGTTGGGGATGCAATATAAAGCCCTGCAGGGCACGGGGCAAGGATATTTATTTCAATTCAGAATAGAGCTGGTAGGGACCTTGGGGGTCTTTTAGTCCAGCCCCCTGCTCAAGCAGGAGATCTCATTTTAGAGAGGTGGCTGTCCAATCTTTTCTTAAAAACCTCCAGTGATAAACACAGCAAGCTGTCCCACTGATTAATCGTCCTCGCTGTTAGGAAGTTTCTCCTTAATTCCAGGTTCCTTCTCTCCTTGATTAGTTTCCATCCATTGTTTCTTGTCTTGCCTTCTGGTGCTTTGGAAAATAAGTTGACCCCCTTCCCTCAAATACTTTGGAATATTGGGGTGGGGGGAATCACCTCTTTCTGGTTACATCTTTTTGTCCCATCAGGTTTGGCATGAGAGGCATGCTATGGGTCCTGTCTACAAAGCAGGGTGTCATCTGAGGGAACCTAGGAAGAGAGATCCCATCCTCTTTTCCCCCAGAGGTTAGATTGACCCTGATCTTGTGGGCCTTCAGAAAGCTCTGAAGATGTGGCGTTTCCCTCACACCTGGGGCTTTGAGGACAATGGAGGATATTTACAATTCTTGTTTGAATGTGACTTTTCGATTGGATTTGCTGCTGTTTACAAATGCTTTTTTGCTTTAATGTGGTTTTTATAGATCGGTTTGTATGTGACTTATGTTTGTTTGGTATTGATTTGTTGAATCTTTGAAGCTGTTTTTACTATTGTGCTTCACCAAGAGTCACTTATGTGAGATGGTGGCTATATTGAATGAATCATTAAATAAATAAACCCAATGTGTACAGATTTGCCTACAGAACGCTCCATAGAAAACATGGGTAGGTTTGCAATTGTTTGGATCCTCCTCCATTTCCTTTTTAAAGCAAATGCCAAAATTTAATCTGCTCTGTTCCACGAACAGACTCTTTACTGTTTGCATCCTTTTAAGAGCCACCCTAACCTGCCTCATGTATTGTGTGTGCATTTGTATATGTGGTTGTATGGTGTGTGTGTGTGTGTGTGTGTGTGTGTGTGAGCATGCAGAGCAAAGCTTTTTGTCTTAGCCTGCACCTACTGATGCATTAATGTAAAAATATAAATCTAAATTAAACAATCTGCTAAACTTCTCACTGTTCTAAATGAGCAGTGGGGAAAGCATCAGTGTATTTTGAAAATGAAACAAAAGAAGTGAGGGCAAAAACATAACACCTTTGCCAGGCGAACGTAATCAGAAAAAATGAGAAGAAACAGGATAATCTACCATATCACATATAAATGTATGGTCTGGGAAAATTATGAAGGATCAGCAGACATCTGCTCAAATTCAATCTGCTGGTTAACCATTTTACTAAAACTGTAAACTTAATTGCTTCCCATCTCAGTGTTTCTCCTGAGAAATAACAGATCACCAGGAGTTTAGCTATTACAGCAACCTTTGGATGGAGGAACAGAGGAGGTGCTTCCGTGGTTCTTGGAAAAACGTAACTCCAAACAGTTGTAATAAGAGAGCAAGGGAGGGGGGAACAGAACAATAGATGATACCTTTCATTAGTACAATACCAAGCTGGAAATTACAGAAAATACTGTGGTTTGCCTCTTCCAAATTGCAGATGAAATTAACTACAAACTGAGATATAAATAAGGAAATAAATCCTGAATGTATTCATGCCAAGAAAAGTTCAAGTAATCATAAAATCATAGGATTGGAAGGGACCTTGAATTTCTTCTAGTCTAACCCCTTTCCTAAGGGATGAATCCTTATAACACTCCAGAGAAATGGTTGTCCTGTCTTTTCTGGAAAACTTTCAATGATGGAGCACCCACAACTCTACAGGCAAGCTGTTCCACTGGTTAATCGTTCTCACTGTCAGTTGAGAGATTGGTCAATTTTCTCTGGTACTGAGTTATTACTAACAAGTTACACTCAAGTTACACTGGACCAGATGTAACATTGTAGGGGACATGATTAGACTCTGCCATCATGTTGCTAGAGAAGATTATGGAGACAAAATTAGTCTCTTGGTTTACCACAGCGTAAATTTGTACCTGCATATTTATATTTATTTATTGTGGTATAACTCAGTGTTAGCAGGTTATTTTGAGTTAGATCAAGGATGGGAAACCCCAGGAAAACCCCAAGTGTATTCAGATAAATTCAGAGATAATTTTGAAGGATGGGTGAAAGAATGATTTGTCTCTCAGAGACCCCCTGTTCCTTACTGATAAAGAAAACTATCACAAAATGTGTTATAAGACTGCTGATTATTTATTTGGATGGTTTTAGCTGTCAAGGAGTTAAGGCTCCAAGAACTCTGCTCCTGAAATCCAACCAACCACTCAGTACCAAACAGATACATAAAACTAATTATTGCAGCCTGCTGTAGAAAGTTAGCACCCACCTCTCTCCTAGAAGAAAGAAATATTCTAGGAAATATTAAAAAGGCAGAATATTTCCCCTACAAGAGAAACAGAAATCTTAAGGGACACAGAAACTCAGCCCTAGCAGATATTTTGGTGCCAGCTTATCTGCAAGACAAAAGATCTTTAGCTTCAGGGTGATAGGATTAGCCCTCACTCAAGATCCAAACCAGGACAAAGCCATTAAGCCATAATAGGAATTGCCCAAAGCCCCTTCATTATACCACCCAGCAAGATTCAACCAAGCATGGTACTCAAGGCAATCTACAAAGTTACCCCTGCATGGCCCCATGGGAATCTGACAACCAATCAGAATACATGCCCTTACCACAGGAACGGGAAGCAAGTTCAAGCCCAAGAGAGTCTCTCTCCCTCTCCCACTCCCTCCCTCCCCTCCCTCCCTCCCCTCTATTGTCCAGGACTTCAAACCATGTCCACCATTAAACCATCTTTCCAAACAACTTCCATGTTTCCAGTGTCTTTCTTCCCACTTGGAACTGAACCCAGACAGACATTTCTTCCAACTCTGCTGATAGCTTATGATCAGCCTAGTCTCTCCTATGTCATCTTACTTCACATATCCAGGCAGATAACATAAAAGTTTGCACTTGCTTAGCTGATAAAGAGCTGAGAATATAGGCTAGTTTACATTCTCAGAAAAACATTCTCACAGCAGAAGAGCAGGTGTGGGTTGGCTAATCTCAGTACTGAATGCCAGGCTGGCATTAGAAGGTGGGTGGGGGAGCTCTGGGAAGGAGAACTTCAGGGGGAAAAGAGTTTGGAAATGGAAGTGATGGCCTGCAGTTAAAATGACTGAAAGGGGCTAGATAGCCGTTGGCTCTTGAACTTGGGTTGTTGGTTTTAATAAAACCCAGAGAAACCCAGATTAATTTGTACAAAGTGGGAAGGTTGCTGAGGAGAATAAATTGGGTTTTAGCTGAAGAAGTAGGAAGAGGAGGAGAAGGGGTAGGTGTAGGAGTCATTGGACATTTCTGCAGAAAACTCACCTTGGTGAGGTGTAAAAAAGATAATATTAAGGTTTGTCAAAAGCTAGCAGAGAAGGAGCTGCCTGGTAAAAGTAAGTTTGATTTGATTGATTTGTCAATTGCTTACAAGATAACAGGTATAAGTATATAGTTATGAATACATGAAATGGATATAAGAAAAATAAAAAGAAACAATAGGACAGGGACGGTAGGCATGTTAGTGCACTTATGTACGCCCCCTACAGACCTCTTAGGAAAGGGATGAGGTCAATAGTAGACAGTCTAAGGTTAAAGTTTTTGGGGTTTGGGGAAGAAACCACAGAGTCAAGCTGATCAGTTGCCCTTCCTTAAAACATCTAGTAGATGTTTTTGTATCCAGATAACACAGAAAAACATTTGCCAGGTAGACACATAGCTTAATTTTATATTATATTTATATTATAACATTCTATAAGTGGTTTAGATTTAGCCAAAGAAATTCAGTAGGCACTTTTGCACAGCTGGAAGGAGAGAATAATTTGCAAGGAATGCAAAACTATTGGTGAGGCTTGGGGCTGGGAAAGTGATCATTCTGGTAAGGTATGGCTGAAATGGCTTCTTGCTATTTCTGAACTACATAAAACTGGGGGGAAATGGACCGAACGGAGTCAGAACAGGGCATAGCCATGACTACAGGAGTCCTGATCACATAGAAGTTTATATACAAACAACCATTTAATACTCAGGCCTTTTGATTGCAATTATCCTTGCCAATGCAGAAGCGTGCAGTATGGGGCATGACTAGAATACTTAAGAATCCTTAAGTATTAACAATTAAGTAGAATTCCCATTCTCAAGAGGTTCTTAAAGGGGGTATGCATAAGCACACCAGCGTGCCTACAGTCCCTGTCTTACTGTCCCCATTTATCTGTATTTACTTCCTTTGTTCCTGTTTATGTTCATACTTGTTATCTTGTACATGTTTGATAAACAAATAAAATAATAAAAATAAAATAAAATAAATAAATATATGCCTAATAGGGTGGTAGGCTGAGCAATGCAACTTAAATCCAGTGATAATGTGAATAATGTGGAACATTCTTCACATACTGCAATATTCAGACATGAAGAGGGTTATAGTGCAGTAGGAGTTCTCCCATTCCCTTATGGAATGAACTATGGCTATTTCGGATTTCCCCAAAGAACAGATGAAAATCAGATGGACAGTCATGCATGCACTCAGTCTATGGTTCACGTGTTGCAGGCTTGATCTGATCTCCAAAGTCGTTCAAATTGTGTGCACTTAGTCAATATTATGTTTTTAACCTCAGTAGAAATATTGTAAAGAAGATCCAATTGTGACATCTAGTGGCACCGTTTTGACATAGAACAATGAAACATTTCTTTCTGTTTTTATTCATATGGAAATCAACACTAAGTGCTTGCTTATGTGAAAAAGGCACGGCAAATTTAAAATCACAGAATAGTTTTCATTCACTGGAGCTGATTCCAGCCCACAACCATAAAACATCCTTTTACAAAATTCCAGGGAGGTTTGTGAATGTGTGAAATGACCAGATAAACGTACAGAATCCTAGTAAGTTTTAGGTACTGGTGTTCAGAATGTTTTAATTTATATAACCTGCAATAATATTATTCTAACCTTACACATGTTCATTTTAAGCTGTATTAATATTTTAGAAATATTGGTGATGTTCAAAACCAGTCATGACTTAATTTGCCTCTGATTAGCAGTGAGAAAATGACATTGCAAGTTAAGTGCTTTATATTCTTCAGAAGGTACAATTAGCTCTAATTTCTGTTTCTAGTGTCATCAGGGTCAAACCCTATGGGGAAAAAAAAGAGAGGGAGCAAGTGGGCCAGTCCAAACATTAGACAGGGAGGTAGCTAACTTTGGTGACAGATACTGAATGGAGATGACAAGGTATTAGAGCAGCTGTGCCCAATTCTTATGGCTCAGCAGCCCAGCGGGGGGGCGGAGGGGGAGGAGGGGAACTGGCCCAGCAGTGAAAGCAGCACTGAAAGCAATGGGCCAGCCTGTGTGTGTGCATAGCCCACTTCCAAACCGGCCATGTCCTGTTAGTGGGCCGTGGGTCAGGAGTTGGGGACCCATGTATTAAGAGGACAAAACTCAATGTACCTTACAGTCTGGTCCTCTTTGTTAATACACTCTTCAATGGTATTGTTGGAAGAATTATCCTTCTGGGTTCAGTTCCAAGCGGGGAAAAAGACACTGGAAACATGGACACTGTTTGGAAAGATGGTTTAATGGTGGACAGGACCACATGGCTTGGAGCTCCAAAAGTGAAAAGGGATGATCACATGCTTCAAGATGTTGGGTGAAGGAAAAGAAGAACCAAGATGCTGAGAGACCCTTAGTTATATACCCTTCGTTGGGCCCCACCTTAGTGTTTCCTGTTCCTGTGTAAGAAATGTATCCCATTGGCTGTCAGACTCCTGGGGCGGGGGTCTTAGCTAACTTTGTAGGCTTTGTCTGGACCACATGGCTTCACCTGAGTGCTGGTTGATGCAATTTTCCCAGGCCAGGTAATCAGATGGGTAGAGGTCTTTGCTATGTAGAATACTCTGGCCTAGGCCTTAATGGTCCATTAGCAAAGGTGTAGGGGGGTGAGTTTCTGCCTCTCTGAGTTTCTACTTTAGTCTTTTTAGGGGAAATATTCTGCCTTTTTAATATTTCCTAGGATATTTCATTTTTCTAGGAGAGGGGTGGGTGTTAACTTCCTACAGTACAAAGAGGGCACCATCCATTGTCAGAAATGAGCTAAAATTCAGGCAGTAATTGTGTCTGGTTTATGGAATGGAAGAAAGGATACCACTTTGTCTCAGACAGAAAAATCATTCAACAGCCCTGAATGAGGAGATACAGAATACTTTTGGTTATTCCTGGGGAAACTACACAAAGTACCTTTATATATACTGATATAGGACAAGGGAAAGAAATCTGTTAATTTTCCATTGCTTTGGACCAGGATTCCATATTTCCTTGATACTGGCTAAATTGCTAAAGCTGTTGAGAAGTACTGCAGAATAACATGTGTCTGTAAGACAGGGCTCTTCAAACTTGACAGCTTTAAGACGTGTGGACTTCAACTCCCAGAATTCCTCCTCTAGTCATGTTAGCTCAGGAATTCTGGGAGTTGAAGTCCACAAGTCTTAAACTTGCCAAGTTTGAAGGTCCTTGCTGTAAAATTTATGGCATAATTCAAATATGCTAATGCTAGTTTAGTGAAGTTAGTAAATATAAGTAAATATATACTTGTAGGTCACTAGAAGGTGAACTCAGCTTGAGGGGAGCTTTACTTCAAAAATGATATCTCTGTTGGACAGCAACCATCCCAGATGGGAGGAAGGTTCAAGTAAGGAACCAGTCTAGGGCTCACTACATAAATGCAAGAAGGCTATGTCTGAAACCACCCCCCATTTAAAAACCTTAGAGCCTTATGTGGTCTTTCCTAGGCAAATATTGCCAGTCTGGAGAGATTCCTGTATTATAAACAGTAATAATAAATTATCTACTTTGAACTTTCCACCCCTATGTCTGGTTGTTTGCATGAGACAATCTCAGAAGTCTAGAATAGATTAAAATTCTATTTGTACATCTGAAATCCAGTGTATCTGTATTGTTCAAAAAAAAACCTGGGTTAACACTGCTATGGTTCTTGGTTGATATTATTATGTTTAATAACTTAGCTTGGTTTTTAGTTATCAGTAAGCCCTAATGTTGGTTGCTTTGTTTTTAGCTTAATCAAATATCCAAATTACCCTTTATGGCTGAATATTGATTTCCATATAAATAAAAATACAAAGAAGGAAATGTTCATTGTTGCAATGTACCAGATTAGCTGAGAGATATCAAAATTATACCCATGAGCAGAAGGAAATGTTCATTGTTGCAATGTACCAGATTAGCTGAGAGATACCAAATTATACCCATGAGCGGATTTGGTATTCTCAGTGTGTGTTGTGGACATTCTTTTGAAATGGCCATGTTTTGGAGATGTGATATGGCCAATTACAAAACAGACATTTGCCAGTAGTTGAATTATTTTTATTATCAGTAAGTGGGCATATATCTAAACAAAATACTGACTGGAGCCAACCACTGTTTTGTTTTCTGGGAAAGCCTGTGGAATGCCTGGAAATAGCAAAGGTTTTTTTTAAAAAAATAAAATAAAGAGAATGTTACAGACTTGACACTTTCTGTTGCTGTAGGTTGTCTTCAGATTTTTAAAAATAAAATAATAAAAACATAAAATCAGATGAGGCAAACACCAAGGTACATATTGCCAGGTTGTTCTTCAAATCATATCTTTAAAAAAATAACTTAGCTGTATGGATGAATAGAGAAAGGATATTGCCAAAGTAATAGTAATAGTCAAAGCATCTTTACTTGACAAAAACAAAATCATTAGGCAAAATGCCACAACCAAATCACATCTGATTAAAAGGATAATCAATTATTTTACAAATCTAATCCTCCTGGTACCAGGCATATGTTCATGTTGTACCACTAGGAGGCGCCAATTGTGAAGGATTCCATTTTACTATAGGAAAAATTTCCCATTCTTTTATATGGTGGGCATCAGAGGGCTGTTCTGTGTGCAAAATATTCGCTTGTGATTAAAGTCTAAATAAAGTCTAATCTATGATATATGATAGGAGATGCTCAGTGCAGAAAGTGATAAAACAGGGACAAATATAGAAAGCGATCAAGGTGGAATTATTTGTTCTTTTTCTCTCCAATCTTTTTGTCCATGTAGTCGCAAACAAATACAAAATGATGCCATTAACATATATGCATAATCATCATGCGATCTGCTTTTTGACTAAACAATGTGGTTCAAAAAGTGCAAAAAGAATAAGAGATATTAATCAAAACAAAGATATGAAATTCATTTAAAAAATCAAAATGAAATGAATAATGTTGACACTAACACCCTATCTGTTCCACATCCTTCTATATTTCAAACTATCCCATGCTTCCGACATGCCCATGGACAACTTTGTATAGTATCTTTTATTTTTCTCACCATCTCTTTGAAGATTATATCAACTCCTTCGGCAACAACTTTCTCCGTCTTTCCTTTCTTCTTGAACCATTTTATTCTTTCTTCACATATTTGTTTTGCAATGTGGACATTGTTTCTTGTCTGTGTGACCAAGCCACCCAACGTACCTCTTTCAAAACTGAAGTGCTGAATCCATGTTTATTTATTCTTGTCTTTTAATCATACTTATTAAGTAAATGATTTCCAGTACATATTCCGTCTATTCCATATAACAAAGTGGGCAGAAACACATTCTTATCTACAGCCATTACTGCCTCTTTTAACACATGTCTTATGCAGCAGTCACCCATAAGTAGTCCTCAGTTTATGTCCGTTTGTTCAGCAACCATTCAAAATTATGGTGGTGCAGGAAAAATGGACGTACAACTGGTCGTCAAGGTTCTAGTCATCACAGAACTCCTTGATCAGACAATTGTGAGTCAGGCAACTCATGGGGAGTTGCAGTCACGGGATCACTGTTTGCAGCTTATCCTGCTGGTTTCAAACAAGCAAAGTATGGGAAAGCTGGTTTGGAACGTTGCAAGTCACTCCAGTAAGTTACTCCCACTTTTCCCTCTTACTCATACACATACACACCGCTTGCAGGCAGCCTCCAATGGTCCTCTCAGGCCCTCCCCTGGCCTCTCTCAACCTCTCCCCCGCTCCCCCCTCTCCCCCCTGTAACATCCTCATGCTCCTTACATGGGATTCCCACCTCTTCCTGCTTAACAACACACATATCTTGAACAGTGATGGTATTCAATTTTTTTTACTACTGGTTCTATGGGCGTGGCTTGGTGGGTGTGGTGTGGCTTGGTCGGTGTGGCATGGCTTCGTGGGCATGGCTTCGTGGGTGTGGCAGGGGAAAGATACTGTAAAATCCCCATTTCCACCCCACTCCAGGGGAAGTATACTGCAGAATCTCCATTTCCACCCCATTCCAGGAGAAGGATAACTGTAAAATTCCCATTCCCTCGCCACCCTACTAACCTGCTTTCCAGCTCCATTCTCCTGTGCAGGGCAACAAAAGAAGACCCAGCCAATCAACTGGCAGAGAATAGATGGGGCGGTGCCAACCAGAGGTGGAATTTGCCGGTCCTCCAAACTACTCAAAATTTCCACCACTGGTTCAAGCAGAACCTGTCAGAACTGGCTGAACTGGCTTACCTCTGCTCTTGAGGTTATTGTGGAAACTGGGGCTGCCTAGGATTTCCATGGCTAAGCAATGCAGTCAGATGACATTGTGTTTAACAACCGCATCACTTACTGATGAAAATTCTGGTTCTCTTTGCCATTCGTAACTCACTTGGGCATCGCTTTCAGTGGGGAGTGGTGAACTGAAGTTCTGTGGATCCACAAGAGGCATTACAGCTGAAATACAAACAAATACCTGATGTGAACTCATCAAAATTCTCCCCGGATGAAGGAGAGAACTTGAGATTACCCATATGTCCTCCAGACAGCTGTTTTTGGTGTGTAGTCAGCAGAAAACTACATTTTTGCAGTCTCTTGCGGTCAGATAGGAGTAACAGGATTCTATCGTGCTTTCAGTCATTAATATCATCTTTTGGGGGGACGACAACTCTGAGCAAGCCTCTTTTTAATCACTTTGCAGCTTTTTTCCCCTACTGCTTGTTAGGATTGAAAAACCTTCAGAACTGCAAGTTGGGTTTTCTCTTCTATCCATTTAGAAATAAATAAATGTATATGCTTGCAGTTTTGTAAGAGTTTTTTTTAGAAAATAATATACAGCTATAGCAAAAGGATGACGATTTGCTGATTTTTGAAATATTTTTTTTAAAAAACAGATTAAGGTTGAGGTGAATTTGAATTAAAGCAATACTATGAAATTAATTTAAAAGAAGGTCTCCCGTGGGAAAACTGTCTTTCCTTATATTGCAAGCTAATAAAAAATACCTTGAAATTTTGATATTAGAGGGCACCAGATGGCTACTTTAACTTGACACTTAGGTAAAGATGTTTTTGCAGTATTTAACTCTATAATAGAACCAAAAGGTGTTATTGAAGAGGAAAAAACCCATTGAACAAAATCAAAATCAAAGCCTTATTGAATAAAATTGACTCTAAGGTGGATTTAAAACTACAACTTAAAAGAAAGAGATGAAAATATTGGATTTACTGTTAGAATTGGATTCTGACTTACTGTAATAACTGAACATGATATAGAGGTAATATACCAAGATAGTGATGTGGAATTTTTTTTTTGTATTGGACTATAACATTCTCAAAGATCCATCTCATCCTGGGCACTCTTTTTTTTAACTATTACCATCTGGCAGACGGTACAGGATAATAAAAACAAAGACAAATAGGCTGAAAAACAGCTTCTATCCCAGGGCAGTAACTCTATTGAATTCTACTGTATAGTGCAATATTAATGCAATATCAGGGGTTTTCAATTCAATGTATAGAATGTAAAGGGTGTGTGTTTGTTTATTTTCATAGTCATAATGTACACTGAAGATGGTATTTAATTTCATTGTATGAGGTGCAATGACAATAATGTAAACTAAACTAAACTATAAGGCATTTATTGGGCCTATTTCATTGGGACTACAAAAGGACTTTAACAAAAATGACAATAATTTTGAGAGAAGAGACAAAGAGACAATGGGAAAGTAGATGATGGTTAAAATAATGATTTGTTACTTCTGGTGATGCCTTATTGTTCCCTTTTTGACTGGAATTGGGTGATGATGATTATTTTTGGTAATGTTTAATTGGCTGCAATGGATGAATAGTTAAAGTTATTTTTAAAGTTATTGTTAACTGGGACTGGATTTTAATTATTTGGAGAGAAGGACTCAGAGGATTTTTGTAATGGAAATGTAGATATAAATCCCTACACTGTTATTTCTGTTAACCTTTACTGGGCTTTTGCTGATTAATAAGTAGAATAGAAGATTTAGACATGGGTTTATAGAAATTGAATGAAGAAATATTCAGTTGCATTTTAAGAGGTAATGATAAGATGTTAATGACTGTACACGCTGGAGATAGAGTGGGAAATTTCTTCTTTTAATCCCCCTCCCTTTTCACAGACACACAGACACACACACACACTGTATTTTGGTTTTTTTGTGGGGGGATCTCTTCCTTTCTGTCTTCTTATACTTAAAAAAACAATTTTTAATTTTAAATAATCCTCTTCTTACCCTTATGGGTGGTGCTAGTCTTCCTCAATCCTGGAGACCAAGGAGTTTCTCCATAGTATCTTAGCTGTTCCTAGCACTTCACTCTTCTGGAGAGAGAGCTCTGACATGCCAAGACCAAAAGATTAATTGTTACTGCTGCAGAGCAAACCCATCCCTTCAATCCCAGCCATTTTTGTGTGTGTGTGTATTAGTTAGCCAAAACAACATCTTTCTGGGCTGCAGGCAGATAGGGATGGTAGGAACAAGATAGTGAAAGTCACTCAGGTTTCCTTCTTGCCTTTTCATGTCAATGTAGCAATGACCACAGATAATTGGCTGACCCATTTTCAATCAGTAATAATTTGAATAATTTTATTCAAAGGAGGGAACACACACATTCATTTATCGTTTTGCTGACAAACTTTGAGAATGATTGACTTAGGTCTCAATGGCATGAATTGACTATATTTAACTGAATAAAAATAACACTGAATTTAACCCAGTTTCCCCCTACTCACCACCCATCAACCAAAGGAAGAATGGATAGAAAAAGATATTAAAAAATGACAAAAGTTCTATGCGAAACCCAATTCCCCCTTGTTATGTATGAAGGTTTAAAGTCATTGGTTTAGTTTGAACTTTTCTTGTAAAATGTAAGAAATGATTGGTTTAAAAAGTGCGGGAAAACCCTGCACTCTGATTGGCTGGCAACTGCGGCTGCTGGCTATAAGTAGCAGCCGCAGCCCAGCCAAAGTGGATTCGTTCTGAGCTGTAATCACTAATAAACAAAGAGCTTGAAGCACTCCACGTCTATCTCTTCATGCAAACTTAACACCCATCTTGTCAATCTGGGGTTTTCAACTTGATATCTGGAGATTATCTCTTTGAATGTTTTTGTTTGTGACATCCTTTTATTATGGATACTTGCTAAAGGCCACATTCCAGTCAATTATGGGCGTGAGAATGACTCTTTTACCAACGTTGGGGTCTTTTTTTGCCATTAAAGTTAAATTGACGTCTACAGAATTATCAAATCTATCAATTTTACCCGCTCTATAGGCTGAGGATTATTAAACATCCACCCATCAAACTTCTCTGTGGCATTTTAAAAGTGGGTCTAGGCACCTCTCTTCCCACCCCTTGTCAGAGTGATTTGAGTCTCTATTGAAAAAGTTACAATAGAGAAGTTAGTTCCCATGTTCACTATTAAAATGGGATTGTTTCTGGAACAAAAGGACTGAGTGATTTTTGCCCATTAACTCAGCAGCAGCTCGAGATGTTTCCAGAAGGTTGGACAGAGAGATACATACAAGGTGATAGTTTAATAGTTTGCTTAGGTCTTAATGGGCCTGCTGGAGCTTCTGTTTATTTTCTGTTTTCACTGTGGGATGATTTAATAAGCCAAATGCTTATTCAGTACAATAGGCGTCAGACCATGGGCAGCATGGAGTTCCTTGCTTCTGTTATATTCTGTAATAAATCAGACAACATATTACTCACCGTTATTTTAATTAAGAATCTGTATTTTCAAATATTTTCCGCAAGGAGGGCATGCGAGTTGTGTGACTTCAATGCAAAAGGTTGTGGAAATCACAACAGTGCCCTTCCAGCCATTCCTTCTCCTGTTAGATGGCGTTTTTGGTGGTCTCCGAAAGATAACTCACATGATCCCTTTGATCGGCCTTGCTGGATAGGGCTGAAATTAACTTTTTTGGCAATTTGTTAAAAATGTATATTTCTGAACTGTTTTTCTCCCTCAAATTACAGGACAGAATTGGATCAAGTCCTTGGGTTGTGTTGTTGTATACACACAGTACGGTTTTTCATGGAAGCGGTGTGTGCGCTATGCTAGCCTGAACTACTATCCCAAACATTTCTCCTGTTGCCATTGTGGAAATAAGCTATACCTGTTGATTCATTCAGCATCTGAACATGGAAATATAGACACTTGGTTGTGTATATGTTGTGGAGGTTTTAGCCTTTGGCTGACACTGCTTTTACAAAACAGTATATTCCTACGCCTGTTGGAAAATGTGCATCACCATGAATTTATGACATAAAGTTCATTCCCAGTTCCAAGCTGAAGTAAGGAATACCAAAGGTTATTCCTACAGTTCCCTACCTCCCTCATAACTATATCAATAATCATTCCATAAGTCTTGGATATGTTGGTTTGGTTTATGCACATAGTTCCAAAACAAGGGAGAGGGGAAAAAAAGAAGACTACCATTCAACTCTTGACATTTTTGAGTGCTTAGGGACATTTTTGTCTGCTGTAAAGAGTTCATTTTCAGATGCAACTTGGAATCGTAAGTGGTACACTTGTCAAGTAAGGCTCAGCTGCCTTTACACTTGGAACCCTGATGGTGGAATGCTTTCCCTAAAGAGGGACACTTGGTACTTCCATCACTGTCTTTCCACCATCAGGTTTCCCCAGGCATTTAAATACCCACACTCTACTTAGGTTGCAGTGTTGAATTATTTTACTTTTTTGTGCTTTCTATTGCTGAATGCCCCTCTTTTATTTTTCTCATAGCTCTATAGCTGGCATAACGATCCTTATTAGATAGCTCAGTGATGGCAAACCTTTTTTGTTGTGGTGTGCTGAAAGCGCGCATGCACGCAATAGCGCACGTGCATGGGTGCCGGCACCCAACAATGCAATGCACCCTGATCCCCTGTGCATGCAATACCCCCGCCCTGCCCCCTTACCTGGACTGTGCATGCATGCACCTCCCAACTGATTTTCGGCCCGTTGGAGGCCGTTTTAGCCCTCCTGGAGGCTCAAGAGCAGCCTCTGGAGGCTGAAAACGGGCCCATTTTGGCACTTCCGGTATTTCCGGAAGGCCCATTTTTCAGCCTCCTGAGGCTGCAGTGGCTTCCCTCGAGCATCCAGGAGAGCAAAAAGAGCCTCAAACAGGCCGAAAATCAACTGGGAGGCATGCGCTTGCGCAGTGCAGGTAAGTTTGGCTGGGGCTCGCGTGCCCGCACAAATGGCTCTGCATGCCACCTATGGCATGTGTGCCATAGGTTCACCATCACGGAGGTAGCTCATATGCAGACATAAGGTTTCCCTTCTGCATACAGGTGGTCCTTCACTTACAACAGTTCGTTTACTGTACGTTTGAAGTTGCAACTGAAAAAAGGGACTTAGGACTACTGCAGCATCCCCATAATTATGTGATCAAAATTCAAATGCTTGGTAACCGAATCATATTTATTTATTTATTTATTTATTTATTTATTTATTTATGAGACTTATATGCCACCCTATCTCCTTAAGGACTCAGAGTGGCTTACAAAGTAAAAACGATAATACAAAAATACAAATATTAAAAAACAATTAAACTCAAGGTCTCATAAACAATTCCAATTAAAAGCTATACTAAAACTATACTAAAAAACCCTCCCCCCCATTAGTCTGGGTAGGCTAGTTGGAATAGCCATATCTTTAGGTCACAGCAGAAGGAACGGAGGTCAGGGGCCACCCAGAGCTCTAGGGGGAGCTGGTTCCATAGGATGGGTGCTCCCACCGAGAAGGCCCCACTCCTGGGAACCGCCAGCCAACATTGCCTGGTTGACGACACCCGGAGAAGGCCCTGTCGGTGACAGCACACAGGACGTTGGGAAACTGTTAATGGCAGTTATGACCGTTGCTGTGTCCCAAGGTCAGGTGATCCCCTTTTGTGACCTTCTGACAAGCAAAGTCAATGGAGAAGCCAGATTCACTTACCAACCGGGTTACTAACTCAACAACTTCAGTGATTCACTTAACAACTGTGGCAAAAAATAAGGTTGTAAAATAGGGCCAAATTCAGTGAACTTTTTCACTCAGCAACTGACATATTGGGCTCAATTGTGGTTGTAAGTCAAGGACTACCTCCATACAGTACTACTCTTTTGAGGTCTGTTTTCTTGTTCGCTATCTCCACCAACTTGCAGATATATCATTTCATAGTTTGGTTATTTTTCCCTGCTTTCTTGCAAGGTATTATCTTCATTGCATTTTTTTTAAAACCTGGTTCCCACCAAATATAGCTTCTGAGGTGTATACAGGTTCTAGTCTTTCCAACGTGCGTGTTTCATCTAGAGATCAAACAAGCCATTATCTGTCTTCCAGTCATCTCCTTTATGTCTACATTCAGAGAGTTCTCAACAATGCAGAGTTAATTCCTAGGCACTTAACTGTGAAGTTATGATCCAAGGCAGGATTATGCTGGCTGTTGGGTCTATCATTAGTTTCCTACGGGTATGGAAAACTGGAGGAATTTAACTGGAGCAACATTTCTTTAGTGAATCATGTGATCCAATTTTTTTAAGAGTAGGCTTCCTGAAAAAAAATGAGTAGTTTCTCTAGACAATGTTTTTTTTCCTCCATGGGTTGATACTTGTGACGAGGCGTGGGCAACAAATGAACACTGACTGTTTAGGGTTGAGCCATGGATTTAACTAGGGCAGTGATGGCAAACTTTTCTGTTGTGGTGTGCCGAAAGCATGGGTGGGATTCTACCAGTTTGCACCTATTCGCTAAACCGGTTGTTAACATTCTAAGCAGTTCGGAGAACCGGTTGTTAGAAGAAATTACTGGCCTAATCCTGTAAGGAAGGCAGGAAGGAAACATTCTGGTGTTGCTTACAGAAACTGCTTCTCCGTTAACCCTTATTACATTCTTGGCAGGACTAGACTTCCTGTCTCAGGAACGTCTCTGGAGTTTTTTCCCCCTCGTTTGCTGGTACTTTGCTTGTGTGGAGTGACCATTCAAAGTTACAATGGCACTGACAAAAGCGACTAATGACCATTTTTCACACTTATGACTGTTGCAGCATCCCCACAGTCATGAGAGGCCAGGAGAGGAGATGCGTGCCTCGATGTGAGTGATATTGAGTTGGACACACCCAGCCAATAACATGACCACCAAGCCATGTCCACCCAGTCACAATGACCACCAAGCCACGCCTACCACCTAAGCCATGCCCACAGATCCAGTTGTTAAAAAATTTGAATCCCACCCCTGGCCGAAAGCATACATGCGCACAATAACACATGCGCGTGGGTGCCGGCACCTACAATGCAATGCACTCTGCCCCCCTGCGCATGCACACGCAACACCCCCACCCACCCCTTTACTTGCACTTCGCATGCGCGCACCTCCCAATTGATTTTCGGCCCGTTGGAGGCCGTTTTCGCCCTCCCAGAGGCTCAAGGAAAGCCTTTGGAGCCTCAGGAAGCTGAAAACGGGCCCATTTCGGCACTTCCGGTATTTCTGGAAGGCCCATTTTTCAGCCTTGCGAGGCTGCAGAGGCTTCCTTCGAGTCTCCGGGAGGGCGAAAACAGCCTCAAACAGGCCGAAAATCAGCTGGGAGGCGTGCGCATGTGCAGTGCAGGTAAGTTTGGCTGGGGCTTGCGTGCCTGCACCAATGGCTCTGTGTGCCACCTGTTTGCACACGTGCCATAGATTCCCCATCACGGAACTAGGGCATGCCATTTCACAACTGATTTTCCTGCACACCCCTACTCTACCCTTCTTTATTAACACCATGTTTAATGAAATGCAGTCCTTGTAGACTGGACGGGAGGAGAATATCGACAGACATAACCCCTTTATTTATGGATGGGCAGCAACAGAATGCCTCTTCCATCCCACTCTGAAAAAAAATTTATTGTGAGCATTTCTGCCTTTGGCAAATGCATTAGGGCAATCAAATTAGCCTGGGCAGAAAATGGCTTTCTAAGAGAATGCACTTTCTTAATAATTGCAGGTACAAATATAGATATCTAGAGAGGGAGACAGACAATATATTTTTTGATTAGCTTCCGTCTCAGGGATTGGACGGAATCCTTTTCTGTTCACAAGTGGCTGGCTGCCAAGTCGGTTATCTGACTCGATGGAAAACTCTGGCTCCCCCCCCCCAATCTGAACGATGTCTGCTTTTGCACAAACCCATTAAATGCAGCTGTACTTAAAATGTATAACAGCATTGGTTTAAAAACTGTCTGAAGTTAATAACTGGCCTCCCCTCTTCTCTCTGATCTCTTTGATTATAGCTGCAATACACTCCCATCTTGTGAAGTGTTTTTGTTCCTCTCTCTGGCAGACCCACCATCTTTTTCCTCCTTCTTTTTCTGCTCTGAAAGCTGTCCTGCTTACTGTCAAATCTACAAACTGTTATGGCGCTTCAGATAATTTTCCTTCCTTTAGCTAAAATGCAAAAAAAAAATAATGTTGGGGGTGGGTTTCTTTGGGGGTGGGAAAGGTACACCTCACTCATTGCAAAAGCCAAGTATCTCTGGGTATTTACATGAGCTCTGGCTGTTCCTAACATTTGATATTTTCCCAGATGTTTCCAGATGCTACCACATGTTCACCCAATGCTCTTCAAATCCAAAGAACATCCATTCATTTTTCAGCTTCACATACATTTCTCTAAGTCCCAGCTAAATTCTCCCTGGGCTCATCTGCAAATCCTGCTTGCCCTGCCACAAAGATACCCAACTAACCATTTGTTTAAGAAGTGAAAAGTTGAAGTTGCGCTCCGTAGTCCATTGCAACAGTGCATTTCCCCCATCACTTCTTACTCTGCATCAAATGCAGTCTGCATGGGGTACTTCATTATGTAGTAGGCAATTATTTTACTTCAAAGTCTAATTGATAGAGCCAATCAACTAATACAGCATGTGAGCCAAAGGGTAAACATGGATATGCAACTGAATTATCAGGGATTCCAACACAGAATTTATCCAGTAGGTTGCAGAAAAATATAATCAATTATTTAACTGTAAACAGTTTACCAAGTTTATTCTAACTTGGTAAACTATTTCCCCACCCTTGATCTGTTCTGACCCCAAGTTTTATAATGGGATTCAAATTTTTTTACTATCCGTTCTGTGGGCATGGCATGGCTTGGTGGGCATGGCTTGGTGGGCATGGCAGGGGAAGGATATCTCCATTCCCTCCCCACTCCTGGGGGAAGGTTACTGCAAAATCGCATTCCCTCCCCACCCCACTAACCTGCTTTCCAGCTCCGTTCTCCTGTGCAGGGCAACAAAAGAAGACACAGCTGATCAGCTGGGACTTTAGAGGCAGAGAATAGAGGGGGTTGGGGCCAGTCAGAGGTGGTATTTGCCGGTTCTCTGAACTGCTCAAAATTTCCACTACCGGTTCTCCAGCACTGGTCAGAACCTGCTGAATACCACCTCTGGTTACTACAGTGCTTTTATGCATGTATACTGCAATGCAACTATTACATGGAAAACAGACTTCAAAAAGCTTCACAAGAATATTGTTGGAAATCTCAGACATAACATATGGTGCATGTACATCTTTCTCAGTTCAAGCCATATTTAAATGTTTAAAATCTAAGAGATTTTGTTAAGAGTCGTAGATGGGGGAAGCATTTGTGTTTTGTTAAAAATTGAACTGAACAATGGAAAGTGCATGGGAGCTTCCAAAGGGAGGGACCTTTTTATCTAATGTTCCTTCGGAGACAAAACAGCTGTTTCTGCAAATTCAGAACATGTAAAAATCAAGAAAACCCATCTCGTAAAATTCAGGAACTTGGATAGGAGGAAGTCAGTAATGAGGAGAGGATGTTAGGAAGGGAGAGAAACCTTCACCTGCTTTATCCATACACATTGGGAGAATTCAATGTTAAAGACTCCAGATGTTGATCAAAATTTGGATTCTGAGGAGCTTTCTGCCTGTTTCCCTCAGTTACATCCATTTGCAGGCTCACGAGAGAGCAGTTTGATTTTCTGCCAATCCCGTTTTTTGCATAACTGTAAATGGAAGATGATTATGGAGTCAAAGTTCCTTTCAAACAATTATTAAGATGAGAGACATCATCATCTGCCTGGTAAAATTCACAGGGGTTGATCATTTGGGAGTTTAAAATGTGAAATATTTCTTGGTCCAGAATTTTGATAAGTTATTTAAAAGTGTATCTTTGTGTTTAGGATAAAAGGACTAAGGAATACCTAGGGAAGTTTCAGCATTCAACAGGACCAGCTGGGGATGGAGGGCTTAAGCAGCAATTTCTGCAGACTGGGGAGAAGTAGAGGAATCAGAGATATACATATATACTGGATGCCCTTGTGCACCCCTTAGAACTCTGCTGCCATTGGATGCAATAGACAAAGATATCCCATCCTTAATGCTGAAGTAAGATCTATTAACTATTTAATTTCTAGATGAGGAATTGAAGTTCGTCATCTTACCTGGCATAAGATGTGTTTGAATGCCCTTGTGATGTGATCTTCAAATAAGGAGAAATTCAAGAGAGCTCAGTTGCTTTACATGTAGAAAGCACCATATTTATTTTGCCAACTCCACTTAAAAGGGTCCCAAATCAGAAAAGTAACACTGAGCTACCTCAGTTTTTATCAGCCTTGTGCTTTCTAAATATATTGTGGGTACATCTCACAGAGTTACATTGCTAACCCGTATAATTGTTGAGAATTCTGAGGAATTTTCCTTTAACCTATTTGAATGACATCTGAATGAGATAAGTGGAAAGACAATTTGATCTTGGTTATGGACGTTTCTTATAGTCAAGCAAGAATGTGGGAATGGAAATTGCCTCAAAAGCCTAGTCAACAGGAAAGATGGTTCTTTTTAGATAGGATATATGAACATTTTTTTCTAAGCTATTCAACACAGATACGACTAATTGGAGGGCAGACTCTATTAAAGCCATAATGGGAATTTCATTGCAAATGATTTTGCTCTGTAGCTTTTTAGCAATCTGGGCCTAGTTTCAGCTCTTGCATAATTGGATAACTGCCAACACCATTAGAAACAGTGTCAGGCTAGGCATCCTATAATCATATGGCTTTCTTCCAGTGTAGCCTAATGATCTACTTTGGACCTCAAATCATAGTTAACTGGAACCTTTAAGCAAATGGCATCTACTCTGGAATCAAAAGGCCCAAAGGAAGGCATGTTCTAAGGCTTTCTTCAGTCTGAAATTGGCCATAAGTGATTTCAAGGATTAATTATTACATGGAACACTGACATCATTTAACAGTTTCCATATGACTTCTAGTGCAAACAGAGGAAAATATACTGTGAGATTCCTTAAAACAGAATTTGCTCTGGTAGACTTCTCCAAGTGGATCTCTAGAACTAGATAACTCTTCTATACTTGTGAAGCTACAGTTGACTTTTTTTTAATGGTGATCCCAATTCTGGCTCCTTCAGTAGCCATTTCAGTTGCATTTGTGGTCAGCAAAAGCTGCATGTTTATCTTCAAGTAGAATGCCATTGTTTTGTTTAAAATCTATAATTTATCTCTGTTACTAATTGGATTGCATTCATGATCTAACTGTCCTACAATAAATGATTTTGTAATCTAAATGGCAGAAATAATGCAGCATATATTTAAATCAATAAATTACCCTGTTCGAGCATTGTTGACTCTGTGAATATTACAAAATCAAACTATCACCCAAACTAACTGACTTTGCTTATACTTTTATCAGAAACCCAGCTACTTCTAACAACAGCAATAGCATTTACCATGCTATTGGACTTACATACCATGCACCACAGTGCTTTACTAAACCCTCTGGGTAGTTTATATCTAAGAGAGAGCAGTCTTCCTTGTCAACCCTCCATATTAGTTGGGTACTGAAGACTTAAAACATCAAAAGGCACCAGACTGAGGAAGTCTGCTGTATACAGTTGTAAATTATATGTATCATACCTTAAACAGATCCATATAATTAGAGGCTAAGTTGACTGAAAGCACATGTGATCTGTTTCTTACAATGTTAGATGAATGTTATTGCCAAGCGGAAATAGTTATCTTAGTTGTAAGTATCAAACAACAAAACTTACAAGATTCTTGTTAATTAGGGGAGGGGAAATATCACCATCAACCATTGTGCTTTTCTAATCAAAAATAGCTGGCTCCAGAAAAAGCTGAATGGCTGCTTGATTTCTGATGAAATATTTAAAATTATTTCAATAAATGCAAATAATCAAGCTAATATACAATAACTCAAAACTGATTGGATCCGTATACATGTAGCCCTTGATGTATGACTATAATTGAGCCTGGAATTGTGGCCATTAAATTGTGCCAGTCATTAAGTGGGTCATCACATGACCGCAACCAATTTTGTCCTTTTTGGGGGTGTTGTTAAGTGAACATGGCAGTCATTAAGCAAATACATGTTTTGCAATCGGTGGGTTTTGTCGGATGTTTACTGCTAGTTTCTGGCAAAATTCCTTGCAGACAGCTGGTAATTAGCATCCTGTTAGAGTTGCTTCAACAACCCTCAAAAACAGGGCTATCAAACTCATGGCCCGTAGGCCAGATGCATCATGTGCTGGCCATGCCCATGACCAGTTTAGCGAAGGGGGAAAAAGTTATGTGACACCCGCCGTGACGACATGAGTTTGACACCCCTGCTCTAAAAGGATGCAAATTACCAGCTGTCTGCAAGGAATATAAATCCTTCCATTCCTCACTATCCTGTCAGAGCTGAAGAAGAGCCTTGGATGAGAAGCGAAATGTCTTCAAAAGAAAAAAAAACAAGGAAGTCCAGTTGCCTTCTGAAAAAGCACCTTTGGGACACAGTTGGATGACTTAAGCACTCCCATCCTAAGCTATGACGACAATACAGCTGAGTGGATGAATACTGTAATCAAAAGACTCCAGTGCAAATCTCAGCCTTGCCATGAGCCCATAATTTAGGCTGGAAAGAATTTTTTTTTTAATTACATTTATATGCCACCCTTCTCCGAAGACTCAGGGCGGCTTACAATTTTTTGGAGCACAACCCAATGCGCTCAGCAATAGCCTTCATTCCATTGTATATGCCTGCTTATTACTAAGTGGCATTTTTACAAAGTCAGCTTATTGCCCCCAACAATCTTGGGTCCTCAATTTACCTACCCTGAGGGGATGGAAGGCTGAGTCAACCTTGAGCCTGGTGGGATTCGAGCCTACAGTAATTGTAGGCAGCTGGATCTTAAGAGCAGGCATTTAACAGCCTGAGCCACCAAGGACTCATGTCTGTCAGCACAATTCTATTCAACCTTTAAGAAGTTCAGTTCAACAAGACATTTACATCAGTAAGCGGACATAAGACTAGAGGCTGAATTTCTGTTTTCCAGACACAATGTGAAATACTCCACAAGATGAGATGAGAGGGAAATGGGATGAACACTGCAAAGCATAAGCAGATGAAAATATCTGTATAATGTTACATCATCTTCAGCGCTAAAAGCTGTGTTTTGCAGGATTTTCCTCTTAAATCAAAACAAAGTACCAAAGAAAACAGGAAGGATTATCAATCATGGTGAAACAACTGAGAAGATAGGCAAAATCAAGCTTTTATGTACATTTAACATCTCTAAAATACGTTCAACTTGAATAGTACAGTATTAATATTAACAATCCTTATAGCTAGTGCAGCCACATTATTATACAATTTGCAGCAATCAAGGGGTGAGAAGTGGGGTACACACTACTGGCCATCTATTAAAGACAGAGACTATTGACAGACATTTGGACTCCTCCGGTATGTAGACACTTACAATACCAAGAAGCCCAAGGGGACAAAAACAACAGGGAAACATCCAGCAGTAGCCTCTATTTACATGCTAGCAATGAGAAGCAGTTCTGAAAAACAATCTCAGCATTGGGCAATACAAGAAAATGAACTTTGTTCCAATAATTACTATTTTCTAGCAGCATAGCCATTCCTAGCTCCAATAGCGTTCTATTTTGACAATGTAAACGTTTCGTTCAAAAACACTCTGTTCTTACTGGATGGTGCTTGAGATCTGCAGTACGATCTTTTAAGAGGAGGAATCTGGAAATTGAGAAGAGAGTGTGCCGAGAATGCTCCATGCTCTCTTGTCCCATAAGCCATTATGCTGAGATGCTCGCGCACAACCTCTTTTGGAGGAACATCATTATTCTGCCCTAGTCAACAGAACAGGGCTCCTCCAAACTTGACTACTTTTTAAGACTGGTGGACTTCAATTCCCAGAATTCCTCAGCCACTCCATGCTGCCTGAGGAATTCTGAGAGTTTTTTTTTTATTACATTTATATGCTGCCCTTCTCCGAAGACTCAGGGCGGCTTACAATTTTTGGGATACAACCCAGTGTGCTCAGCAATAGCCTTCATCCCATTGTACATGCCTGCTTATTACTAAGCGGCATTTTTACAAGGTCAGCTAATTGCCCCCAACAATCTTGGGTCCTCAATTTACCTACCCCGAGAGGATGGAAGGCTGAGTCAACCTTGAGCCTGGTGGGATTCGAGCCTACAGCAGTTGTAGGCAGCTGGAACTTAAGTGCAGGCAATTAACAGCCTGAGCCACCAAGGCCCTTGAAGTTGAAATCCACCAGTCTTAAAAGTTGCCAATTTTTGGAGAGGCCCCTGCTATAGATGATGGATATCCCCATATTTCTATTCTAGCCATACCAATTAAGCCGTTTCTTGAAAGGGTGGACACATCAAAGTATTTCACTTGGCTCATTTATAATGACTTTTTTGCATATGAGATGAGGCACTACATCAGATCTGGAGTTCTTACTACCGTCCAATAGTGAATATGGTAGGGCAGTTACTTGTTACTATAGCTTAGATCCATCTCATTCCTTGCCTCATGTTTTTCCATGACACATTTGAAAGCATGTAGCTTCTGATACAGCAATGACCACACATTATTTTTTGTCATTCGCTTCAAGCTTCTGGACAGCATTCTAAGGCTTGCCCTAGGGGTGATATTAAGGAACCTAGTTCAAACATACATGTTTATTACTATTTTGACTGTGACGTGAATCACAAATTAATCGTATTCATATCTTCCAGTATCAGGAGAGCTCTGACACTGAAGGGACAGTCTGATCCTATGCACAATTTTCTGTAAGTCAGTTGGGTGAGCTAGTCTCAGCTTAGGATATGTGAACCAGTTCTTTGGTAAAACATTAAGCCTGGTGAATCACTGCACCTTGGAGTTTCAAGGACCTGAAGCTTGTTTGTGGAATGCAAACTTGCAAAGGCACAGCTTTTGTGGGATTCCTTCTCTACACCAAATATTTTAACTGAAGGCTAGTTGGAAAAAACATTGTGTGGTTTTCTTATATATTTTTGACTCTTTGGACATTCCAGTCATTTTTAGGCACAGTTCAAATGCCTGAAATTCTACAGAATCTAAATGCACCTGACTTATACAGAATTGCTATTTATAAATCTACAATATATGTTAATAAACATTTTTAGGTTTAGCAAAGCTAAATAAAATGAAGCCATAACACACATTGCCCAGTATCTAGAATTCAATCACATGTCTCTATATGTTTCTTTCTGCTATGAAATGAAAGCGCTCATTTCACAGATGCTCTTGAAATGCTGGATGCAAAGGCCATAATTGTATATAGTAGCTATAGCCACGTTAACATGCATAAAAACTCTGGGCTCAGCCTACCAGAAAGTTCTCATGTGCATGCTCCATTGGCAGGAGAAGAAGCAGAGAAAAAGTGGCTTTCTGATGGACTTGGGCCATTTACTTTTTAAAGCAGCTTTGAAAACATGGTATGAACCATAGCAGCCTTCCCCAACCATGGTATTTTTCAGATGTGATGGGGCTTCAATTCCCAGAATTCCCTTTGATTATGGGGGATCCAAGGTTGGGGAAGCCTGAACTACATTTTAAGTTTAAAAATACTACATTTTTGAGACCAGCCTTTCCAGCTTGGTGCCCAACTATTGTTTTGGGACTACAACTACAATCACTAAGCAGCACATCAATGGAAGCTGGTTATTATTTCTTTATTAAACTTACATGCTGGCTTTCCAGTCAGTAAGAACTCTGAAGGTGATTATGTTATCTAACCCATGTTAGCAAGTACCAAGTTAGAGAAGGCTGACCTCATTAGTTTTTGTTTTTTGTTCTTTTTGCATATAATGCCACAAAATCAAGTTATTTCACTTCTTACATATGGTGTATCTGTTAATTATTTTGCTACATTCTTTGAGTACAAAGCTTTTGATGACTGTACTTCAGTCCTGACATTTTATCACTGAATTAATATTATTTCATAACTTCTACTACTTTACAGTTTTACAGACATTTTTTTTAAAAATGGAAAGGAAACTTTAAAAAAATAAACAAGATAAAAATTCATTCACATCAAATATGTCCATCTCATTTAATTTAACCTTTTGATCCTTTCAGTCTTTGATTTTCATCCTGGAATCTATTATGCCCCTCATGTAATAGCTCACTCGCAAATCTGAAATGCGTTGCCTAGGATCCAAGGAACAAATTATAAGTTGGTATCTTTGAACTTGATGAGTCCTTCCTCTGCAACATCCCAAACACCTTTGCAAGCATAATCACAGCATTGCAGAAAATCTCCAGTGTTGAACCCAATAGCAAAGTCTGGAACAACTACAGAAGTCTAGCTGTGCACACACGCTGCTTTTCACTGTGGCCAGTTATTTAATCTGGTGATATAAATGGACTGCTTGCAGTTTCGTTAAGATGGAACAATAGACCACTGGAATGAGCACCACACCTGCTTTTGTCGGGGTGACAACCAGATCTGAATGTAATCATCCTGACAATTTTCCTTCTTCAGGGACTAAGTCCAGCTCAGGCAGTCCAATAAATCGCTATCTATGCTGCTGTTAAACAACTTCATGAACGGAGTCCACTGAATTCTTGGTTACATTCTTAGATATTGCCAGCTTTTTACTTTGGGGGTTTAAGGGTATAATGCCCAGTAAACCTCCACACACACACACACTCAGGAAGGGTCAGGATCTTTGACGTCACCACTGTCTCATTTATTTGCCTTCTGCATCTGAGCCTAATTTGAACCAAGGGCCAGAAGGAGAAGTCAAGATAAGGGGAGGCAGCTACAGCTTCTTTTGCTTCATTGGTACTTGGTATTCTTTGGATAGTAAATGAATTCACAGGAACAGAAAACAAGTGACAGGTGCTCAAGACAGTTGGGGTGGGAGACCTTCAACGTAAACCTGGGTTGATGCCTGATGGTGTTGAGTTAAGGTGCCAGCAGCTCTGCCTATAAGCCACCTAGGTATTTATGATCAAAGAACCCAAGTGTATGTGTGGAGGGTTTCATATTCATTTTGCTTAAAGTTATTGTAACAAATTTTCCATTCCTTTTCCTTTCCAGATTTCCATGCAAAAAACACTTGGCATCTCAAAGGGTTGAATGTCTATGAGTCAAACCAGATGGAGGTGTTGGACCATTTCTTTATCTTCTTTTCTTTTCGAAGACATCTGAAGGAACAAATAGTGTGCATCACTTCTGAGGCAAATACACTTCCAATCTGGGACAGGCCCAGGGCTAAGAACACAATTTGAGTGTTAATTTTGATACAAGGGAAGTCATACCTACTCTCCGCCAGCTGATCACTTCTTCTGGCCAAATGAACCTTGAGCCTGTTTTTGACTTTGAGATGTCACTAATTAACAAAGAAAATTGCATTTAAGACCCTAAGAAAAATTAACCAAGGAAAGCAGGCTCTATTGCGAGCAAACCCTCACTCCACTGGGAATGTGAGCCATGGCTGATTTTGAGGCTCCAGTTCTGCAAGGCAGGCACAGGCACTTTTGGTTTTCCTGATAATTGCACGAAAAACGGCAATTTTTCAGATGAAATATTTAATGAAACTGTTTCTGCCCATTCCAACGTATTTCATTTCAGCCTTCTAAATCACAGTTTGAGGACCCACAAATAGCTTCCTTATAATGATGGCCAATTTGTGGTATGTAATGGCACAGCACTCGTGTAACAAAATACTGCATGAATCACTATTTCCAGCTGTTGCTCTGCTGGGCATTTTTCCAAAAACAGCTGTCGGCTGTAAGGGCAGACGGTTTGAACCATATGGTCTTATTACTGGCCTGAATCTGGCATTGTTTCTCATTCTGAATAGGTACCATGCCGAACCACCAAATCATTGTCTTCTCATCCTGTTGCCTTTTTAAGTCATCCTATTCATAGGCAGCTCTGAAATCTTACCTACAACATTATGCCACTGTATCATCACTCTTCCTAAGGGTCACGTATGTCTCCATACCTACAGCTCTTCAGCCTATCGTGATAAAATAGTCTGTGGAATGATGTTTTCCAAGGAAGCCGAAGATCTTTGGAATCTTCATTAAAAAATATACAATGCTTGTGTCCAGAATTTTAGGAAAATAGTGGGTTAAATGTAAAATACTTTTAATAAATAACTCCTCTGCAATGTAAAAAATAAATGAATATTCCCTTTGGCAGTAATAGCAGATATATATATTATATGTGTGTATGTGTGTGTGCGTGCATTTATGTATACACACAAATATGTGTGTGTGCTTGCCCGTTCATGTGCGTGTATAAATATATGCACACACGTGTGTCTGTGTACATCCAAACACACCAGAACACATATATAGAAAGATACTTGGCTCATAAAATAATAGCATTATTTGACAAGGGGGGAAAAAAACACCTCATATTATTTTCTTCTTTCAACACTCTCTTTTCAGTTTCTGAAATCAAGGTTTCCCATCAGTCCATCACCAATTGGATGAAGTCGAAAGTCACTTATGTCCCAGGTAAGCCCCCAGGGTGATGCAGGCGCCCACCACTGCCAGACTAAGGATCGTCTTCAGAGGCAGCCATGACAAATCAAACAAAGGCCTGATGTTGTTGCTGTATAGCTCCACAAAGGCATCCTGTGTAAAAGAAAAGGATAGGGAAAATGATGAGAAACATAGGAGAGTGCTTGCTTATAAAACATGAACAGGCATAGTTGATCTTTGCAACCATTAAAATCAAACCAGCCCACAAAACAAGTATCAAAAGTGACCTGTTCATTCTCATTTCCAGGGAATCTATTCATTTGTGCAAGAAACTCCTACTAGATCCAGCAAAAGAATCACCTGCCTTTTATCCAAGACTGAGTCATCGGCATTCATAACTGTCAAGCAATATAATAAGGGCCAGTTTGGTCTAGTGGTTAAGGCACTAGCTAGAAACCAGGAGACCATTAATACTAGTCCTGACTTAAGTAAGTGCATCTTGACCATTAATACTAGTCCTGACTTAAGTAAGTGGGTTGGTAATCTTGGGCCAGTCACACTCTCTCAGCCCTAGGAAAGAGGCAAGAGAAACCACTTCTGAAATCTTATCAAGATTACTGCAGGGACTTATCCAGGCAGTTGCTTGGTATCTATATCTGGAATGGAGAAGGGGAAGAAGAGGAGGAAGAAGAAGAGGAAGAAGTTAAGAGTGTTGATTTGAGGAAGCTTTTGTGTTGTATATTGTATTACAGGTAGTCCTTGGCTTATAACCATTCATTTAATGACCATTCAAAATTACAAAGAAATTGGAAAGAAAAAGTGACTTATGACCATTTTTCACATTTGACCGTTGCAGCATCTCCCTGGTCACGTGATCAAAATTCGGGTGCTTGGCAACTGGTTCATATTTACAACAGTTACAGTGTACAGTGAAGAAGAAGAATTAATCTATTAGATTTGGATGCTTCCATTGGACAACATGATAATCTGCTTAAGTTTTAGTTTCCAATGTTTATTCCACACAAATTCTCTGAACCAAACATTTTTTCTATATTGTATAGCTTTTCTAAACCTCCCACCCTCCCAGGTAGGTTTTCTGGAATCACCTCTTTTTCCAAGTCACGCTTGTTATCCAACAGCAATGCCTTCTTGAAACCAGAGATTCTTATTTGCTGCTGTTGCCATCAAAATTGTATTATATCCACCCAAATGGATACAAAAATGTAAGATTGTCTTTGGGAATTAAAGCCAACAACTATTTCCCACATCTGAGTTCTGGTTTAGCTCTCTGAGCAGCGTTGCTGCTCAGGTACTCCAAAGAGCTTTGAGAATGTGCTTTACCAGCAAGGTAATAAATATATAAATACAAATGATGAGAATAAATCTTCTCTCCACTTTAGCTGCCCAACTCCTTCTCCTCTGCCCACTCTCCTAATCGAGAGAAACATCAATAGCTTTTAGAAGTGACAGCTGTTCTACAGATGAGCATGTTACAAGTTTCATCAACTCTGCTAAACGCCTAAGCAAGCAATTATTCTTGCTGACACATTTAACAGCGGACACAAGATGGCGCATCATCCTTCTTATGCCATGCCGCTCAAAAGCTAGTGAATTAAAATCTGAAGGAGAAATGCTGCCATAAAGAAACAGTCAGTTTTTAAAATTTATCTTCCCAAAAGGGGAAACAAATAACAAGCAGGCTAGCTTGTATTCTGGTTTTTTTTGGGGGGGGGGGAGAAGAAACCACTATATAAATGACCTTTGCGATCACCTTATAAGCAACTGAGTCCTCTTTGCGGATGATGTAAAACTATTCAACACCACCGACAAGGCTACTGTGCTTCAAAGCGATTATGTGATGATTATGATTATGTGTCTGAATGGTCAAACAATTGGTAACTCCAAATCTCGACCAACAAATGTTCTGTCCTACACGTTGGTAAAAAACATCAGTACACCAAATACAAACTAGGCGGATATGACCTCGTTGATGATCCCCACTCTGTCAAGGACCTTGGAGTTCTCATATCAAATGACCTAAGCACCAGAGCTCACTGTAACAGCATTGCCAAAATGGCATTAAGAGTTGTAAATCTAATCTCATGAAGCTTCTCCTCCGGAAATATTGAATTGCTAAGTAGAGCATACAAAAGTTTTGCCAGACCAATATTCGAATACAGTTCATCAGTCTGGAATCCGCACTGCATATCGGACATTAATACAATCGAGTGAGTCCAGAAGTATTTCATGAGAAGAGTACTACACTCCTCTGCTCTCGCAACAGAATACCCTATATCACCAGGCTCGAAATTTTGGGATTGGACAACCTTGAACTCGCCACCTACGGTTAGACTTAAGCATAGCACACAAAATTATCTGCTACAATGTCCTACCAGTCAATGACTATTTCAGCTTCAACCACAACAATACAAGAGCACACAACAGATACAACTCAATGTAAACTACTTCAAACTCGATTGCAGAAAGTACGACTTCAGCAACAGAGTGGTCAATGCCTGGAATGCACTACCTGACTCTGTTGTTACATCCTCTAACCCCCACTCCTTTAACATCAAGCTATCCACTATTGACCTCACCCCATTCCTAAGAGGTCTGTAAAGGGCGTGCATAAGTGCACCATCGTGCCTACCGTCCCTGTCCTATTGTCCCCATTTATTTGTACCTATTTCCTGTATTCTTACTCATGTTTATACTTATATCTATTATCTTGTAAGCAATTGACAAATCAAATAAATAAACAAATAAAAATAAATTATATCTTTCATACCAGGATTAATACCACTAAAATGAACTGAAATCAAAAGTACCTACATATCGTTGTTTGTAGCATCTATGTGCAATCTCTCATTAGCAATTTTTAAATAAAAGATTTCTGCCAATGACAGTACAAAGCTAAATACCTTTTTCTCTACGCTTGCTTTTCAAGGCATCAAGAAACAGAACGGGCAAAGGTTTAGTATTCTAAAGCAACACTCTATTTTATATATTGTCAAGGGCATTCCTGTACCTTTTAAAGCTTGAGGGCTGATTATAATAGAGATGTGCAATCCAAGCTATATGCTTGCTGGCAAATAACAGGGTTCAGGCCACAAGTACCATAATATCCAAACTGTCCAAACCAAATTCCAGCATCTCCTTAGCCAACAGTCTGCAGGTTTACTGTGCCATTAATTATCTAGAAGATTCACCCTGGATCTAACTGAATGCAGTTATGGTATGGTGCAAAGTGGGAGATTCTTATAGGATTTACTATGTAATTATTTTCATCTACGATGTTGATGTTCTAATGTCTAAATAATGAACAAGCCGTGCAGCCTTGTGATACACAGCCTTGTGATAAAGATGTGTATAAATGTCATTGTGTACCCTAGTTGCCATTGTACAGAACAGCCTTTTTGTACTTTTGATTACATTTTTGACTCCTGGTAGTTGGTTGTCTGCACTTTTCTTGGCAAGGTTGCTTGGGATTGGTTGCCCTTGCCTTTTTCCTAGGGCTGAGAGGCAGTGACTGGCCCAGGTCACCCAACTAGCTCTAAGGTAAGCCTAGACTAGATTTCACAGCCTTCTGGTTTCTAGTTTTTGCCTGAACCGAATTGTCCCTCTATAGCTACTTTACTACTAAAAAAGACTGTGATACTCTGAATTTATTCTTCCAAGGTGCATCAGAAATCCATTATGTAGTGTCTATCTTTAACTTTTTGAAGCAGCTGCATCTCTTCCTGGGAAATACTTAGGAACTCAATCATTATACATATAGGTGAGCTACCACAGACCACAACTTTCACATCAATTCACAACATTTTTCATTTAGTTGGTTCTAGCCATGAAAAACTTCTTTTAATTTCCTGATACGCCTGCCTTCCTGAAATTAGTAGAAGCTACCCCATTTCATGGTTCTACTTATTACAACGTCAAATCAAACAAAATGACTTTTAAATGGGCACCCCAGAACTACTGTATGTGCTATATGTTCTTCTACAGAGTCCTAATTCTTTGCAGAGAAGTTAAGGTATTCCTTTTTCAAGCTGCCTTTTGTTTCCTGCTTATAATCTTGGCCTGCTGTTTTGCTACACTTTTTCCAATTTACTGGTTCACATATGCAAGTTATTTATAAGTCTAAGACTAGAGTAAGTGTTCATTAATCAAACGATGCTTCAGGATCTCCCGCTTTAATCATGAGGCTTGTTCATGATGTTTGGTCAAACCTAGTGAACAAGCCTCATGATTAAAGCGGGAGATCCTGAATTCAAGTCCCACTTCAGCCATGAAAGTCACACTCTTTCACCACAACCCATCTCATAGGGTTGTTGTTGTGGGAAAACTAGGAGGAGGAAGGTGTGTTGGATATATTTTCCGCCTTGAGTTATTTGTAAAAATTAATAAATATATATACCACTTCTATTATTTTTACTTGTAAAATTGTAAAATTTACTTGTAAAATTGCATTTTACATTTATTATTTTATTATTTATATATCTGTGTATGGGTGAGTGTGTGTGTGTACTTGCCCCATTGATGCTAATTTAATTAAAGAAATGCTTAAAAATGTGAAATTATTGCCTTGCTCTTCTTGTGGGTTGTGATGCAGCATAAATTGTTTTATTGGGTTGATGTAGAGTCAGTTTGACTGATGGAAATCCATCTTATCTATACCTTCCCCCTTCTTCATATCCACACCACATCTACACAATCTGGATTTGAGGAGGAAAAGGCGATTATGGGTGGGTGTGGATTGTACTCATAGCACCTGCTAGTTCTTTCTTAAATCGAAATTCTTCTGTGTTAGGATTGTGCTGCAGCTGTGTGAACTTTGCAGGAGGACCCTGCTTCTTTAAGGAACTGATGAGAGGTGCTGAGGAAACAACCCCCCCCCAATGCTGCAAGTCACCTTTTCTTAATTCAGTCTGGATTGCTGCATAGCTCTTAATCATTTGACCAGTCAGCCTACTTTCTATCCGGTGGCTCTCTTGCTGGGTTGCAAAACGGATTGAGTTTGCTGCATAATCTGGCTAACAGATGCCTCATATTACATCCCTTTCCTGAATCATTAATATTGATACCCTAATGTACAATATGGAGTACAAGCAAATTGTGCAGAACTTCAATGCCCTTGCTGCAGACTTTTCCCCCTTGATGATTTCATTTAGCACTTTGTTCCGATCAGGAAGTGGAAGATCTTGATGAAGAAGAAAAGCCAGGCTAATTTTACGTTCAAATGAATTCGCAGCGAGAGGACAAAACTGTTAACTCCCGGATTCCTACTTCAATGAGAACTCATTACAGCATTGATTTTAATATTTTTGTGATACCTCTGTGCCCCATTAATCGCAATCACAAATGTGAGGTTTGTGCCTAGCCTGAAGGCATGCACACCAAAGATGCACTGTATTGACACAAAGAGTGTCTGGCAATGTGTACGAAACATCAGCAGAAAATACACAATGGGAAATTGCTGTTCCTACTGACAATAATAACATCAATGTCTACCTTATGGCTGCTGCTGCTCCATATATTTGGAAGTAAATATTTTATGCGTCCTTCCTTTCCTCTTTGGTGCTTTCTCAAACATCCTGATTAGACTTATTTCCGAAACTTGTTTGAACAGCCTGTCACTATTTGTTTAAGTCTGAAACCTGATTTAAACAAACATTCCCACTTATAGTATTTTATGCTTTACACCAACAGACAGAAGTTGGAAGCGGAGAAAGGTGATTGGGAAGGGAAGCTGCAAAACCTCCAGCATCTAAAGTCAAGTAAATTCTAATCTGTTATTGTTTCATTATGCTGACTTCTTAGGCTGGTCATAAAAAAAAACCCTTCCTATCAAATGACATTACTGGTCCCTTTTACTTTTAAAGTAACTCTGCTATGCCTGGCACTGGCCTTAAGGCTTTCCAATCTCATTTCTTGGAGATCCCAGGGAATCAACATCTGGTGATCTGTCTATCAAAGATAGGCTATACATTAGTAGAGTGCAGATCTAGGTATTATGTAGATTTTGGATGATTTGCAGTAACTGGAAGAATTCATTATTCATAATTGCATAAGAGTGACAGCAAACCCTTGCCTATGCCTGCCCAAATGTTAAAACTGTTAAATAAAATATGGAATAAGTAATAATAGATTTTTAAGTGGAAGAACCAAACAAATTTATGGGGTCAAATGTTCATTTGTACCAAGAGTAATGGATCTTGGGGTTTTAATAATAATAATAAAAAGAATCAAATGGAATTGACAATGAAGTGTACCCCTGCCACTCTGCATACAAGCTACAATCTTTTCCAACAAGGACTAATGCCATTACAGAAGCATTACCACAAGGATTAATGCCACTGTTATAATGTGAGACACAAACGTGTCAAGTGAAAGTAACATCAGCTTGATTCATAGTACAGATATTCGGCTGAACACTGCAGAATCGGTAAAGTCTTATTAAATTCAATGGAGCTAATCCCCAAATAAGCCTAGTGTTTTAGATGGCTTTATTGTGTTCACAGAATATATTTAACTGGTTCAGATAAAGACATTGTGCCTAACATATTTGATCAGTATTAACTCTGGTTATTTTTTTGGGCAGTTTTACTACATTGCGCAAACCTAGCCATGTTTTGGTAGTTTATGGTTCAATGCATTGTGTGAACTCTCAAAATGAGTTAATTTAGCAGCTAGATTAAGTGTGCTGCCAGAATACCACTGCAAACAGTTTATAACGGTGCTATGTTAATTGGGTATCTGTGATCTAGGCAGGACTGGGCTTTTGGGGATTAGAGGTGAGAAATGAACATTCAGCCTTTTCTTTTATAATAACCAGTCCAATCCAAAAGTACGAAGAAATTCCTAGAAGATTCACATTCAGATAAATCAGCCATCAACTTACACACTGAGATAAAGTAGATTTACATACCATTCAAAAGAGACAATAAAAAAGCTAAGAAGGAAACAAAAGACCAGAACACATCATTTCCAGTAACCTATCTCTAGATAAGCAAGGATTAACACCAGATAAACTATCAAGCAGAAAATAGTACATGAATCAACTACCAGAAGAGAAAATCACATCCCCACCAATACTGACAGAGCAAGTTACTGTATATAAACAAGGAGCCAAACCACACTTACTAGTACTGATGATTTTGCCTAGTCAGGTAATGAAATGTCTGCAACCAACCAAACAAGCTCAGAGAGCACAAAGTCCAGTTGCAAGGGAAGTGGAATGGACCTAAAAGTAATCTTGTTAGAAATCCCACCATCCCTTTCTTCATAACATGTTGCAAACTATGATTATATGCCATTTATTAAAGGCTCTTAAGTGCATTGAAAGGGCTACTGCATTCCTAAGACCAAATTTAAATAACAATAGCAAAAGAATCCCCATTATTTGCAAGAGCTCTTTCATACACAATCACAAATCAACGTGTTCTTACTACAAAGGGCCTGTACCTGAATATGTCAAAGACCTTGGATAAGTGCATGATGATTTTTACTAAGTGGGTACATAGTTACACTAGATGGCAGTATCTAGCCAAAGTTGGTTAGCTTTAAAAAAAAGTTAGTCTGCCCTGATTTGTACTTGGATGGGAAACCACCAGGAAATCCTAGGACTCTGGACTGGGTTGGAAACTGGTGCGGTGGCCTAGAGGTGGAGCCTCACAATCAGGAGGCTGTGAGTTCAATCCTAGGTAGAGGCTAATATTTGGAACAGACTCTCCTGCTCAAGCAGGGGGTTAGACTAGGTGACGTCCAAGGTCCCTTCCAACTCTATGTTATTCTATTCTAAATCCCAGAAGGCACATAATGGCAAATGGCTGCTTTTTGTCGCTTAGAAAACAGCATAGACATGCTTCCTTAGGAGTTGAGCTTAAATCAAGTGAGACTGCATTTACTAAATGTCTTTAGGACTGAAGTTCTGTGTTAAAAATGTGGAGCGTATCCTCTATGTGTAGTTTAGCCCCTGACATTTCTAGCTGATGCTACCTCAATGGACCAATCTCAGTTTCATACCTTCTCTTATGACTGGCGCCCAGAGTGCTACCACAGGCTAAAATGCAGCTAGACTCCCAGTCTGCAAAGTCTCAGCCTATTAGCTGCACTTCAGTGCTCTGTTACAGATCCGCACCAAACATAAAACTGGAGACGGAGTTAAATAAATGGCTTCCTTGGTGCTGCAGTTTGCATTTATGAGTGGGTGTTGGGCAGAGTTTACACCCAGAGGAAGCTGACTTCCTTTTTTTTTCTTTTCTACCTGAATCAAACAGATGGTGAGGAAGTGATTTTATTTCCCTCATTATCACTGGTCCAACAGGATATCCTTTTTGACCACACTGTGCTGAATGAAGAGCTGGCAAGCCTTCCAAGGCTTGATGGAACACAACCGCTCACTCGTTCGCCTTGTAACGCTTTCTTGCTGCCTGCTCTATGATTCACAAGCAAACACACTACTCATGCCAACTTTCCCATAAGGATCGGGTGATACAACCCTCACATTCACACCCACGAGTCCAAATGGGTAAACGAGGGTGTAATGTGATCCATGGGACTAGACTGTGTGAGAAGGAGAAAGAAAACCCTTCCCTCCCAGATCATACATTCCTGCAGAAAAAGCTGATTTGTACATTTGTTCTCCTTACGCTCCTGTGAATATATCTGTCTATTTCGTATTGCTTGTCTTGCTGGTCTTGAATTGCTTTAGAATAGGGGTCATCAACCTTTTGGATCTCAGAGACTGCCAAACTCATAATTTTAAATCCTGCAGACCACTAATATGAATTTTGACTGATGGTGGCTTGCTGACCTTGGTGGGAATGTCGGCCCCATATTCCAGAGCTGCAGTAGACACAGGACTGGCCCTTGGGTCATCCCGGAGCAGCTGCTCCTCCACCCGGGTGCACCAGCCTGCCATGGACTGGAGGAGCTGCTCTGGGATGACCAAAGGGCAAGTCTTGTGATTATTGCAGCTCTGGAATATGGGATCGACTTTCCCACCAATGTCAGCAAGCCACCCTGGGGTGGATTTCCCTCCCCCGCCATTGGTCTTACCTTCCAGTTCCAGCTCGCGTGGCTCTACTCAAGGTAAGGGTTGCACTCAGCTGAAGGGTGGGGGCCAGCAGGTGGGCGGGCCATGTGGGATGGCACAGCCGTGTGTTCCCACGCAGCCTGAATTAATTGCTTTGGGGGGGACATTTCTCTGCAGGTCACCAAAATTTTCTCGTGGCCCACCAGTGGTCCCCAGCCCACCGGTTGACGACCACTGCTTTATAACACAGAGTTGCGTTTTAAAAGTACAGGTCGTCCTTGAATTAACAACCACAAGTGAGCCCAAAATTCATGTTGTTAAGTGAAACCTTTGTTAAGTGAGTCCCCCCCTTTTATGACTTTTCTTGCCACAGTGAATCACCGCAGCTGTTAATTCAGTAACACGGTTGTTTGGGGAATCTGATTTCCCCACTGACTTTGCTTGTCAGAAGGTCGTAAAAGGGAATCACATAACCCCAGGACACAGCAATGGTCATAAATATGAACCAGTTGCCAAGCCTCTGAATTTTGATCATGTGATTACAGGGATGCTGCAATGTTGTAAGTGTGAAAAACGATCAGAAGTCCCTTTTTTCAGCACCGTTGGATCTTTGAATGGTCACTAAATGAACTGTTGTAAGTCGAGGACTACTTCTGTAAGACTCTGTGTCAACTCATAAAACAACATGTTGAATTGTTTTTGCTTTATACAGGTCACCTTCAAGAAGTGAGAGGAGCCGAATGTCAACTCATAAAACATTCCTATGCCTGTTTTAGTAGTTGCCATAAAAAAAATGGGGGGGGGGAGGAAATCTGGAAGAGCAGTGCAGGAGTTTGAAAGTGAAAACACATTCCAACTCTTATCTTGAAAATATTGTAACTAAAGTACCAGAGCTTTTGCCCGCAAATATATTTAATTGGAGAACGTGAATGATGACACCCAGCCCGTGAACGTGCTCAATTGGAGAATCTGGTTTATGAGACAGCCAGGGGGGAGGGGGGAAACAGGGTCAAGGTGACTGTAAATTACGTATGCCAGAGTTGGCTTCATACAGGGCAGTGCCAGTATGTCGCCTCTAATAAATCTTTTGAAGTTTTTTGAAGTTTGGCTCGAGAATCATGATTTAATTAGAGCGATTGCTGGAATCCTGACATTCTGTGAGCAATCTGTGGACTCAGAAGAGCAGTGCACAAATGGCCCAGGAAGGTGATTTCATACCATACCAAACTACTTTATCTACACAGATGAAAACAGATTTTTAAAGTATTTCAGAATGTGGACATTCAGCATAAAATACAGGGAGTCTTCAACTTACAACAGTTCACTTAGTGACTGTTCAAAGTTACGACACTGAAAAAAGGGTCTTATGACCATTTTTCAGACTTATGACCATTGCATCATCCCCATGGGTCATGTGATTTTCATTCAGATGTTTGACAACTGATTCACATTTATGATGATGGCAGTGTCCTGGGATCATGTGATCTACTTTTGCAAACTTCTGACCAGGAAAGTCAACCGGGAAACAAGATCCACTTAACAACTGGGTTACTAATTTAACAACTGCAGTGATTTACTTAACAAATGTGGAAGAGAAGTCAGAAAAGGGGGCACAACTCACTTAACACATTTTCTCACTTAGTGATGTAAAAGTTGGGCTCAATTGCGGTCATTGCTAGCAAATTTAAGCAACAAAACATTTTCTTGTTTTGAACTTTTGCCTTTTTTTTAAAAAAGTGAAGTACGGGGAGTCTTTGACTCATTCATTTAACTGATGTTACAGTGGCACTGAAAAAAGTGACTTACAACCAGTTCTTGCACTTAGTATCATCACAGCATCCCTGCGGTCACATGATCAAAATTTGGCCCCTGGGCAACTGGCATCCATTAACGATGCTTGCCGGATCACAGGGTCATGTGATCACCATCTGCAAACTACCCCAGCTGGCTTCCAGCAAGCAAAGTTCAATGGGGATTCGTTTTTAACAACCATACAGTTCATTAAAAACTGCTGTGATTTACTTAACAAGAAGGGCAAATAAAAATTTAAATTAAAATGAAATAAAATCGGTCACTGCTCACTTGACAACTGCTTGTTTGGCGACAGAAATTCTGATCCTAATTGTGGTCGTAAGTCGAGAACTACCCTCACTGGTCCACATAGCATCCAGGGGGAAAGGTATAAAACTGGCAAAAGACATTTTTGGCCACCACAATGGGGTCCAAGCTGTGCCTCTTTTGTAGGTGTTCCAGTGTCCCGTGCCTATATACCAGTGATGGTGAACCTTTTCAGCACCGAGTGCCCAAACCAGAACGTACGTGCATGTACATGCATGTGTGCGTGCTTAGCACCGGAAACCCAAAGACCAGCTGGCTGGTGTGTGCATGCCGATTTTTTGGCCATTTTGGGAGCTGTTTTCAGGCTATTTTTCGGGTTGTTTTTGGCCATTTCCCAGTTTCCCAGCTGTTTTGTGGCTGTTTTCAGGCTGTTTTTTTGGCCATTTTTTGGTGCTCCGTCACCCGCAAAGACCAGCTGACCAGAAACCAGAATAGCAGCTGGAAACAAAGCGTGTGCCCACAGAGAGGGCTCTACGTGCCACCTCTGGCACGCACGCCATAGGTTCGCCATCATGGCTATATACAAAGGGGCTGGGCTTCTTCAATCACACTGTGGTTTGCCAGTTTTATAAAAACCACAACGTGATTGAAGAAGCCCAGCCCCTTTGTATATAGGCACAGGACACTGGCACACCTACAAAAGAGGCACAGCTTGGACCCCATTGTGGTAGCTATCACCTGACCTTTTATTTTATTTTATTTTATTTTATTTTATTTTATTTATTTATTTATTTGTCAGTCAATAGCTTACAAGATAATAAACATAAGTATAAATACAGGAAATGGGTACGAATAATTGGGGATAATAGGACAGGGACGGTAGGCACAATTGTGCGCTGATGCACGCCCCTTACAGACCTCTTAGGAAAGGGGTGAGGTCAATAGTGGTTAGTTTGAGGGAAAAGGATTGTGGGTTTGGGGATGTGACAACAGAGTCAGGTAGTGTGTTCCAGGCATTGACCACTCTTGTTGCCAAAGTCGCACTTTCTGCAATCAAGTTTGGTGTGGTGTACACTGAGTTTGTATCTGTTGTGTGCTCTTCTATTGTTGCAATTGAAGGTTAAAAAGTCATTGATTGGTAGTACATTAAAGCAGATTATTTTATAAACTACGTCAAACCGTAGGCCGCGTAGTTCTAGGTTGTCCAAATTCAAAACCTGAAGCCTGGAGGTGTAGGGTATTCTGTTGTGAACAGAGGAGTGTACCTTCCTTTATCACATCCTCTACGGACATTGGTGCCAAACCGTACAATTGGAAAGTCCTCTGTTGAGCAACTCTGTGCCTCCAGAACAAGAAGTTGGAGGACAGCCCTTTGATAAGTTTCTACCTTTAGGCTTCATGTGCAAGCTGCCGTAGGAGACAGGGCTATGAAATTCAGAAATATCTATGGTTTCTGATTACATAACTCCAGGGAACTCGCGTTGCCGTTGTTCCGTGAAAGCAACATTATATAACACTTCAGGGCTACTAGATGAGAGCAAGGAACCTGCACTGTTTGGAGAGGCTGAAATTTCTTGATTATGAGTGGTGGGCAGGGGGTGAATATCCTGAGAACACCCCCCACCAACTCGCACACACTCTGGTCTGATGCTGGCTAAACCAAGCCCGCCTGGGAAACGTTACAGCAATTAGTCTTGGCGTCTCCAACTTAATTCACTTACACACTGTTTTGCAATATCGAAAAGACAGCTCCCGTGGGGGGGGAGAAGCATTCTTTCTCCCCCACCCCTTTTTGTTTCCTTTCTTGGAAAAGCCACCTCAAAAATGAGATTATATATCTGACACTAGGATAGCAGCTGCAACAGTATTAAGAAATCAGCAGTTAATCATGGTTGTCTAGGATGAAAATCCACTTGGTGGGGTCAACGTTAACCCCAAAAATTTAACAGCAGCAACATACACACACACAGAGCAACGCACACATACATACGCACAAACAGGGAATGAATAAAAGCCATGTTATTACAATTCTGTTTTGCATGGGATCACAGAAAGGTAACAGTTTCCAGATCAATGCTAAAGTTCAGGTAGTCCTTGACTTACAACAGTTCATTTAGTGATCGTTCAAAGTTACAACGGCATTGAAAAAAGGGACTTATGACCATTTTTCACACTTATGACCCTGTGGTCAGTGATCAAAATTCAAAATTTGGATGTTTGGCAACTGGTTCCTATTTATATTTATGATCTGGGGTCATGTGATCACCTTTTGCAACCTTCTGACAAGCAAACTCAATGAGGAAGCCAGTTTCATCTAACAACCATAGTAGTCACTTAACAACTATGGAAAGAAAGGTCATAAAATGGGGCAAAATTCACTTAATGAATGTCTCACTTAGCAACAGAAATTTGGGGGTCAATTGTGGTTGTAGGTTGAGGATTACCTGTATTGACTTGGAAGGGTTTTTTTTTCTCCCAGATGTAAAACTGCAGGTAAGAATTTTTCTTCTCTTGAATAAATTCTTGCTTCTTACGTTTTTAGAAAATGCCAGCACTTACCACCTTCAAATGATCATAAAAATAGTAAATTTGCAGAGCAATTTAAGAAATGAGAACTGAAAGTCTCTATTAAGTCAAATGTCTCCAAAGTAGTTTGGGTTCATAGTTGCTGTCAGCAGGCTGCTGCAGCAGCAAGAATGGGGTTTATTCATTAAATATATTCAAGGTTTATTGCTGGCCACTGCCCATAACTGCAGACCTTTTACTATCTAAGACAAAGCTAGAATAAAATTTTGAAAGCTCCCTGCCCTGAGTTTTAGTAGCATAGGCAGAAAAGTATTTTTTTTAAACTACTGGATGCATAATCAAAGATCTAAGGAAAAGTCATTCCACTCTCCTTTTTTGCTTTCAAAAATTAGACAAGATCATGAGATAGTCCTTCCAAACATGTTTGACAAGTGAATTCTAGTTATCTGACAAAGATTCGTCTCATTCCAACAATTTGCCATACAGAAGAAAAACATAAACTTGATATCCCTGTTAAATTTCTGGAACCAATTAATGCAGAATGACATTAATGTAAATAAGTCAACAGCAACAGGCCATTAAAAATAATAATAAAAAAGCAATCACAATACAGTGTCATATTCCTAATAAAAATTGGCTGAGATTGAGCAATAAAAATGATGTAGAATGGAACAGATCTAGTCAGAGAATGCAGTACTATCAACAGACAGAGCAGAATCTGTGACTTGAATCATTCCTTACCACTTATTTCTCAGCATATTCTAATATATTGTACCTTCCTTAACAGGCCAGTCCCAACTATGCCCCATCCTTAAACACCTAAATAATTCATTTACCTACAGCAGGCCACAAACTCATTTAAAATTCCAATTCATCACATCATTTTTCCCTATTACTACTACCCTGCCACTGGACCTCCAAAACATTTTATTTGCTGTACCACAGAAGAAAACAGAAAACATATGAACATGGAAACCTCAATACAAGTAAGGGATATATAAATGGAAATCCTAATACTGAACATTGTGTACCCTAATGTGTCATTCTGTTTTTGTCTGCTCTTCTCCTTCTCAGAGTAAGTCCCATTACAGTTTTTTTTTAAACATACTTAATTACATATTCCCTATTAATATTTAGAATTGTAACCAGACTATCTTTCTTTCTAAAAATATTTTCCTAGGAGAGGACTATGGCTTAGTTGCCTTGCATGTAAAGAGTCCCAAATTCAATTTCCAGGCAGTGTTAAGAAACATTCCAGACCAAAACTATAAAAAGCAACTGCAAATCATTGCAGAACGAACTAGACTGGCCCCTGATTGGATTTTTTAAAAGGCTGCTTTCAGTAACACGGGGAAGAATCTCTCATTAATTGCTGCTGTCTTATCTAACACAATTCAAAGAGCTGATCTTTTTTCTTCTTCTTCCTAGAAGGCAGAAAGAGATCTTTCCTGCTGCCCACAATGCATCTCTAAGCAACACTTTACCTTGGAACAAATCCTATCTGCATTTAAGCAACAGCACAATGCATTGAACCTTAAAGAGCTTATACATGGGTGGAGACACAGCCAGATATCTCGGCAACCCAAATGTAGCTATTCTAAGATGAGGAAGGAGTTCTTACTGCTACTATACCTAGCTTTGCTACTCCACCTAACAGGGCTGTGTGTGGCAGTCATTGCAGGCAGCCCATACCGACAGAAATGAAGTAATAAGAGCAATGTATTGGATGATAGAGTCATTAACAATATGTGTCTATCCTGGGGCTTTTTCAGCAAATCTGCTGCCCACAGACACTACAGAGCACTGATAGCTACCGTGTTTCCCTGAAAATAAGACCTACCCTGAAAATAAGACCTACCCTGAAAATAAGACCTAGTGTGTTTTTGGGAGCCAAAAAAAATATAAGACAGTGTCTTATGTTAGGGGAAACACGGTATGCGATTTGTTCGTGGTTTCGTACATGAATAAATGTACATTGTTCTACATGAATATGGTAAGTGTTTTTTTTCATTAAAAAAAATATAAGACCTACCCCGAAAATAAGACCTAGTGTGTTTTTGGGAGCCAAAAAAAATATAAGACAGTGTCTTATTTTCGGGGAAACACGGTAATCTTTTCATCGTCGTGTGCCAAAAGTGTGTGTGTGTGTGTGCCTGCACCCATAATGCAATGCGCTTGTGACCCCCACCCCCTGCGCATGCATGCATGAATACCCCGTGCATGCACCACATGCTTCTACGCGTGCGCATGCAATCCCCCGCACGTCCCGCCCCCTGCGCATGCACACAGATTTCCCCCCTGTGTTTCCCCACACACATGTGCAGCAGATATCCGACAATCAGCTGGCTGGCGGGGGATACACATGCATGCGCAGTGGATCTGTTCCAGGCGATGGCTCGCATGCCAGCATAAATGGCTCTGTGTGCCACTTCCGGCACGTGTTGCATAGGTTTTCCATCACGGCTATAGAGAATGTCATTTCCCTATCAACATTTAATTGGGGATCTGGTTGTCTTATTGAAGAGTGCGGAACACTGCATCCATTTTTCATTTATAAGGGGAGAAACATATTACAGTATTCAGCCTTGGTTTCTGGCACAAATGTCATGGGAACAGTTCCTGGGATTTGCCCCCAGTATTCAAGGCTGGGGAGCAACCAAAAACAATTGTATGAACACACTCTTGTTTTCTTTTCACTCAAGGACAGAACTTATCTTGTGGCTAGATTCTTGACCACTCTTCTGCGACTTATATCATAACCAAACTTCCAGAGGCCTTGTTTACTGACACCTCAGACATAAAATAAAATTACAGCATGGGTTGATTAGAGAAACTCCTTGAACTTCTCTGCCGTTGTGGTTTATGAACATGATTTCCAGTTAGGGAAGGCAGCTATCGGTTGCAACTTAGAAGAAAAAGATATGTGGAATTATGAAGTGTATTAAACACAAAGCATCTGTGTTATAAGCATTATGACTGTTTTTAAAAATGGTTAGTAGAAATACATACCATTTCACCAAAACAACCTAACAATCTACTTTACAATTATTCTCTTTTCTCTGTCTCTCTCCTCTCTTCTACCATTGTTCTGACTGCCAGCTTTTGGGAATATGAACCTGCCTTTTTTAAAACTTATCTTATTTGGCAATGTACCACACATCGCACTGGGGCTGTATAAATGAATAACAACAGCAGATGGAATGCCATCAGACACTGTAAACAGAATACAGATCAACATCCTGTAATAATAGACTGTGGTGCATATGGAAACTGAGAACTCTGCATTTGTTATTCAAATGGCCCCATCAATTATTTGCATTTATATTTGTAATCCACTGGGTATGACTGTTATATTTATTCATACGGTACCTTCAAAGACAACTGAAGACTGGCTTGCAAAAGTGAGCAATGAATTATCCCTCTGCATTTATGGGTTAGCAAGAACATAGGTTGCTCTTCAGTGTTGGCTGACTTTTATTTTTTGAAGAATGAACTCTTTAGAATTGTCCCCCATTTTAATAGTATTGAAGCAAATCAGCGAAAACATCACCAAGCTTCTATCAGAGTCTGAATTTAGCATTAAATCATTGCTCCTCTTTATCTCTGGATATAATATTAAACTCTATGTACTGCTATGTGAAAAGTCTTGGGGTTTTTTTTGCACTCTGTTTCAGTTTTCAGTTAATGCCACTTGCTTTTTTGTTTAAACCTGGGAAAAATCAAGTTAATTGTAATTTCAGTTGTCTGAATAAGCACGTTTAAAATGGAAAATTAAACTATAGGTCCCAGTTCAGATAAAATTAAGTTTGAACAATAGCATCAAGATTGTAGCCCACAACGGCAGAACCATATCTACTGCTGACAGAGGCACCCTACTGTGCTTGTCTAAACACACAGCTTTCTTGCTGTTCTCTCTCTCTCACACACAAACACACACAGACAGAGACACACAGTCATATCCCATTTATACTACACAGAGAGTTATCACTTCAAGTCGTTAAGAACAGGTTGGAGCAGTGACTCTCTATTTAGTCAACTTTACATGGCACTCATTTTTTGTACTATTAGAGTGTAGGCCAAGATCTGGCCCTGCAGCTTTGGACTATAACCCTGATGCTATTATTCAGTTTTGCTCTTTGTCAAAAAAAGATGGTGTATTCCTATAGTTTCATACTAAATCTCAACCACAAAAGAAGAATGTCCACAACAGGCATCTACATATCAATGCTTTATATTTCAGCAAAAGTTAACATTAATATTGTATATTTATGCACCTACCTTCCAATTCAGCTAGCAATAAATCAGGTATTTCATGTGTACTTTTACTGACCCTACTTAAATCTGGATCTTTTTCTAATTAAAATAGCATACCTATATGCTCCGAGTCAGAAACAGTAAAAGGCAAAGCTACCTTGAAAATAAGCCTCAACAAGGAACACATTAAGACATCTCACTTTTTAGTTCAATGGACATTAAAAGTAGAATATCCAAAAAGTATTTGAAAGTGCATGTGTCAAAACAGAACTAGAGACGACTTGGAAAAGAGCTGAAGCAGTTCCCATCTTCAAAAAAGGGGGGAAAAACAGATCCAGGAAACAGACTAATCAGCCTAACATCAATACTTGGGAAAATCCTGGAAAAGATAATAAAAAAAACAGATCTGCAAACATTTAGAAATGAAGTTAAAGCTAGAAGTTTGTTAAAAACAGATCATGCCAAAGCAATCCTATTTCATTCCTTAACAAAGTGACTAAATTAGTAGACCAGAGAAATGCTGTGGTCATAGTATTCTTAGACTTCAGTAAGGCATTCAACAAAGTAGACCACAACCTACTTCTTGGTAAGCTAGAAAAATGTGGGATAGACAGCACCAGATGGATTTGCAATTGGCTGACAAACCATACTCGAGTAGGCCTTAATGGTACTGTATCTACATGAAGGGAAGTAACCAGTGGGGTACCACAAGGCTCCGTCTTAGCCCAGTACTCTTCAATATCTTCATAAATTACTTAGATGAGGGAATAGAAGGGGAACTCATCAAATTTGCAGGTGACACTAAGCTGGCAGGAATAGCCAACACCGCAGAAGACAAGCTCAATATCCCAAAGGATTTTGACAGACTTGAACAATGGGCACTATAAAAAAAATGACATTTAATGTGGAGAAAAGCAAGGTTTTACACTTAGGCAGGAAAAACCAAATGTACAAATACAGATTAGCTGAACCTGGCTCAAAAACAGTAGAGGAATCTTGGGAGTCCTAGTGGACGATCACTTAAATATGAGCCAACAATGTGCAGCAGCAGCCAAAAAAGTCAATACAAGCCTTGATTGTATAAACAGAAACATGGAATCAAAATTACATGAAGTATTAGTACTACTTTATAGACCTTAGTAAGACCACATCTGAAATACTGCATCCAGTTTTGGTCACCACATTACAAAAAAGATGTTGAGACTTTGGAAAAAGTGCAGAGAAGAGAAACTAAGATGATTTAGCCTGGAGACTAAAATATATGAAGAACGATATATGAAGAACAAGAAAAGAAGGACAAGGGATGATACGATAACAGTGTTTCAGTATTTGAGGGACTGCCACAAAGAAGAGGGGGTGAACTTATTTTCCAAACCACCAAAATAATAAGAATAAGAAATAATGGATGGAAACTAATCAAGGAGAGAAGCAACCTGGAATTAAGAAGAAACTTCCTAACAGAGAGAACAATTAACCAGTGGAACAACTTGCCTTCAGGCTGTGGTTGCTTCATCATCTGAGGTTTTTAAGAAGAGACTGGATAGTCACTTATCTGAAATGGTATAGGATCTCCTGCTTCTGATTCTGATTTTGTTTTAGAGTGGGTGAAAATGGAGCATGTTCACCAATGCTACATGTATAGGTCTCCTGTTCTCTAAATAAAGACTGGATATAAAAACAATCTTGTACAAGAATAAATGCTATTGTTCATAATAAAAGATAATGTATCTGTTTCTGGTTTTTTTTTGATGGATGGGTAGACTTACATATTACTGGAAAAAGGCCCAAGTATGCATATCACAATCATGTCCTTAGAGGAACAAATAAGGATATGTGTAGCAGAATTTAAACCTGCCATTTTGATCTTCCAGCTAAATTTGATTATCTTGGCAAGAGAACATGGTGTAATTTATCTTATTTGTTTGGCTTCCACCACTGTGGATAAAATGTTAGTATTAGATATCAGATCAAAAAGAGGGCAAGACACAAAAAACAAAAATAGGACATAAACCAGAAATTAAAGCAATACTAAACAGCAATATATATCAAGATAGTTTCAGAAGTAGTTTCTGCATAACATGAACCCATGCAATTTTATAGTTTAGAGGTTTTCCATCAAGAAAACTTCATGTACTAAAACCTTCAAGTCTGCCCAGATAAATCCTTTATATGATTGTAGCTGACAACCTTTGATTCTTCTTATATAAAGTATTATCTGACAACCCTTAGGAACTTTAATAATAGGTAGACAGGCAGGGTATGTGTCACTTGTAATGGGCATTAATCCACTGCAGCTGAAAGATACCGAAATCTAAAATTTATAATATATAATATATAATTTAAATGCATGTACACCCTGAATATTTGCATCTCAAAAACAGCTAGTGTATCTGATACCTATGGGTTCAAGCCAATTTGAATCAAGATATCAAAAAAAACTATTTTCTAAACATGCCATATTTTCATCATCTTGGCATCACTTTATGATGGGCAGGTTGTAAGAAATGTTTTATGTATGTAACCTGAGAGAGAAAGAGAGAGAGAGAGAGAGAGAAATGGCAAGATATAGAGGAAACAGACATAATGTAAAAGGTATGTTCTGTTGCTGGGTTTTTCTGTCACATCTGTGCTAACTATCAGAAGTGGAGTCCCACATTTTAAGATTACTTTTCTGTTTAGCTAGTCATGGGAAAAAGAATGCTGGATTAAATGGATCTTGGTCTGATTTGGCAAGGCAATTTTCTATGTTTCTTTTTGCTCAGCGCTATTTGATTACAATGCCAAATTTGCTCTTTGCAGCTTGACATTGAACATTCCAAGGAATTAACTAATGTGATTCAGATTTCACAACAACAGAAAACTATTTATGACCTCAGATTGACAACAATATAATGGGAATTCAGAAATCTAATTAGACAACAAAGAGTACCTTAAAAGGAGGGGAAAGGGGATCAGCCTGGCAGCATTGTTTTACAGAAATAAGAACAAAAGAAGTGCTTGTTCTGCCAAGCCTTTCCCTCCATTCGGTATTAATTGTGAAACGAAAATGCAGTACATTGCACTCATTCTTTGGAGCTAATTAACCATTCATAAATATGATTATATCACAGTATACACCTGTAGAGAAAGAAAGCACAAAAATCCATGGCTAAAAACGTAGAATATCATAGAGGCCGAAGGAGGTTTGATGCAAGTGTTCTAAGAGTCTTGGAATACTGGATAATCTTAGGGAAATATTTTTATCATGTTTAAGGTGAGGGTTGAAAAAATTCATGCTTACATATTAGCTTATGATTCCCAACCTAAGTACAGAATTTGGTGCTCAACACTCCATCTGGATAGAGGGCCATTATGTCTAGGGCTGATTCATGGCATACCCAAATTACAGATGATGTAATAATTGTTTCTTTCCATAGGGAAAACTGGGAATATCTCTGTGGAAGTGGAATTTGGGATCTCTCAGCATTTTCACCTTTGATGCTTGCAAATGCCTGGCTATAAATCTGGTGCAAAGGCCATACTTTATAATGTAAACATACCTTACATTAATTTTAGTGATACAAACTACCAGCATCAACAATGGAAGTTTTAACCTATTGAATCATTTATATGTTGCCAATAATGGGGGAGCATTCTAACCGCACAAATGCAAAATAATTGTAAAACAGTACAGTTAGGAATGAGTAAACTAAGGGCAGAATAAAGGAATCCTTGCAGACTTTACTCCACTAGTCATAGCCAACTTTAGGGGGTGACACTCATCTCTGTTTCAAGGCCATTGAGACAGTGCTATATGAAGACATTTCCATAGCCAGTTGTCAGCTTTGGAAGCCATATTAGTACCAGAGTTTTTCTGGAATGCTGACACCAGTATGATGTCACGGAGCACTGTTACTTTTCCACCAAAAAGATACCTATTCATCTACTCACATTTGCTTGTTTTTGAACTGCTAGGTTGGCAGGAGCTGGGAGAGGACGGGAACTCATCCCATGGCATGATGCACAGGTCTTGAACTCTGGCTGCTGGCTTTCCAGCTGATAAGCCCCGCGCCTTTAACCAATGAGCCACTGCACCATCCAAGGACAGAATGCCCACACATAATTTTGTTTGATATGACGAGTGAACAATAAAGCCAAAATCCTTTGCTACTTTTTCTTTTCTCAAATGTAACTAACTATAAGAAATCAAGACAATATATGCTAGGACTTCCAGGAACAAAAAAGCCTAGATCCGTGATGGCGAACCTATGGCATGCGTGCCAGAGGTGGCATGGAGAGCCCTCTCTGTGGGCACGCGTGCTGGCCAGCTAGTCTTCACAGGCGCCGAAGCACTGGAAAGTGGCCCAAAAACCAGGCCATTTTGGGGCCTTTTTCAGGCCAAAAACAGCCTGAAAACCGGCCTGAAAACATCCGAAAACAGCACAAAACCCCCCCCCCAAAAACAGGCATGCACGCACTGGCCAGCTGGTCTTCAGGTTTCTGGTGCTCTGGCATGTGCACCTGCACATGAATGCATCAGTGGTGGGATTCAAAAATTTTTACTACCAGTTCTGTGGGTGTGACTTGGCTTGGCGGGTGTGGCAGGGGAAGGTTACTGAAAAATCCCATTCCCTCCTCACCCCACTAACCTGCTTTCCAGCTCCGTTCTCCCATGCAGGACAACAAAAGAAGACCCAGCCAATCAGCTGGGACTTGGGAGACAGAGAATAGATGGGGGCAGGGCCAGTCAGAGGTGGTATTTGCCGGTTTTCTGAACTATTCCAAATTTCCACTACCGGTTCTCCAGAACTGGTCAGAACCTGCTGAATACCACCTCTGGAATGCACGCGCATTCCAGTTTGGGCAATTGGTGCCAAAAGGGTTCACTATCACTGGCCTAGATTAACAAAAGAAACCATATTGTAGAATTCTAGGTCAAGCTGATCATGTAAACAGGTAATTGCACTCAGGTGTTGCTAAGTGTGGGGCAATTTAAAAGTATTCTTTCATTTCTTCCTAATCATAAAATATCATGTAGCAGATCCACAAGTAAATCTCAATACACAAGCAAACAAAAACAGAACACAAACACAAATCCCAATTACCTTTTTTTAAAGTGAGAAAGCTATACAAAAGTTTCCAGGTTAAGTTTGTCTTGGGAGAAGATGAGCTACCCACCACCAAGAAGGTTCTACCCACCCTCTCTTAGAAAACAGTGTTGGCTTTTGTTTATTGCCTTGCAAACAGGAATGTCTGGCAAAGATACATAAAGGGAAGACTGGCAAATAAAAAGAACGGAGGTGTAAAAACCCTTTGTCTGTTGAAGAAACTTTGCTGAAATAGATAATGTAGGAAGTGTGGGGGGAGTAAGAGGTGGAGGATTGTAGGCTATGATGGGAAGGAGAGACAGAAGCCAAACAGTCCTCCAGGGGCCCATTAATAGTGAGTGCTGAAGTTTAGGAATTTTTTTTTCAAATTTCTAATCAGATCCGAACTACCATGAACACACCCACTGACTCTGACAGGGCAAGCCACTTGCATATGAACAGAGAGCAAACTCCACTCCCTTCTAGTGCTGATGATGTTACCTATAGTTGGGTAATGAAACATCTGCAAGAAAACAACCAACTTCAGAGAGCACCAAGGACCTCCCAGACTTGACCCCATGGTTGGCCTTGGACAATCCAGTCACTCTGACTCTTCAGTGACAATACCACCTGCACCTCCAGGATAAGGATATTAATTTTCAGAAGTGTCTTTGAGATTTCTGAGATGATATACATCAGGGATATCAAACTCGATTTCACTGAGGGCCGCATCAGGTTTGTGTTTGACCTTGGGGGCTGGGTGGGTATGGCCAGGGTGGGCATGGCCATCTCGACATCACTCGTGTTGGGGATGCCTGTGGCGGCCCGAGCACTCTGCCAGCGAAAACAGAGCTCGGGAGGCTGCAATGGCTTCCTGCAACATTTTCACTAGTAGAGGCACCGTGAGCAGGTCCTTCAGTGTTTCCAGAGTGGCCCTGCAGGCCGGATCTAAGCACCCTGTGGGCCGGATCTGGCCCATGGACTTGGAGTTTGACACCCCTGATATACATGAAGTGTTTTTACTGATCAACAGTGGCATATTGAAGTTAAGCATCTCTACAGCCTATTTCAAAACAAAGCCCAGATGTGAGGAACGTGTACATATTTAAGAAATAGTAGGTCTTTTAACATCAAGATGATGCTGTCCTCAGCAGTGCTTTGTCTCAGAATTGAAAGAGCCACAAGATGTATCTGTTTAACCTGGATTTATGATTGAGGTCAAGAAGGAGGGGAGTGTTTTTGAATAAACAGTGGGGATAATAGGTGGCAACTGCCTGCCTACAGACATGGATTGTCCTTATTGTTTTACTTTGATACACATGTCCAGATGGATGTTCTTTAATTTAGAAAATAAATGTTCATCGTATGAAGGCAATCAAATTTAAAACTGCCTAATGTTGTGACATTCTTTATACTGAAACTGTGTATTATATTACTTGAAAATGTGTGTGTGTGT